>CM031240.1:1036762121-1037362121 GCA_018340775.1 Taxus wallichiana var. yunnanensis | reverse complement strand
CCCAAGGAGTTGTGAAAGCCGTCTTGCTACAATATTCTTTGGCCACTTTAATTTGATTATACCATGAGAAGCCATCAAGAAAAGAGAGAATATCAGATCCAGTAACTACTTGTAGGATATGATCCATGATCAGAAGAGGGTAATTGTCCTTGAGAGATGCCTGATTCAGATTTTTGAAATCTACACATATTCTGATCTCCCCATTTTTCTTTTTGACCCGTACAATGTTGGCCACCCATGTTGAGTGGTGAATGGGGAAAATGATTATGGCATTCAACATCTTGTTAACTTCTTCCTTGATAACATCAACAATCTTTAGATTATAGGGTATTTGCTTCTTCCTGAAGGGCTTAGAATCCCGCTTTAGAGGAATGGAATGATGCATTTCCTTCGGTTGAAAAGATTTGAGCTCGTTGTAAGAGTAGGCCAAAGCACATCAGAGTACTTTTTAAGCAAAGCAATGAACTTCCTTTTCTCTTCAGGTGAGCAGCATTTTCCAATGTTGACCATCCTTGGATCTTCAAAAGTCCCAATGTTTTCCTTGTCAAAATCATATGGACAGTGAGAAGATAGATTTTATTTTTCACGAATAAATTTGTCATGCTTGTCAAATAGGTCCTCTAGAGAGACTAGACCTTTAGGGATCTTGTTACCTTTCAATCTAATCATGCCTTCATCATCCACTCTTTCAATTTCATCTGATGCATCTTTGGCCACAACTTCTCTATGTGGATTAACACTTCCCTCAAAGAAGAGATTATTGAAGTTGTCTCTTTGCTCCAAGAAGGCTAAAATATGATTGTCATCATTGAAAACTTGCCAATGATTTGTGTTATCAGTACAATTGTTCTGAAAACCATCTCAATGGTTATTTTTTCCTTGCCAAAAGAAGGATGAGGAGCCAATAGGGATGCCGACATCTGTAAGAGAATCAACTCTTTCATTTTATTGTCTTGGGATGGCTTCAATAGAGAATGCATCAAAGAATTCAATGCAATCCCACACTCTATTCTTGTAATGCTTGAGCCTTGGGTTCTTCACCTGGTATTGCTAGTGGATTTTCTTCACTATCACTTCTGCATCACCAAGGCATCGGCTTTTGATTCCCATGTCTTTTTCTACACTTATGCCCAAGAGGAGAGCTTCATATTATGCTATATTGTCAAACTGTAGTTTGTATGCAAAAGGATGCATCACATTAGAAGGAGAGTACAACACAACACCAACCACTGAGCTTGATTTGGAATGGCTTCCATCAAACTCCATAGTCTAGACCTGATCTTTCTCTGATTCCGAGGAAAGTGGCAACTCTTCTTCTCATTGTGAAGTAAGGAAATAGTTTCCTAATCCACAATCTTGAAAGAGGATATCAGCTCTTGGGTCACCTGGAACTTCTTATCAGTAAACTTCATTTTTCTTACCGAAGTAACTTCTTCATCTCACCCTTTATGAAATATTTACAAAGGTCCAATCCATCTTTATCTCTCCACCAAGTTCTCTACAAAAATTCTACTCAAGAGCATGCCAAAAGATGCTATAATGTTTGCCACTAAGATGGTTAGAAGTACTTTCTTATCAGGGTATTCAGCCAAATCCACTTGTGCATATTTTATCCTTCCTACAAGTGGTAATTGCTTATATTCCATTGAGTAACAAGCTTCGTTAACTCTAGTTAGTGTCGGGCTGAGAGCATTGGCAAATTTGAGTGGCATTACGTTATTAGAAGCTCCAAAGTCAATGATGTAATTATTGAGCTCAAAACCACTCATGAGAAGAGACAGGAAGAAGGGTTCCACCTTATCTATTTTAGAAGCACTTAGGGCTAACATGTTTTGAAATTGAGGGTATATAATCGCTGCTCAAACAACATTAATTAGTCTATCAAACCGAGTAGGGTATATAACTCTGCTACACTTTGGTCTTACTTGCATGTTCCAAAAATCAAATGGGACAATGTTGGATGAGGGGGAAGTTCCTAGAGTGAGGGAAGGTTTACATGGTAAGGGTATTTGAGGAACTTTGGCTGACTTGGAAATTGGATTGTCTTCTGAGGGTGAGGCCATCAGCTTAGAAGGAGGTGAAGGTGAAGCTATGGTCTGAAGTTTTAGCTGACTTAGAATAGACTTCATTGGAGGGAGGAGTGTTTTTAATAACTTGTGAGCTAGAAGAAGGAAAAGGTGACTTACTAGATATAACAACCTAATCTCTAGCAGCCATTTGGCTTGGTTTCATTTTGGCTGAATCCATTGAGGGTGGTAATGGTGAGCCTCTGCTGATGATCTTCTTTTGTGTGGCTGCTGGAGTGGGATCTTCTTTATTTTTCTTTTCCTCTTGAGCCACGGAGGGTAGAACATATTTCTTGGATTAATCTTGAGTGAAGACAACACATGAGAAGCTTGGGGCTTCCTCTTCTTCTTCCCCATCATCAACAAACTTGAACAAGCCATTGTGCATATCAAATTCTTCAATTTCAAGGTAGCCTTCATAATCCTCTACTATTTCTCCTTCAAGTTCATCAATTTCAGCATCCTCTCTTGATTCTCTGGTGTCACAAATAGCATTGACAGGAGGTGCTTCAAGGGAAAGTTGGTGAGGAGGTGGTGCAATTCTTTGTCTATCAAGGAAATTTGGCCTCCTTGGAGAATTTCTCATTGTCATTTGGGACAACTATTTCTTCAAGGAAACTAGATCATTTTCCATTTTATGGAACATAGGATCTATAGTTACTGAAGCTGAACTTTGACCCTTCTGCTTCCCATTTGGGCCTTTCACCTTTCTAGAGAGGATTAAGTCATCATCAGTTTCAATGGAAAAGTCTTGAGCTTCCCTTAGTGTGTTTGGTTGGGCTCTTTTGAGGAAGAAACCAACTTTTGATGGCAAGGCACTGATGAAGAATCTTCTTAGGTTGTTCTCAGGAGGTAGCACATCTTCAGGGATTCTTCTTGTCAATCTGTCAAACCTTGCTACAAATTCCCTCATGGATTTAGAGCTTTCTTTCTTTATTTGGACTAATTACACCAAGTAGCTCTTGACCATCTTCAGTGCTCTTGAATCTATTTTCAAATGCTCTTCTAATATCTTCCCAACCAAGTAATAGATCTTGTAGGAAGCATGTAAAACCATTCAACAACCTTTTCCTGAAGTGATTCCATAAATAGTCTGACTGACACATCTTCATTCTCAACTCCTAATACACCACAAGTAGTGATGAATGTTGCTACATGTTCTTCAGGGAGTTGAGAACCATCTCCCCTGAAT
The DNA here is from genome assembly GCA_018340775.1 of Taxus wallichiana var. yunnanensis. Classification (NCBI taxonomy): domain Eukaryota; kingdom Viridiplantae; phylum Streptophyta; class Pinopsida; order Cupressales; family Taxaceae; genus Taxus; species Taxus wallichiana. The sequence continues at coordinate 1,037,358,863 of CM031240.1, read as the reverse complement.
TTGGGAAAATTCTTTCTAGAGCCTCTTGGCAGATCATGAAGAGGTTGTTGGAGGGCAAGCGGGCCTGTGTTTCCTCCCCATGGCACAATAGGCCTATGTGCTTCACATTCACTGGTCACCCATTCTATTTCTATTTCTGGTTTCTTGGTCAGCTAAGGCTACCTCTCTCTCCTCTGCTGCAGCTTGGAGTCTTGTAATTTCTTCAAGTTGAGCTCTAATCTCTTCCTCTCTATCAAACCGAGCTATAACCTCTACTTCTTCTCTCTCCAACTCCTCAAAAGTAGGGTCAATCACTCCTCCTTGCCTTAGCTAGTGAGTATACCTTCTATCAGCCAGACTTGAAAGTTTATTGTCTTCTCTTTCACAACCCAGAATTTTGTAGCAATGGTGAGATGATTTACACTCTGCCAAATATGCCAAGTAACCTCTTTCAGGTCTGAAATGATTTCCTTTGGATATGACAGAGCAAAGAAGGTTTTCTAGAAGGATTTGCAAGAATTTTGAGTTACATCCATGCAGTTCATATGGCTGCTCAATCTGCAGAACTCTTCTATTTGAATCTTTTTGTATTTTTGGATCACAAGGAATTTCAGACTTCAAAGGAAAACTTAATGATATTTTAAAAACCTTGTGGTCATTTTTGGGTGCAGATGTTGTAACTCTTCCCACATGGGTGGCGCAAAAACTGTTGGTGAGAAAATTTGTCTTGTGGAAAAATTTGTGGATTTCAGGCCAACACTATGGGAATCTAAGTCCCTCTACATTTGAATGGTGCAGCTACCATTATTTAGCATGTAAAACCAAAGTGGATTTATGGTGGTTTTTCAACTAGAGATCCATAGGAACACTCCATTGTCCCTATGGCAATAATAACAACTCCTTGCTATAGCAGAAATCGATCTGAGAAAGGGGAGGGAGTGAGAATGAAGGAGGGGGAAATCAATGTTGTGGGTAGAGTGTCAGATGCCCACACACATCAACTGGAAGTTTCATTACATGCATTAATTAATAGAAGAAAGACAAATTTACAATTTCTGAGCACAAGACAGAATAAAACATGCTGGTCACAAAGCACCAATCAATTTTTCCATCGAGGGGACATAAAATTCCTTCCTTTTTTATTGATCTCAGAGTTGAAACTTGTACAACGAGTGGGAATAGAAGAAAAAATGTAGAGGAGGAGAATAGAAGAAGACTAACAATCATTTTTGTCCTTTGTTCACAAAAACGTGCTTCCAGTTTCCAAATTCAATTTCCCCTTCACAAAGACTTTGAAAAACCATTAAATCATTCGACCCAAAGCTGTTACAAACAAATTTGATCATTTCCCCTCTTCCAGATTCCTTTGCTGCAAAGAAAATGCTTTTGACGAGCCAAAAAGAGCTTTTGCATGAAAAATGTGTTTTATATTTCAATTTGCAGTTTGCATATGAACCATTTGATCCTTTTCCTAATTGCTTTGAAATCGGGCCATCCACGTGGTAGGAGAACATTGGAGTGGAGTCAGGGGAAACATTTTTGCATTTTTTGCATGCCAGATGTTTTCTTGATTTTATCCCATAAAACTCGATAAAAATTTAAAATTGAAGTGTCCATCATGTGGATAATTTCACCGATTTCCATTAATACCAAAAACACAAAAATCCAAGCTCTAGATCGAAAGATATGGCCTCTTGAAGATTTAGGGCAAAATTGGCAAAATTAGGGCAAAATTCTGTCTCGGGCCAAAATTTGACCTTTTTCCCTCTTTTTTCAAATTGGGAAAATTTTCCCCAAAATCTCTACACCTCGCCAACCTCGATGACATGTGGCACTTTTTGGTTCATCTCGTGGGCTTCAGAATAACATTTCACCCTTTTTGCCCACAAGGGAAAATTTTCCCAAAGTCCTCCGCTGGCCCGACCTCCGCTGCTGATGTGGACATGTGGCACCTTCTGATTCGATGTGGAGATGTGGTCCAACATTTCACCTTTGCACTTTTATGGTTTTGGAAAAAAACCAAAAATCCTTCCGACGCCCGATCCCCGCCGATGAATGGACACGTGGCGCCTTGTGATTAAATGCGGGGACTTAATCAATTTTTCTCCATTCTCCTTTGTAGGCTTGCAGTGAACTTTTTACCTTTGAGTTTTTAGCCAAAAGGATAAGTGTTAATTTCTCTCCACACCTCCGCCAACCCACCAATTTCCTTGGCAAAATTTCCTCCTTACCTCCATGGGCTGCCAGGAAAATTTCCCCTCCAAACTCCGCCGAGCCATAACTTGCAAAATACAAGGAGTTAGGAGGACTTCCTTACCTTTTTGGAAAGGGGAAAGAATTATCTATCTGATGAAGCAATACCTAGAAAATTTTGAGTGCCTAAAATGTGTAAAAATTTGACTGAGGCACAAAAGGAAGCTAGTTAACCAAAAATAAGAGGGAGCTTATTTTGGTTAACAAGTATGATCAAAACATGGAAACTTTGAGATAGGAGAAAGTTGTCTTTCTTGAAAACTTGCAATTTTACCCTTTACATATTTGCAATACAACATGGTCCAATTGGTACAAATGAAGAAAGAAACCTCGAGTTAATGAGGGATTTCGTAGTAAGATATAAAAAAGTGATAAGAAGAATCCCTGAAGATGTGGTGCCTGCTGAAAATAATTTGAAGAGATTATTCATCAACACCTTGCAATCAAGTACGTTTTTTCCTTAAAAGAGCCTAACCAAGAACATTAAGGGAAGCTCAAGACCATGCAATAGAAAGCGATGATGATCTAATCTTTTTGGTAAAGTGAAAGGCCCAAATGGGAAAAAAGGGTCATAATTCAAACTCGGTCATCATGGATCCAATGTTCCAAAAATGGCAAATGACTAGGTTGCCTTGAAGAAACAACTATCCCAAATCACAATGCGGATCGCTCCAAGGAAACCAAAATCCCGAAATAGGCCAAGGATTTCTCCACCTCCTTGCCAACTTGCTCTTGAAGCACCACCGAGCCAATGCCATCTGCGACACCAAAGAGCCGAAGGAGGAAGCGAAATTGATAAAACTCGAAGAAGAAAATATGGAAGACTGTGAAAACTATCTTGAGGTTGAGGAAGTTGATATGCACAATGGCCTAATTGAGTATGTTGATGATTAAGATGAGAATGATGAAGAAGCTCCAAGTTTCTCATGTGCTATTTTCACTCGTGCACAATCCAGGAAAGGTGCTTCATCCTCAATGGCTGCGGTAAAGGATAAGAAGAATAAAGAAGATTCTCCTCTAGAGGTCACACAAAATAAAATCATTAACAGAGGATCACCATTACCACCTTCTATGGAGTCGGACAAAGAAAAACTAGACTCATTGGTTGTTAGGGATCATGCTACTATGCTAAGTAAGTCATCTAATTCTTCTCCTAGCTCAAAAGTTGCTAAGAATAATTCTCCTTCAAATGTTGTTCTGTAAAAACATCTAAGGTTCAATCAAAAGCTACACTCAGAAAGGATAATTAAACACGAAAAGTAGCAAAGAATCTACAATGTAAATATTCCCCCATTTATGGGACCTCTTCCTCACTCACCATAACCCCATTTGACTTTGTGGAACATGTAAGAAAAACCAAAGTCTAGCTCTCAGAAATAGAATACCTACAAACACACCCTACCCAGTTTGACAGGTTCATTAATGTAGTTTATGGTGGTAAACCTGTATCCTCGGGTCCTAATTCTAAAGGCTTACTACCCACACCATCCTCACCACATTCCCAAAACATGCTAGCCCTCAGTGCCTCAAAAACCAATAGGGTTGAACCTTTCTACCTATCACTCCTCATTAAAGGCTTCCAGCTAAATAATTGTATCATAGATTCCAGAGCCTCAGACAATGTGATGCCAACCAAAGTTGTAAATTCTCTAGGCCTCACCTTGACCTAGGTAAATGGCACCTACTACTTGTTGGGTTTCATAATGGAACAAGGCTAGAAACCACAATCGAGGGATAAACATGTCCCTCCTCTTTAATGGGAGAGGTTCCCTTATTGAAATCGGAAAAAAAAATGTACAAATATACAACTCTCAATGTTTGGACCACGATATTCGGAATGTTTTCATACTTCAAAGATTATCAATACGAAGTCCATTGGAAGAGTAGAGAGATGAAGAAGGAAGAAAACAACAATGTTTTTTAGGAGATATAGGTAGCATAATATATCCTTACTCACATTGAACCAAGAAAATATAGGAAAAGATCAATCACTTCATCACCAATGTAAATCTATGGACACAAAATTCTAAAGATTACATAGACAAGAACACAAAGTTTCTTTTGAATGCAAAGATAAATGATCCATTTAATCGAGCAAGGAGAGAGAGATATAAAAGAGGAAATGAGAAAGAAAGATTCTATATTGAATTACTTCCAAATTTACAACATTTCAGAAAACTAGAATCCCCTTTTCCATGGCCAAAACATGTTCTTATAACAATTCATGTACATCCATACTTTTTCCCCAAGAAAATAATATACAAAAGGAATAATGTTTGTTGCAGATCCACTTTTGGAAAGTGACATGATACAAACACACTCATGAAAATCGAGAGGTTCAAAAAGGTTAATATTTCATTGAGTAACATGAACCAAAAGTGTGGGTTAGGGTTAAGCCTAGGGCATGAGCTACCTTAGCAGGCATCACATTATCTGAAGCACCAGAATCAATAACACAATTGCTGAGTTTATGGCCAACTATGAGGAGAGTGACATAAAATGGTTTGATCTTCTCATCAGATGAAGTGACTATTACCACAAGGCTTCATTGAGATGAAGGAGGAGTGAGCAAGAGACCTGTAGAACTAGGGGAAGAAGGCATGGATTTGGAACTTACAAAGTCTACCATCATAGAAAAGGCCTTGGGATGGGTTTGGTAGACTTAGGCTTTTGAGATATGGATCTTAGTTTTCTTGAGATGGTCAATAATGTCAAAAGAACTAGAGGTATATGGAGCATCATTGATAGGAGTAGATGAAACTTTTGACTTATCAACTCTATCATTTGAAGGGAAATAAGTTTTAGGAGCAGAAACAGAGGAGGAAGGAATAACAGAACCTACCTTGGGTGTGGAAGAAGTTGGAATAGGAGATACTGTCATTGCAATCACTAGAATAGCTAGAGGAGGTTCCCTAGATATTTTAGTAGGATGAAACAATTTCTCCTTCTTGTTGGCTTGATCACGAGTCATGACAACATATGATTCATTGTTCATCTCTATAACTCTTTCTTCATAATCATCCTCTTCATCTATACCTTTAGTGATGAGAAAATGGACATGATTTCCACTCAACTCTTCTAATTCTTCATCAGCTTCCTCTTCATGTTCTTCATAGATTTCATTCTCCTCCTCATCATCGAGGCATCAACACTTCACATGTTACATTGACTAGAACTTTAACGGGAGGGCCTTGATTACCAACTGGTATAAGGAGAGGGAAACCAATTCCTAGGTGAAAGTTCTTCCTAGGAACATCCCGATAAGAGAGCATTTGGGCTAATCGCTTCTTGAGATCAATGAGATTATTAGAAAGTTTCTATACCAACTGATCTGCATTAGCTCTAAGAGAAGATGTGGAAGATGGAGATGCTTTGGATTTGGATGATTCTCTCCTTAGCTTTCTAGACATTATCAAATCATCTTCAACATTGTGAGAAAATCTCTTATCAAAGCATCTAAAGTGGCAAGATTAGCTTTTTCACGTGCATAGCTCACTTTAGGTAGTTGGGCATTAAGGAAGAAACATTTTTGAATATGATCCATAGGGCATATGTTTTTGGGATCTTATTAACTAGCCTATTTAATTTGGCCACAAATTCCCTCATGGGCTCATGTGACTCTTTCTTTATTTGAGAAATCTGGGCCAAGAGGGATGTACATCCTCAAAAATTTTTAAATGCTACTCAAACTAGGAAATCGGGCCGTCATGGTGTTCCAATTGGTGATGGATCCGGTAAGGAGATGATAAAACCAATCAACAACATTATCTTGCAATGTCTTTACAAAAATTCTAACAGAGATATCCTCATGTTTAACTCTGAGAAAACCACAAGCAACAATAAAGGCCGCAATATGTTCATCTGGATGAACCTTCCCATCACCTTTGAATTTAGGGAAATTATTTCTATTTCCTCTAGGTAATTCATGTAATGGATGGGGAAGAGAAAGAGGCCCAATCCTTTGGTGCACCAAGGAAAAGAAGCTGCCATCCTTAGAAAGATTGTTTTGAGAGGAACAGAAACACCAACAAGAATCAAATCATACAAATTAGGACTGATTTGATCTTGACGAATGTCACTCCTAGAAGTTTTGTCTCTAGCGGGAGGAGTGCTTACAGATCTTGTTCCTCTTATTTTCCTTGATGAAGGGAGAGAGAAACCTTAATGATTTAGAATTTGGAAATGAGTGTCTTCTTACCCAAGGGTTCTTCTACCCGAGTGTATCTTGGAGTTTCTAGATCAAAGATTATCAAGAAGTTGTTATTCAAAAACTAGAATTCATTTGAAATGAATTCCCAAGTGAGTTGCCAAAAACTATTGGGTTTCAGAATGGAACATGGCTAGAAACCATAGTCAGGGGACAAACATGTCCCTCCTCTTTAATGGGAGAGGTTCCCTTATTGAAAGCAGGAAAAAAATGTACAAATATACAACTCTCAATGTTTGGACCCTGATATTCTAGAATGTTTTCATACTTAAAAGATTATCAATACGAAGGATTGGAAGAGTAGAGAGATGAAGAAGGAAGAAAACAACAATTTTTTCAGGAGATATAGGTAGCAGAATATATCCTTACTCACATTGAACCAAGAAAATATAGGAAAAATATCAATCGGTTCATCACTAATGTGAATCTCGCAAACAAAAAGTTCTAAAGATTACATGACAAGAACACAAAGTTTCTTTTGAATGGAAAGACAAATAATCCCTTGAATCGAGTAAGGAGAGAGAGATATATAACATAGGAAATGAGAAAGAAATCTTCTTACGTATTGAATTACTTCCAAATTTACAACATTTCTAGAAAACGAGAATCCCCTTTTCCATGGACAAAACATGTTCTTATAATAATTCATGTATATCCATACTTTGTCCCCAAGAAAAGAATATCCAAAAGGAATAATGTTTATTCTGAGATCCACTTTTGGAAAGTGACATGAAACAAATGCACTCATGAAAATCAAAGGTTCAAAAAGGTGAATATTTTGGTGTTTGAGCATGATTACTTTAGCAGGGGTATCTCATGATTTTTTTCTTTATGTGGTCCCACCCTTTCCACCTTTTAACCACTTTTATAGCACTCAAGTTCTTCTTTGTTAAGTTTCCCCCTTTTTTATTACGTATGCCGAATAAAATCCATTTTCTAATAATCAAACTTAACATCTCCTTAAACTTATCGATTTGGCTCCACAATAAACCAAAAATGCATTTCATGAATGAACGACAAGTAAAAAGAGAAAGATGAATGAAGAATAGTTCACATTTGTATTCTTTGGAGCTTTGGTTTGTTAATGGCATTAAAAACTAGATGAGTGTGTTTAGGCCACTCTTTCCCTTTGTGAACTTTGAACTTAGACCATACGTATGGAAAAATCCAAGCAACGACGAGCCTGGGGAAAAATCCTCATTTTAAGACATTTGGAAGAAAAAGTGCAATTTCTCATTTTTCTCCACCCTCCACATCCCCATCAAAGGTCAGACACATGGCACACCCTGATTGGAAATGGGGTCATGGCTTAACTTCTCACTATCCTCTACCGGCTTGCTATCCCGATTTCATTCTTCAACACATGGCATCACCTGATTGGTTGCAGGATGTGCTTCACTTTTATACTTTATCTATTTTGAAAAGGGGAAAAATTCCAACCTTTCCCCGAAATTCCATGCCTCCACATTGAATTTTCAATGTAGGCCATGTGTCCCTTTCTGATTCGCCATGGGATTCAAATTAGAATTTATCCCTTCACATGAGCGGGTCCATGGGTCATTTTAGAACTTTTTTACTTTGTGGAAACAAAGCTAACATTCCTAAAGTCCTCTGCCTTGGTCTCACAAAGTGCATATGAACTGAAAAACGCCACATGTCCTTGCATGAGTAGGGCCATGGGTCATTTTAGAACTTTTCTCCCTTTTTCCGTAATGTCTTAGAGAAAAAAATGGATCCATCACCCCGAACTTCCTCCTAAAAGAAAACCATTTGGCTGCATCTAATGAGCAGCAAACATGTAGCTTCACCTTCCGAGAAAGAATTTGATGGGGAAAAGAACATAGAAAATTGCAGAGAATGGGAAAACGCTATTTTTACACCGATAAAGATTTTCTTTTTGACAAGGTTAATATATAAAGAATGCAAGTTTCTACATCCTTTAAATGCATAAAAGAAGATCATAAACACCCTCCCATCCATGAGAAATAGATAGAATATTATAATGGCTGCATATTGAGGAAATGCATAAAGCATCGTGGGGATCAAAATGAGCACTTGGGGCTCAAAACATGAATTACTCCATGGAAAGACTTCAATTTTCATGAAATTGGATTTCAAAAAGGGGAGGGGATTGAGGGGACAATAACTATCTCCTTTTGGGGATGATTTAGTAGAGGAAATATATAAAATCAAGAACCATAGATAATTCTAGGATGAACAGATCAATGCCTTATCCATTGGGCAATGGAGTCAAAAAGTAATATCGACATAGAAGACAAGACACACAAGGAAACAAGAAAAACCATAAACAAAACTCTATACAAAATGTACACAGGGGATCGCAAAAAATCCTAGGTTTTGAACAACTTCAAAAATTTCCCACTAAAAGGAAGTAGGAGAGGAGAACCATTCATGTAATCTAGGTAAAAAGAGTTCTCACCAAAGCAAAATGTCTAATTTTAAAAGGACCAAGCCAAAGGGAATCAAATTTACCATGGCTGCACTGGAGGTTCATGCATTTTTCCCCAAAGAAGAACATTGTCTCCCACTTAAAAAGTTCTAGGTTGATCCTTTTTATCAAACAGAGCTTTTACCTTGAGTTGATGAGTGATATTCGTTGACCACTTGCAATCTATCTTCATTCAACTTTTGGAGGTACATAATTCTTTTGTCAATGAATTGGTAAAGATGGCATCCTCAATGGCCTTCATCAAATGTAAGGATGACAGTTCCAATGTCTTTGGAAGTTGAGCTTCAACTCCATATACCACTTGAAAAGGAGACATTCAAATGGCTATCTTAGGTGTAGTCCTATCTCGCCATAAAGCATCACATAGTTTCTTATGCCAATTCCTATGAGAGTCATTAACAAGCTTCCAAACAATGTTGACCAAGTTCTTGTTAGTTGATTTTGCTTGCCCATTCCATTGGGGATAGTAATCGAAGAGTGGGCAAGGAAATGCCATAGCCATATCGAAATCCATCATCTTAGAAAAAGAAAAATTGGAAGCATTTTCAATGAAAATCTTGTTTGGTATCCCAAACCTTATTAAGATGTGCTCCTTGATGAAGTTGCATACTAATTCATAAGTATTACTTTTAATTGGAATGGCTCCCACCCACTTGGTGAAATAATCGAGTGGTAGTCAAAGTATGAGTATGTCCTGCACTTGAAGGTGGATTGAGTGTCCCAATGAAGTCCAAATTCCATTGTTGAAAAATTTTCCTCAATCACCACTAGTTTGAGAGGTAAAGCAACCAATTTTGCTCTTCCAATAAAGGTTTGACATGCTTCACACTTTCCTACCCACTTTGATGCATATTTGAACAAGGTAGGCCAATAATATCTAGCACGGAGGATTTTGTGGGCTGTGACAATGAAGAGAAATGACCTCCACAGGCCTGGTCATGAAAGGTGAGAAAAATTTATTTTTCTGCTCTTTGTCAACACATTTCAAAAACCTTCCATCTATGCCTTGTTTGAACAATGCATTTTCCCACAACACATATTGCGCAGACCTTAATTTGATGGCTCTCTTTTCCTTAGAACTCAAATGGGATGGAAATTCTCCATAAGTAAGAAAGTGTGCAATGCCAACATACCATTCATCAGTTGAGCTGAGGAAAAGAACAACAAGGATATCAACTTCCTCCTTGGACAATTTGGCATCAGCTCCTTCAATAATGAGTTCACATAAGCCCTTTCCTTGAACTAGCTTGGTGGGTTTGATGTTAAGATCATACTCCTAAACTTTGGCTACCCAATTACCTCTCTTGGTTCCAAATTCTTGTTGTGTAAGAATGGATTTAATAGTTGTATCAAGCACAAGCACAATAGAATGAGAGTTGAGGATGTAAAACTGAAACTGGTTCACATATTTGACCACTAAAAAAGCATGTTTCTCCATCATGGTGTACTTCAGCTCATGGGATTTCAAAATATAACTCATGAATGCTATGGGGATTTCATGACCTTCAACATTCTCCTAGGTTAACATAGTAGCTAGAGTACTTTCAGTAGCATAACAATAGATAATGAAGTCTTTTCTATAATCAGGGCATGCCAAGATTGGAGTTTTTGTTATAGCTCTCTTGATGTCTTCACATGCAACCTTTCCTTGAGAGGACCAACCAAAATTTTTCTTCCCTTTCATCATGTGGGCTATGTTCAAAGTAAGCTTAGAAAAATCAGGTATGAATCTTCTTAAGAATTTGATCTTACCAAAGAAAGAGTGCACACCCTTCTTGCTTGTGGGGAGAGGGATCTGCTGAATTACCACGGAATCTTTCTAGATCAATCTTGATTCCCTCCTCGAGACAATGTTTCCCAATAATTTTCCTCGGTGACATAAAATAAAGATATCTTGGGATTCAAGGAGATGCCATACTCTCTACACTTTTAGAGGATAGTTTTAAGGTGTTAGAAATGATCGGATCTCGGGTTTTGAAAACACGGATCGGATCATCAAGGTATAAAACTATGCATTTTCCCTTGAGAGGCGCCAAAGGCCAGTCCATTTCCTCTCGAAAGGTGGCACCATCATTGATGAGGCCAAAAGGCATTATCCTGTAAGTAAAGGTGCCCCCAAGGAGTGGTAAAAGCGTCTTATCTTTGATCTACAACACTTACTTCTACTTGATTATATCTTGAGAGTCCATAGAACATGGACAACATTTATGAACCCGTAACAACCTGCAACACTTGATCCATTACGGGAGAGGATAATTATCCTTCAAAGAGGATTTATTCAAATTCCTAAAATAAACACAAATCTGGATCTCACCATTCTTCTTCCCGATGACACAATATTAACAATCCACGTTGAATGGTGAGCGGGAAAATAATATTAGCCTTCAATAACTTTTGGATCTCTTTACAGATTGTATCTACAATTTTAGGGTTATAATGCCTCTACTTTTGTTGGAAGGGCTTGATCCCGTGGTTTTAGAGGAATGAAATGTTGCAGCTCTTTTGGTTGAAAAGCCTTGAGGCCATCATAAGAATATATGAGAACATCAACATATCTTTTCAACAGATTCACCGCTTTCTCCCTCTCCTCTTATGGGCAGCACTTTCTAATGTTTACCAAAGCATGGGTTCATTAAGACTCCCAATGTTTATCTTTTCACAATCCCATGAGACTGTTGAGCTCCTTTGGAAGTTTTGTACTTGATGTTGTAGAACAGGACGAAGCTTTTGTCAGATTGTATTAATATGAATCAACCAGTTTACAATAGCAGGACTGCAATACTTATAGGTATTGTACAATTGGGATACAAACAAGGAGAAGTTGTAACAATGCAACAACAAAATTAAAAATACATTAGCTTCCAAATATTATCCCGGAAGCATATAAATTGTTATAACAATTATCCCTGTGAAACTAAAAAGACAAATATGGTTTAAAAACCATATAACAATACATAACAAAAATATGGTTTATATTATAACCATTATTATTTAATTAATAAAATTAATTAAATAATTATATTATGCATAATTAACCTAACATTCCCCCCCTTAATTGTGCATTGTCTGAAGGGATGAGGAGAGGAACTCTTTGAACAACTCGAACTTGTCACGTGCAAGTGACTTTGTGAAAATATCTGCTCGTTGTTTAGCTTGGTTGGAAAAAATTGAAGCTTAATGTTGAACTTCAACACATGTTCACGTATGAAATGAACTTGTACCTAAATTTGTTTTGTTCTCTCGTGAAAAATAGGATTGCGAACAATTTTAAGAACACCTTCATTGTCAACATACATGGTGGTCAGTTTGTCTTGTGGTATTCCATGTCCTTCCAGTATGTGACGTAGCCATATCGCTTCACAGACAGCTTCTCCTACAGAATGATACTTGACTTCTGTGGAAGAGCGAGAAACAAAGTGTTGTTTCTTGCTTCCCCATGATATTGGTCTAGATCCTATAAAGAATATAAATCCAGAAGTGGATTTTCTATCATCAATGTTACCTGCATGATCTGAATCGAATATCCGGTCAAGAAGAAGTTGTTGTTCTTCTTGTATTCTAGACCAAGATCTACTGATCCTTTGATGTATCTCAAAATACACCTTGCTACTTTCCAATGACAAACTTTGGGTTCCCGCATGAACTGGATAAATAGCTCATTCTGCAAAGCCGATATCCGGTCTAGTGTAGGTCAAGTAAATCGGACTCGATCAACCTGCCGATACAGAGAGTGGCACTTACCTTAGGAGATGGATTTGATCGAGATAACTGAAATTTGTTCTCCATGGGTGTAGAAACTAGTTTGCAATATATCATCCTAAAATTATCAATCGTAGTCTTGGTATATGTCATTTGAGAAAAAAAGATTCTCTTTACGCCACACTTCCAATCCAAGACAATAGTGCATCACCGAGATCGGTCATGTCAAACAATCAATTAATATCTTTCTTCATTGCATCGATCATCCTCACTGAACTACCAGTGTTGACTAGATCGTTTACATAGACAACGACAATCACAATCTCCCCCTTACTTTTTGAGGTAGAGATTGGGATCATATGTATTTCTAACAAATCCATGTTGTACAAGATGCTCATCAATCTTGATGTACCATGCCCAGGGTGCCTTTTTGAGACCATACAAATATTTCCTAAGTCTGCATACCTTTGCTTCTTGACTAGGTACTACATATCCCTCAGGTTGAGTCATGTACAATTCTTCTTGTAAATATCCATTTAGGAAGGCAATTTTTACTTCCATTTGGTGGAATTTCCATCAAATCGTACAAGTGCAGCTAGAGCAAAGATCATCCTAATCATTTTGATCTTAGCTGGGAGCAAATGTCTCCTTATAGTCAATGCCTTATTTTTATGCATACTCCTTTGCTACAAGTCTCACCTTATACTTGTCTACTTTGTCCCATTTGCTTTGTACTTTGTTTTAAATATCCATCTCGCATCCAATGGGTTTTTTTCATGGTGGAAGATCGAAAAGCTACCAAGTTTTATTCTTCATCATTGATTGATATTCGAGTCCATGGCATCTTTCAAGATTTTTTACCGTAGGGCTTCCTAGACTGTTGAGGGCTCATCTGATTCAATAAATCTATTGATTAAGGAAAATTTAACTTCTTCTCTTTCTTTACTACGAGTCCGTGGTCCAGGGGTGGATGTATCCCGGTGGAGCATCCGTTCTTACATCTCGTAATGTACTTGTACACCATTTAGGAATATGATGAACTATTCCCATGGGTCATGGTTTTATCGATCAACACCATCATCCCCATCATTAGTTTCATCTTCTCGAGGGAACATCAACTTCAATTTTTATAACAGGTGAAAAATCTACTTCTTGTGAGTTTGGAGGAGTCTCTGCTTCCTTCTTCTCGAAAAACTCAACATCTCTGGTAGTGTAGACTTTTCTAGTCTTAGGATCATCAATCTATACCCAAGAGTCTCTTCACTGTACCTAATGAAGATGAGTTTCTGTGACTTCATGTCCAATTTCTTTCTTTTCTATTTGGGTATGTGCATGCTTGCTTTACACCCGAATACTTTGAGGTGTACAATATATGGTTTCCATTTTGACCATGCTTCTTGTGGTGTTACTCCATCAAGAGAAATAGTGGGTGCTCTGTTCAACAAATAAATTGCTATCTTTACTGCTTCTACCCAGAATGTCTTTGCAAGTCCAGAATCATCGATCATGCATCACACCATTTCCATGATAGTACAATTTCTTCTATCAACAACACCATTTTTCTGTAGTGTGTGTGGAGGAGGCATTTGTTGATGAATCCCGTGAGTTTGTAGGTAGTCTCTGAACTCATCACTAGTGAATTCCCCCCCTCGATCTCGAGCGAGCGGTTCGATGTGATGACTAGTTTTGTTCTCAACTACTACTTTGAACTTTTGAAGGTTTCAAACGCTTCACTTTTCTTGCAAAGACGAGAAAATCCACATTTTTTCAAATAATCGTCAACACAAAGTATGAAGTACGAACCCAAAATGACTTGGCTGCATCAGACCATAAAAATCGGTATGAACCAGGTCAAGTTTACCATGAGCTTGAAATGTACTCCTCAAACGAAGCTCTGTGTTGTTTTCCTACTAGGTAGTGAGGACACTATCGTATCCTTCAAGAGATGGTAGCCCATGTACCATATTACACCGGCAAAGTGTTTTGAGATATTTGAAACTTACATGACTAAATCTCTAATGCCATAACTATGCTGAAGTGGATTTCTTAGCCACAAGTGCTTGATCATCTATGTGAACAAAATCAAGTTAGAACATGCGTCCCACATTGGAGACTATTGTAATTATTTTTGAGATGCTTGATTTGTCTCGAATCAAACATGTTTCTTGCTAGATTGACTATCAAAGTTAATTTTTAGGTTGTGATCTAGGAGGTGATTGACTGAAAGAAGATTCTTAGTCAACCCAGTGACATATAAGACATTTGATAGTCTGCATTTGCATGAACCAAGGGGTAGAGAAATGTTCCCAATCCCCTGAACTGTATATGAAGAATCATCTCCCAATGAAACATGATATTTTTATGGCATGTCCCTCATTGAAATAAACCAGTCTCTATAGCCAGTCATGTGTTGAGTGGACCCCAAATCAACATACCAAACATCACTAGATGACGTGGGTGGTTCACTTGATCGAGAAGTGAACAAGAAGTCTTCATTATCTGACTATTCTTGTTGCTCAACAATATTACCTTGCTGGTGGGGTCTTCTTTTCCAGTTCCCCTTTTTCTGCCCTTGATTGTAGTTAGAATGTCCCTTGTTAGATTGTTGTGGAGGTCCAAAGTTGCTTGATGAACCTTTCTTGTAAGTATTATACCAACAATCTTGTAGGTTATGGCCTCTTTTGCAGATTGGACATTGTTTCTTCTAATTTCTATCCCCTTGATACTGATTTTGATTTTGGGGTTTTTGATAGGAATTAGGTTTTCCTTTACCTTTTCCTTTCCATTTTTGATGTGAAGACAGTGCCTGCTCCTCTTCATCATCCTCATTGTGCATTGCTTCCTCTTGTTGTAGTAGGTTTACCAGTTTGTCAAAACTAACTATCGTATCTGACACGTTTAGTGTTGTGACAAAAATGCAGTAAGAAGAGGGGAGTGCTCTCAGAACAATGGGAATAAGAGCATCATCTGTGACTTGTTCTCCCAGGCTAGAAGTGAAGCCCTCAATTTTGTAACTCTTCTTAGGAAAGCTTCTATTTTTTCATTCTTCTTGAACTTTAATGTGTGTAACTGACTCTGTAAATTTAGTATAACATTCTTGTTCTTGGCCTCGTATACTATGCTCAACTTATCCCATGCTTCTTTGGCTATTTTGGCATCTCGAATGTGGGGTTACACATCATCAAAAATCTAAACAAGATGACGAGTTTGGCCTTCCGATCGCTTTATCAAACTACCGTTGTTGTGTTGTATCGTGGTTGATCCGGTCAGAGTACCATTCACAACAGGCCATATTTCTTCAAACTCAAGATGTGTCTTGATTTTAGTCTTCCATGCAAAGCATAGTTATTTCTCTCCGAGTAATTGTGAATTTGGAATAAAAAATTTGGCAAAGATTGGTGCCCATTTTACGAGATTATTGATAAGGTTTGACTCTTATCACTCCAAGTATAAGGTCTCCCAATCTATATATCATCGACCCGATATACCAAACCTTTCAATATATGTGCCCTTCTGATATAGCCGACGGTATGTGGAAGAAGCTCACCCTTTCTATATACCCGATGGTATGTGAAAGAGGCATTAATGTACGTGAAAGAATTCAATACGTGGTGCTAAAATAGTAATGATGGGGTCTGTGTGATTATTGACACTAGATCAAAGAAATATCCTCATACATGCGCATAACTTTGCTATATACTTGGATAATTTCTCAGTCTAGATTTATGTTGTGTAATCATTCACAGATGGATGGGATGGCTCATAGTGTGTGCACTGTGACCTTATTACTCCCCGTTGATTTAAAGGGTCAGACGACGTTGTTGTAACTATATTAGGCATTAAGTGTAGTAGTAGTCATGATGAGTTTACTCGTAAGTGATTCCCGTGAGGCACTATATATACCGAGCTCGCGAATGAGATCTAGGATCTCGTGAGTGTTACAAAACCAATTTTTTTTTTTGTTATTTTTTATTACAATTCCACCAGTTTCTAATTAGATACAAAGTTTACAGTTGACTTATGGCAACCTATAAATTAGTACAATATAATGCAAAGATACAAATTACATTCAAAAATTTGGAAAAATTTAATGGTAGGATTTTTTTAATTTCATGGGCCTGGTGGCCTTCGAAGCCCAAAATGGCCCAAAATGCCCGAAACCATTAAAAAGAGGCCCAAGATGAATTTTTTGCGTCGTCCTCCTTTGGAAAATGTTGTCTAGAATGAAAAAACAAGCTGAATGGGGAATTTTTGTTTTACCCTAAATTAGGGATTTCCCCACTAAATTTAGTTAGTTATAATTAAATTTGAATTTTTCCACTAAATTTAGTGGTTCCACCAAATATTCTCGCCAAAATAAAAATGGTTTAAAAATAATTTTGGGGTGGGGTTTGAACCCCAAACCTCCCGATTCTAAGTCTTTCCTCTTAACCGCTTAGGCTTTTGTGAGTGCTTAGCTATGAAATGAAGTAGTTTATATATAATATAGTAGAAAAAAAATCACCTATTGAAAAACGTGATGTGGCTTGAGTCCCACATGGCCTGCGTGTGGATTAGGATTAGGGTATCCATGTGAAGTGGATCTAAGCCTTTACTTTACCTTTGGCCTCCGCTAAAGTGTATGCATCCACCATTTTTTATTTTCTTTTAGCCACTTCGTAGCTCCTTTCTATGTTTCTTATTGACTAATACGCTTTGCTTCCACCATATTTTGTAGGTGCATGTTAGCATGGAGTTATCTCTTCATGGTTTTTCTCGTGAGCTATTTTTACAGGTTGCATCTATCGTGAGCAGGTGGAGCTTGTGGAGTAGGGGTCGTAGCTCGGAAGATAGATGCCTCGGCTGTGAGTTTATTTGTTGATGTAGGTTGGAAATACGTGGCTCAAACATAAAAAAATTCCAAATTCTTGTTGGAATCTAGCTCAATGTGAGGAAATCAATAGATGGATTGACTGATTACAGGTCTTTTGTATGATTTGTTGAGTTGATTTTGCTCCAACGTGTAGTGTTATTTCCAGACGCAGGGGAGGGCCCGATCAATTCCAAATAACTCACTGCTAAAATAACACGTACACTTCTAGTTGTAGTAGATCACTAGCTCA
This sequence comes from Taxus wallichiana var. yunnanensis, assembly GCA_018340775.1. Taxonomy (NCBI): domain Eukaryota; kingdom Viridiplantae; phylum Streptophyta; class Pinopsida; order Cupressales; family Taxaceae; genus Taxus; species Taxus wallichiana. Next base: position 1,037,341,153 of record CM031240.1, on the reverse strand, counting down.
GTGTAGCAGTGACTAAATATATCTATAATATTAGAGATAAAACCCTTAATGGATCTTAGTTTTCTTGAGATGGTCAATAATGTCAAAAGAACCAGAGGTAGATGGAGCATCATTGATAGGAGTAGATGAAACTTTTGACTTATCAACTCTATCATTTGAAGGGCAAGAAGTTTTAGGAGCAGAAACAGAGGAGGAAGGAATAACAGTAACCTACCTTGGGTATGGAAGAAGTTGGAATAGGAGCTCCTCTCCTTAAAATCACTAGAATTGTTGTAGGAGGTTCCCTAGATCTTTTAGTAGGATGCACCAATTTCTCCTTCTTGTTTGCTTGCTCACGAGTCATGACACCATATGATTCATTGTTCATCTCTACAACTCTTTCTTCATAATCATCCTCTTCATTTATGCCTTTAGTGATGAGAAAATTGACATGATTTCCACTCAACTCTTCTAATTATTCATCAACTTCCTCTTCACGTTCTTCATAGATTTCATTCTCCTCCTCATCATCGGTCTCCAGCACTTCACATGTTGCATTGAATGGAACTTTAATAGGTGGGCCTTCAATTTCCAATCTGGTCTAAGGAGAGGGAAACCAATTCCTAGGATGAAAGTTCTTCCTAGGAACATCCTAATAAGGAGCATGATGGGCTAACCGCTTCTTGAGATCAATGAGATTATTAGAAAGTTTCGTACTAACCGATCTACATTAGCTTTAAGAGAAGATGTGGAAGAAGGAGATGCTTTAGATTTGGATGATTCTCTCCTTAGCTTTCTAGAAATTATCAAATCATCTTCAACACTGACAAAAAATCTCTTATCAGCATCTAAAGTGGCAAGATTAGCTTTTCTACGTGCATAGCTCACTTTAGGCAGTTGAGCATTAAGGAAGAAACATTTTTGAATCTGATCCATAGGGCATATGTTTTTGGGATCTTATTAACCAGCCTACTTAATTTGGCCACATATTCCCTCATGGGATCATGTGACTCTTTCTTGATTTGAGATATCTGGGCCAAGAGGGCATGTACATCCTCAACAAGTTTGAAATGCTACTCAAACTAGGTCGTCATGGTGTTCCAATTGGTGATGGATCCAGAAGGAGATGATAAAACCTATCAACAACATTATCTTGCAATGTCTCTACAAAAATTCTAACAGAGATATCCTCATGTTCAACTCTAAGAAAACCACAAGCAACAATAAAGGCCGCAATATGTTCATCTGGATGAACCTTCCCATCACCTTTGAATTTAGGGAAATTATTTCTATTTCCTCTAGGTAATTCATGTAATGGATGGGGAAGAGCAAGAGGCCCAATCCTTTGGCACCAAGGAAAAGAAGCTGCCATCCTTGGAAAGATTGTTTTGAGAGGAACAGAAACACCAACAAGAATCAAATCATACAAATTAGGACTGATTTGATCTTGACGAATGTCACTCCCGTAAGTTTTGTCTCTAGCAGGAGGAGTGCTTACAGATCTTGTTCCTCTTATTTTCCTTGATGAAGGGAGAGAGAAACCTTAATGATTCAGAATTTGGAAATGAGTGTCTTCTTACCCAAGGGTTCTTCTACCCCGAGTGTATCTTGGAGTGTCTAGATCAAAGATGATCAAGAAGTTGTTATTCAAAAACTAGAATCCATTTGCAATGAATTCCCAGTGGAGTTGCCAAAAACTATTGGGTTTTAGAATGGAACATGGCTAGAAACCATATTCAGGGGACAAACATGTCCCTCCTCTTTAATGGGAGAGGTTCCCTTATTGAAAGTGGGAAAACAAATGTACAAATATAAAACTCTCAATGTTTGGACCCTGATATTTGGAATGTTTTCATACTTAAAAGATTATCAATACGAAGGATTGGAAGAGTAGAGAGATGAAGAAGGAAGAAAACAACAATGTTTCTAGGAGATATAGGTAGCAGAATATATCCTTACTCACATTAAACAAAAAATATATAGGAAAAATATCAGTCAGTTCATCACCAATGCGAATTTGCTTTGACACAAAGTTCTAAAGATTATACTGAGACTAGAACACAAAGTTTCTTTTGAATGGAAAGACAAATAATACATTGAATTGAGTAAGAGAGAGAGAGAGATATAAAATAGGAAATGAGAAAGAAATCTTCGTATTGAATTACTTCTAAATTTACAACATTTCTAGAAAACTAGAATCCCTTTTCCATGGCCAAAATATGTTCTTATAACAATTCGTGTACATCCATACTTTGTCCCCAAGAAAAGAATATCCAAAAGGAATAATGTTTGTTGCAGATCCACTTTTGGAAAGTGACATGAAACAAATGCACTCATGAAAACCAAAGGTTCAAAAAGGTGAATATTTCAGGTGTTCGAGCATGATTACTTTAGCAGGGGTATCTCATGATTTTCTTCTTTATGTGGTCCTCCCGTTTCCACCTTTTAACCACTTTCATAGCACTCAAGTTCTTACTTGGTAAGTTTTCCTCCTTTTTATTGTGTATGCCCGTTAAACTCGTTTTCTAATAATCAAACTTTACATATCTTTAAACTTATTGATTTGGCTCCATAAAAACCAAAAATTCATCTCATGAATGAATGACAAGGAAACAAAGAGAGAAGAATGAAGAATGGTTCACATTTATATTATTTGGAGCTCTGGTTAGTTAATGGTGTCAAAAACTAGATGAGTGTATTTTGGCCACACTTCCCTTTATGAACTTTGAAATTAGACCCTACATGTGGTGAACTCCAAGCAATGATGGAACTGGGAAAAATCCTCATTTTAAGACATTTGGAAGAAAAAGTGCAATTTCTCATTTTTCTCCACCCCTTCACATCCCCGCCAAAGGTCGACACGTGTCAAACCCGATTGGAAATGGGGTCGTAGCTCAACTTATCATTTTCCTCTCGGCCCATTTGTCTCGATTTCATTCTTCAACACATGGCATCACGTAATTGGTTGCAGTGTATGTTATTTTTTTATACTTTATCTATTTTGAAAAGGGAAAAATTCCAACCTTTTCCCTGAAAGTCCATGCCTCCGCCATTGAATTTTCAACTTAGGACACATGTCCCTTTCTAATTCACTGCGAGCTTCAACTTAGAATTTATCCCTACGCATGAGTGGGGCCTTGATTCATTTTAAAACTTTTCACCCTTTGTGAAAACAAAGATAAAATTCCTAAAGTCCTCCGTCGATCTCGTTAAAGTGCATATGAACTGAAAAATGACCACGTGTCCCTTGCGTGAGCAGGCCATGGGTCATTTTAGAAATTTTATCCCTTTCTCCATAATGTCTTAGATAAAAATGGATCCATCTCCCAAACTTCCGCCAAAACCGCTCCAACCAATCGGGGACCCGCAGGGATGTGGGGCAAATATGAACTTTTTTCCCAGAATCACCAAAAGTGATAAGTTTAAAAAGAAACCCATCGATCACATTTAATGAGAATAAAACATGTAGCTTCACCTTCTGAGAAAGAATTTGATGGGGAAAATAATGTAGAAAATTACAGAGAATGGGAAAACACCATTTCGCACCCGATGAAGATTTTCTTTCTACACAAGGTTAATATGTGAAGAATGCAAGTTTTCACGTCTTTCAAATCCATAAAATAAGATCATAAACCCCCTCCCATCCATGAGAAATAGATAGAATGTTATAATGGATGTACACTAAGGAAATGCATAAAACGTCATGGGGGATTAAAACGAGCACTTGGGGGGTCTTGAAACATGAATTCCTCCATGGAAAGATTTCAATTTTCATGAAATTGGATTTCAAAAAAGGGGGGGAGGGGGAAATTGAGGGGACAACACTACTCAATGGAATCCAAACAAGTGAGATTGGTAGGAAGAATCAAAGATGCACAGGTAGCACTAGCTAATTTTCTAGAAAAGAAGGTGCTCCTAACCATACTAGTAGCATACATCCTAGCATCCTTTGGTATGCTATTGAGTAGGATTTTCTGTAGAGACCTGGGTGGAGAGATAAAAATGGATTGGTCATCTACAACTATCCCAAGTAAAAGGTGAGATGAAGAAGTTGCTACCAATAAGAAAGATGAAGTTCATAGTATGAAATTCTGATGATCAAAGAAAACATTCTCTTTCAAGATTATGGGCTAGGAAACTACTTCCTCACATCAAAAAAAGAGGAGAACTTGCCACTTCTCATGGAGGAAGAGGAAGATCAAATTTGGACAATGGAATTTTATGGTAGTCATTCCAGTGCGAGGCTCGAGAGCTGGTGTAGTATTGTACTCTCCTTCCAATGAGTTGTACCCATTTTCCTACAAGCTGCAATTTGATAATACAAATAACACTACAGAGTATGAAGCACTACTCTTAGGCATGAGTGCAACAGAGGACATGGGAATCAAGAAACTGAGATGCTGAGGTGATGTAGAGGTTGTAGTAAAGTAGGTCCGCCAACAATATCAGGTGAAGAATCCAAGACTCGACATTACAGAAATAGAGTGTGGGATTGCATTGAATATTTTGATGCATTTTCCATTGAAGCTATTCCAAGGGAATAGAATGAAAATGATGATTCTCTTGCAGTGTCATATTCCCTAGTGACACCTCATCCTTCTTTTGGTAAAGACAAAGTGACCATTGAAATGGTATTCAAGCCTAGTGTACTAGACAATGTAAATCATTGGCAAGTCTTCAATGATGATAACCAAATTCTAGCCTTTTTAGAGAAAAGGGATAATTTCAATAATCTCTTCTTCAAAGGAGGTGAAAATCCACACCGAGAAGCAGTCCCCAAAGAAGAGAAAGAAGGAATTGAAGGGATTGATGATGAGGGAGTAATCAAATTGAAAGGGAACAAAATTCCCAAAGGCCTAGTCTCTTTAGAAGACCTCTTTGACAAACATGACAGATTCATTCAAGAGAAAGAAAAGTAATCTTCTTGGTGCCCAACTAATTTTGATAAAGAAAACATTGGTACCCCAGAGGAGCCAAGGATGGTCAATATTGGAAAATTTTGCTCACTGAAGAAAAAATAAGGTTTGTTGCATTACTCAAGAAATACTCAAATGTCTTGGCCTACTCTTATGATGAACTCAAATCCTTCTAGCCAAAGGAAATGCATCACTCAATTCCTTTGAAGTAGGGTGTTAAGCCCTTTAGGAAGAAACAAAGGCCGTACAACCCAAAGATTGTTGATACCATCAAGGAGGAGGTAACAAAGATGTTTAATGCAAGGATAATATTTCCCTCCACCATTCAACATGGGTGGCTAACATTGTGCGGTGCAGAGAAGAAGAATGGTGAGATAAGGATATGTGTAGATTTTTGCAACCTGAACCAGGCATCACTAAAGGAAAATTATCCTCTTCCTATCATGGACCATATCCTACAAGCAGTCACTAGATCTGAAATGCTTTCATTACTTGATGGATTCTCAGGATATAATCAAATCAAAGTGGTAGAGGAGGACCGCACCAAGACAACCTTTACAACACCTTGGGGCACTTTTTCCTACAAAAATGCCTTTTGGCCTAATCAATGTAGGAGCTAAATTCTAAAGGGCGATGGATTTGGCCTTCAAAGATCTGAAGCATCTCATTGTTATATATCTTTATGATCTCATAGTATTTTCAAAGAAGAGGGGAGTTCATATTTATCACTTGGAACAGGTACTTGTAAGGAGTAGGAAACATGGCATATCACTAAATCTAAAAAGTGAATTTTTGGATTCATAGAAGGCAAGTTATTGGGGCACATTGTGAACAAACATGGAGCACACATTGATCCTGAGAGGATTAGATCCATTCAAGAATTAGCCCTACCCACAAGCAAGAAAGGAGTTCATTCATTCTTCAAAAAGGTGAACTTTCTTCATCGTTTTGTGCCTGAGTTTGTTGAGTTGATGAAGCACATCACTTCCATGATGAAACCATAAGAAAACTTCAAATGGAACAATGAAGGGAAGACATCATTTGAAGAGATCAAGAAATCCATTGCCAAGGCTCTAACTCTTGTATCTCTATATTTTAACAAAGAATTCATCATGTATTGTTATGCATCAGAACATACACTCTTTTCCGTTCTCGTTCAAAAAAATGATGAAGGCGTGGAAGCACCTATTGCTTTCATGAGTTGTCCTTTGAAAAAGCATGAGCTAAAATAAAACCAATTGGAAAAGTATGCCTATGTAGTGGTCAAGGCTATAAAAAACTTTAGGTTTTACATTCTCAATTCCCATACGGTGGTGATGGTCCCAGTAGTGCAATCAAGTCCATCTTGACACAACAGGATCTCGAAGCTAAAAGAGGAAATTAGATTACAAAGACTCAAGAATATGACTTGGAGATTTGACCCTCCAATCTAGTAAGGGGAAATGGCTTGTGCAAGTTGATTGCTGAAGATGAAACACTCAAAGTTCAACATGGTGAAGAAAATTGTGCTTGCTAAACTTGTTCAGAAGACAACCTACAGGTTCTCTTTATCACCACTACTAATGAGTGGTATGCTGATATTGCCTATTACCTAACTTATGGAGAATGCCCCCCCAATATTGATTACAAGAAAAGGAGAAAACTCAAGGTAAAGGTAGCTAAATTTGTAATCTGGAATCATGTGCTTTACAAAAGAAGCCTGGATGGTTGTTTCCTCAGGTGTGTAAATAAAGAGCAACAAGAAAAATTTCTTAAAGCATACCATGACCAAGCATGTGGCGAACATTTTTTAGCAATGGTCACTGCACACAAGATCCTCTGAGGAAGGTATTATTGGCCCACCATCTTTATAGACACTCAAGATTGGGTTTCTAAATGCAAAGCATGCCAACAGTTCGTTGGAAGACCACAATTCACAACATTACCACTGGGCATGTGGTTATTAATGAACCATTTCAATAGTGGGGGTTGAACTTCATTGGTGTTCTAAAACCTCACTCAAGTGCATGGCACACCTATGTACTCACAAGCAACAAACTACTTCACCAAATGGGTGGAAGCCATTCTGGCCAAACAAGCCAACACTGAAACAATATGTAACTTCATCAAGGAGAATATCATAGTCCATTTTAGAGTGCCACAAAATATTGTAGCAGATAATGCTACCTATTTCTCTTCAAGAGAGCTGACCAAGTTTTTCTATGGCTACGAAATCTCCCTATCTCATTCTTCTGACTACTATCCATAAGGAAATGGACAGGCCAAATCAAGCAACAAGAACATTGTGACCATTGTCCGCAAGCTTGTAAATGAGAATCAAAGGAATTGGCACAAAAGGTTGTACAACACATTGTGGGTGGATAGGATCACTCCCACTAAGGAAATATGTATGTCATGATTCCAACTGCTCTATGGAGTTGAAGCAAAAATTCCTCTCATGATCAAGATGTCAGCTCTGAAGCTGCTACAGGCAATAGAATATGGTCAATACAAGTATTCCATTGACAAGAGGATCCTTTTTCTTGAGAAGATGGAAGAAAATAGACTCCAAGTGATGGATTGCATTAAGGCACACCAATTGAAAGTAAAGAATATTTTTGATAAGAAGGCCAAGGCAAGCTAATTCAAAGTTGGAGACTTCATCTTGCTATGGGACAAGAGAAGAGAACCAAAAGGCAGCCATGGAAAGTTTGATTTATTATGGCTCGGCCAATTCTAGATTCATGAAGTTTGCTGTGAGAAAAATTTTCTTCTCTCATAGTTGGATGAAATGCACTGGAATTATCTTGAAGTGGGCAATACTTGAAATAAGCAGTTGTTCCCCCACCTTGTACCATAGGTGTGTTTCCCTTTTCGTTGTGTGGTTTTGTTTCCCCTTCTATTGTGTGTCGTGTGTTTCCTTCCCATTGTGTGCTTGTGTGTTTCCTTCTTCTGATCTTTCTTTCTTGAAGTTGTATATGACTCTACAAGGCCTAATGGATAAGGCACTCGGTCAACGAATTACAAGGTCTAGAGATTAAGATTCTAGATTCCCATGTCGTGTGTTCACTATGCTCACCCATGTCATGTTCCCGAGCTAGAGCTAGCTGTTGTCACCCTCAAAATCCCCCTCAATTTTAAATAAAAATTCAAAAATTTTCAGCTCACGTCCTCCGAAGTGTCCAAGTAAAGTTACAAGTCTGAAAAGATAGAGAAATTCATGATTTGAAGTTGTTTAAACTCTCTAGTCGCATGTTTTGGTAAATTTTCCATTTTCTGTCTAGACGCGTGAAAATTTTACTTTTGTCCCCATTTGAATGAAATTGTTAGTCTTTCTATGGCCATGGATCATCAAACCTTGTATTGTTTTCAATTCCTTGGTTCATGAAAGAAATTTGAAAATCGATAGCGAAATGGTGGAGTTTTCTTCTTCTCTGCATTTTTCCACAGTCATGAATGATGGTAATTTTCTTCCCCATCAAATTTTGGCCCCATTATCCATGGGTACATGGAAATATCTAATTAGATGCAGAAAGGTGGATCCTTTTTACGTTTTGAGGCATTTTGGCAAAAAGGAGAAAAGTTGTAAAAGTGAAGCGCAACCCGCGGGCATCCAGGTGATGCCACGTGTTGATGCCTACATTGAAAAGTCAAAGTGGGGAAGCGGGTTGATGGAGAACTTTGAGGTTTTGAGCCTTATTAAAAAAGGGCTAAAAGTTGTATAGTGGCCCACAACCCCGATCATGATGTAAGGGAGAAAGTCAAATATTAAGCTGCATTGAAAGTCGAGAAAGGGGAAGTGGGTCATAGGGGAGATTTGAGAATTTGAGCCTTGTTTTCATTAAAGGGGCTTAAAGTTAAAAAGTGACCACAACCCCACCCACACCAAGGAAAAAGTCAAATATTAAGCCCACATTGAAGGTCAAAGTGGGGAGGTGGGCCGGTGGAGCAATTTGTGTTTTTGAGCCCGCATTAAAAAAAGGTAAAATTATAAAAGTGACCCGTGACTCCTTCTCCACTCAAGTAAGGCCACATGTCAAGAATATATCAAAAGTAGGTTAGCGGGCCAAAATTTTCCAAAATTCCAAATCTCTATAAATTCATAAAATATAAAAGGAAACCTCCATGCCCGCTCTAGTAAATTTCTCTTAGGTGGACGAATTTGGTTTAAAGTTTCAAAGGCAAGATGAACGGTTCAAACTAAAATTTACAAAATGAATGTAAATAACATTTGCATTATGAAAGGTATGGTTTTTTCGCCACTGGCATTTCTTCTTGAATCAAGAATCTAAAAAGACGCAAAGGATTGAAGAATTTGTAACCTTTTATTGCTAACAAAGAAGAAGTTGTAACCATTTCTTGCAAGATATTTAATGGCTTCTTCACGCATTGTATCGGGGTGGATGACTAATTTTGTAAACTCAAGAGTGCATTGTACCTAGAGAAAGAAAAGGAGATAGCCAATTTTCTTCTACTTTCCTCCATTCTCAAATTTCTTCCATTCCCACATTATGTACAATATCTATTTAAGCATCAATACAAGAAGAAGGATTTTTAGCCTCTTCAATGAGGAGATTTTAGAAACTTTGAGTTCACAATCTTATCTCATCTTGTTGCCATTTGTAGGGTTGTTTCTTCTCATGAATGCATGTGTTGAAGTTTCTAACTAGTGCATGTAGGAATCTGATTTTCTACCTGTGACATTAGTTCTCCTACCTCTTTTCTCACTCCCTTTCCCACCTTCATAGAAAATTCCCCCTTGTAGATAACTGCAAGAATTTTCCGTAGGGTCAATGGAGTGCCCCTGTTGGATCCCCGGCCAAAAGGCCACCACAGAAATCCATGCTTTCTCACACATGCATACATGGAAGCTACACCGGTTAAGTAGAGGGACTTAGATTCATAGAGCATTGGCAATGAATTCACAAATTTATCGACCTGAAAAATTCCCTCACCAACAAGTAGCCATCATCCCCGATAATCTCATGATAATCATCAACACGTTGTTTCAAAGACTACAATCTTAGTCCACATCCAAGAAATATCACTTAATACATTCTAAGAAGGTGTAAACATATCTCGCGTGATGACTAAAATGATATGGAAGTCATGAGTTCACCATAAGAGAATCTCGTGAAAAATCAAAAGTGATGGTAAATAATTAAATGTTTATCCACCTAATAATCTTTCTCCCCTCCACAATAGTGGCTACAAAAACATACACATACACACACACATTGACGAATTAGAAAATCGCTAACATTTTAATAAATATAATCTATGAAATAAGAGAAAGGTAACTAAGGTCACTTATTAGGATCTCCCTAAATCCAATCGGGATATGTGACCTCCTTTCCTACCTTTAAAATACCCTCCTCCTCCTCCTCCTCCTCAATATAAACAACCACCTCCTTCTCGCATCGGATTCCCCCTCCTCACCACTCCATATCAAAGAAGGGTCGACCTCTCCTATGACTTAGATCCTATCGCAGAATCCTCCTCCTTTCCCTCTATGGGTTCTATGCAAATCCACAAAAATCCTGGTGTTTCCCTCCCTCCTTTAGAACCTTACCTAAGTGTGACATGACGTACCTCTATCGGGTACTACCAAGCACCACAAATTTCCACTACAAACAATGTAAAGCGATTGGCTATGGCCTCTCTCATTTGAATAAAAAAATATAATTTTTGAAAGAGCATAAATATACACATGGCCAAGTTATTGGGGCACCCATGCTACTATATGAACCTTTGTACATAAAACATAATTAATAAGTTGAGAGGTACATTTACAATCATCTAGTGTAATCCCCTCTCGACCCGAGTCCTTGCATGTCATGGTAAGGATATTTTATCATATCATTGGTAGTTAGTGTTACCACTTCCTATGGTGTGGCCCTGATAGGTTCCATATCCACCCATATCAACTGCTCTAATAATGGTTGGATCTCGACATCTCCACACCCCTATGATAGGGATCACCCTCTCCTACACCCATGACATCACAAGTGTAGGGTGACTCAAATATCTTGAATTACAACTAACCACTCAAGACAAGTCACGATAAGTGGTAAAAATATTTCTTAACCCCATGAAAATACCCTTTCATGCAACTCTATACTATGTATGATGGGGTCCCAAAACAATAAAAATATTTCTCATCCTTTATCCCCAATAAAACACAAATCCATTATACTAGTAACTTCCTTATGTAGAGTAGGTATGGGATCCATCTCCACTAAATTTATTCTAATACCCTACTTAGCACTCGTATCATGTGTCCCAACATCATCCAAGTATGTCACCCACCTGCAAGACTCATATGGTGAGATAATATTTTTTATTAGTACTTTCCTCCCTCTAATAGGAACTCCAAAAAATATTGTAAAAATCCTTTAGTGTAATATTCCACTCTCTATGAATGCAAATGAATTATAATTTATTCTAATCTACATCACAATAAGTTGAGAAATCACAAAGTATTTTGTTGGTTGGGGAAACTAGCCTAGTCTACACCAACCTTTATATCCCAACCCTCTCAAGAATACCGCCTCATACTAATTAAATAAGGGGATCACTTGTGCAAGCCAATCATGCTCTTGATCCATCCTCCACTGAATGTATACCATATCTACCATTAATAAAATGACAAAGGAATATTAGAACACTGATCAAAACATTAAACATATAAAAACACAAAAATAAAAAATAAGAAAAAAGAATTAAGTAAGCATGTTTATTTTAAAATTTTCTTGCACAACCAACGGTTGAAATCACCCCTCTATGCAAAGTGTTAGTTACACAATATCTATGGTGGTTGTGTAATTGAAACTTTACATAGAGTGACAATGGCACCATTTTCACGGTAGTTATATAATCATCACTTTTTGCTTATTGTTTTATTTTATTTTGTTTTAATGGGTTTAATGTTTTGATGAGGTTTTCTAATGTTATTTTGTTATTTTATTGAATGGAATATGAGGTCTATATTTGTTATAATAGGTCTTAAGAGTAGTATTGACTTACATGAGTTCTCCCCTTATTGACTCAGCCTGAGGTAGGTCTTCTTGAGGGGGTCGGGAAAGGGCAAATTGAAAAAGACTAGGTTGATTGCCAAAGCCATTTGGATACTTTGTGATTTCCTAAATTATTGGGACATGGATAAGAATAAATTATGATTCCCAAGCATCTTCAGAGATTGGAATATTACACTAGAGGATGTTTACAAGATTTTGGGAGTTCCTATTATAGGGAGGAAGCTAGTGTTAAAAAGTGCTAGCTCACTAGATGATTCCTATAGGAGGGCAACATACTTAGGTGATGTTACGACACATGATATGGGTGCTAAGAATGGTATTAGATTGACTTGAGTGGATATATATCCCATCCCTACACTACATAAGGCCATTTTTGGTGTCTTGGATTCACACTTGATTATGGATAAGGGAGGAAAAAATATTTTTGTTTTATTGGGCCCCCATCATAAAAATTATAGATTTGTATGTCGGGTATTTACATGGGGTCAAGACATATTGGTGACCACTTATCATGACTTGTATAAGGTGGTTAGGTGAAACTCAATATCTTTGAGTCACCTTGCACTTGTTATGTCATGGGTACAATAAGTCAGAAATCACAAAGTATCTTATTGGTTGGGGAAAATGGCCTAGTCTCAACCCTCCCAAGAGTACCTACCTTGGCTTGAGTTAATAATCGAGCACTTGTATAATCCAATCCTACTCTCAAGGCCTACTCTAGTGAACATAGAGCCCCTATTCCATCAAGAAAATGACAAAGGAACATTAGAATGTCTGATCAAAACAATAAACCCATTAAAACAAATACAACACACACAAATAATAATAAGTAAAACTATTCAAGCAAGCCTGTTTCTTATCAAAATTTCCTTGGCATAAATGATAGTTACACAATTACCTATCTATACATAGTAACAACTACACAATCTCTATGGTGGTTACACAATCACTCCTCTACATAGAGTGGTGTTTGTGTAACTTTTGTAGTGGTTACAAAATCATTGTGAAAGTTGTGCAAACCGCCCCTTTGTATAGAGAGGTACTTACACACATATCATGACGGTCATGTCATTGATTGCTACCTATTACCCTACATACAAAAAAATGTATAAAAACTATAAAAGTTCCAAATAAAAAAATAGAATACATTTTTGTAGAAGCATCTCCTAATGATCATTTTGAATATAAACTTCCTATAAATCCCCCTCATCTATGAAAAAACTCACAAGAAATGAAACAATATACATTGAAAAAAGAACCATACCTCATAGCATTAGGTTGTCTAACTGAGTTAGAACTTCTTGGATCTTCCATTTTGATCACCTTCTCAAATGATTTAGTACTTGGACCAAATTCATCATCATTATTTCCTTCAAACCCTAGGCCTGTTTTATCATCTATGGCCTTTTGACCTTCTAGAACATCATCAAGAGCTTTGGAGCTCTTCTCAAGTCTCTCATACATCTTCAACTTGTTAGAAGCATCCTCTAAATCTGATTCAAGAGCTTTCAATTTTTCTTCATACCTGAAATGAGAGTCTTCTTTCTCCTTTAACTTGTGAAAAACCCTTTGCAACAAGATGAGCCTTATACTTATCAATGGACCCATCATTTGCATATTTGGTTCGGTATACCCACTTACACCTAACCATATTTCTTCCTTTAGGAATGGATACCAAATCCCAAGTATGATTCTTCATCAAAGAAGAATACTTAGCTATCATCACATCATTCCACTACTGTATCCCATGAGTCTATGAAAATACTTTGGATCCCGAGAAACTACGACACAAAATTACATAACCTATAGAATGTGCATGATGATCGATAATGGGTGGAAGATCCTATATGAAAGGTGTTTCCTCATAAACTATAGTACAAGCCCACTTAGGCATAGTGACAAAATCATTGGGAATAGGATCCTCAACAACATATGTAACCTCCTCATCAGCCTCCTTATATAAAGGATCCTCAAGATGAGATAAAGAATAAGAAGTAGGCATGGAAGAATATGGAGAATAATGAGGTGTGAAGCACTCATCAAATTGAACATGTGTTCGAAAAATAATCTCATGAGTATCAGGATCTAAAATTTGATAAGTTCTCATGTCCTCACGATACCCTACTAACATCAAGGGTTTTCTCTTCTTATCAAATATTTTCCATTTATTATTTGGCACAAAGGCCCAAACATGGCTCCCAAAGAATTGAAAAAATGAGACATCTAGCTTAGTGTTGGACCAAGCTTCCTCTAGAGTCAAATGCTTAAGTTCTCTATGTGGTGTGTGATTCTAAATGTAGTTAGCAAAATTAACTGATTCTACCCAGTAGATAGGAGGTAAATCTCTAGAATGCATCATACGATTAACCATTTCCTTTAAAGTTCTATTCTTCTAATCCATTTTGTTGTGGACTACGAGGAACAAAATGTTGGTGAACAATTCCTTGAGTTTCCAAAAATTCATAAAATGCGTCTGCTGAAGTACTCCCCCATTATCGGTGAGAAGGTTCTTTATGCAACTAGAAGATTGTTTCTTGACCAAACCTTGAATAATTTGAAGTGTGAAAAGACATCACTTTTACTTGAGAAAATAAACCCATGTATTCCTTGAGAAATTATCAATAAAGGTAAGTGCATACTTAGCACCATTGAAAGAGGGGGTAGGACAAACTATCAAGTCACTATGCACAAGCTCAAGTGGTGAAGAAGCTCTCTTGGACAAATTATTAGGAAATGGATCTTGTTGTTGTTTCCTAATGCAAAACCATGTCAAACTCCTCAAGACAAGAAACTCTAGGAAGACCATCAACCATACCATGAGTTCTTAACTCCTTCAAATATCTATAATTGAGATGTCAAAATATTTCATGCTAAAGCTTACTCTCGAATCTGCATGAGAAACCAATCTTCTCCCTATAGAGGAAGTTTCATCAAAACCCTCAAAGTGATATAGTCTAAAACTATGATAAAAATACCTTGAGAAACAAGTTCATGAGGCTCCAATGAAGTTCGTACTTCTTCTCCATGTGGTGTAAAAGTCACTATTTTCCTTGACTAGAATGAAAAATTTGATAGACGTAAAGAAAAATTGTGGTGATATTAGGAACATAGAGTGCATCTTGGATAATGCCACTATCAAGGTGTATGTAATTTTTTTCTTTAATGAAAGAAAGGAAGAATCTCCAACCTCAATTTTGGAAGTAGTTTTCAAACCTAGAGAAACAAAAGACTCCTCGGAAGAATTCATGTGATGAGAAGCACGGAATCTATAACCCAACTATCTCGCAAGTGGTGAATGAGATCTCCCAATAACATTAAGTCCCTTTCCATGCTAATTTGAAGAAGGCGGAGTGGAGATAGAAATATTTTGTTTCTTGACTGCATCTTCTAAGGATTGCATTTGCTTATAACACATATATTCTTCATGACCACTACCCTCACAAAGAGCATGAAAGGCTAGACTTATTCTTGGATTTAGAATACTCCTTAGGTTTAGAGTTGTTTTATTTTGGTTTAGGAGAAATTTGAGATGGAGAAGGGGTGGATTTAGTTTTATGTTTTAGTTTTCCCTTGCCCTTAGGATTAGATGCAACTAATGCCTTTTGAGAGGTGGAAGACTCAAGGTTAGACAATTTGGATTCTTCGCTAGTAAGTCTTTCAAAAATGTTTCTAAGTTAGACATTTTGAATGTGTCACCTAAGGCATGCATGCTGGAAAAAAGGTAGAAGAAAATATTTGAAATGGTCCTCTCAAATTGGATAGAATCAAGTAAACACACTCTTCATATTTCTTATCTCTTCCACTCACATTCATTGTTTTAACAAATACTTGAGCTTTGAAAGATAGTTTATAATTATTCGAAAAACTTCAGGATTAAGAAAGGTTATCTCAATTTCAAGTTACATGGCTCTCATATGATCCACCTTACTAAATAAATCATCCAATTTCTCCCATATTTTGAAACAAGAGTCCCATTTTTCCAAATGAAACAAATTAGTGTCACTTACATAAGTTCCTATCAAACCCAAACACTCATCAAATTTGCATTGGTACTAAAATTTATCATATTCTATAGTGTGTTGGTATCCATATTTAATCTCCTTCACAACTTAAGTAGCATCATGGATTTTACAAGACACTCAGAGGTAGATAAATGATTTATATGTCGTTTTGTAGCCAGGGAAGCAATTTATCTGACTTATTAGCACTCAGGCTTTAAAGAAGCGGGTAACACCTTGAAAGGATTTGATCTTATCCTCACTATTTTAGGTTGTGCCTCTCAACCAAGGTAAGATAACCTGTATTGTAGCCTCTGTTTTGTGAAGGGGTGAAGATGTCCTTGTATTATGTAGATTGCATGGATATGGCCTTGAGAAAACACGATGAATTTCCCATTATTAAAAGTCAACAGAGCTGTCACTACTAAATGATGGAAATGCTTTCAAGAAAAGGCTGAGGCTACTAGAGACATGGTGTGATCCTAACTGATTTGTGCATTTTTGTAAATGGATTATATTCTCTTGTTGACACACAATGCAACACAGGGGTAGTATAGGTGGGATTGGTTATTTGAATAATTTTTTGGTGGGAGATCAAGAAGATAGATTGGAATTTTCCAGATCCTTGAGAAAATTCACAACAAATGGAGAACTCAATAACAAAAAGCTTCAAAATAGTTAAAACATTCCTTTAACCAGAAGTTGTGCATCAATGGAGGCCCAGCCATGCACTTTTTCACACAATCTTTGAGATTATAGCACAAAGGCTTGAGTTAAAAGACCCAATAAAACATCAAAATGTAAGATCATTCATGCCTGAAGTACACCCAGAGGCTTATAAACAATCTCTAGCAACAGATGAAAGAAAAGTGATTTTAAATCATTTATTTCATTCCCAGATGAAATCTCTTCTGAAAAATGAAATTGTAAATGCCACTAAACTATCACAAGGATTGAGATCTGTGTGATTCAAAGAGATTTTGATACAAGATTGCAATAGGAATAAGAAAAACTACTTGTAGACATTCTGAAAGTGAAATAAACACAAAATTTGCCAGAGATTTGACACAAATTAACTCAAAATTTATCAGATTCATTAGCAAGGGAGAGTTATTTAAACAATCTCATAGCTTGTTGATGGTTATACACTTGTAACCAACTCAACATGAATGAAAATCTAACACATGGAAGTTAACCTGGTTTCTCAGAGGATGATATTTTCTTAAAATTTTCTTGTGAAAATGAACTCCTTACCTTTTGCATGAAAAATTCATGTAATATATAACTTTCATTCACTCACTCACTTTGCCCCTCAAATCTTCCCTCCAAAAGTGGAATATTCAAAGCACCTTCACTTTGTAATATTTATGGAAAATGACATTCAACAAACTCATAAAAAGTTACCAGTTATTATTTCAAAAGGTGAATCATTACAAAAATTTCATCATTCTTCAAAGTGGAAGCACGTTTTTCACTTCCCATGCATGTAGATCCCTTTCATTTCATCATTTCAACTTTTCCCTTCCTAATTCTTACTCTGTAACTTTGGATCTAGTAATTCACATTTTTCACAAACCAAAGTAAAAATTCATTTGAAAAATGCCTTGGATTCACAAATTGAACCCCAAATTGATTAATCCAGACCCTACAAGCCAAAACGACACGAATTGGAAAAAATTCAATGAAGATTGATGCAAAAATGCATCTCCAAACTTCCTGGAGCTCAAATGGTGGCCAAACTAGTGAAATGCACAACTACCGTTGATCTATTCCTCAACTTCAAATTTGAGCCCTCCACATGGCAAATCTAGGTAAAAATGGGCCTTGGGATGTATTTTTACCTTTTTACTACTTTTGGAAAATTTGCACAATTTCTTGATTTCCTCCACCACTCCACCGATGAGATTTGGGCCTGACACGTGGCACAATATGACTGGATACAGAGTCATGGCTCAATTTTACACATTTTACATCTTTTTGGAAAAAAGGAATTTTTTTCATTTTTCCTCCGCCACTCTGCCCTTCTGCTTCAAGTTTCTAAAGTGGGTCCCAGTGGAACCTTGGGTCCCTTTATACCTTTAACTCCTTTTCCCTCAAAGGGAAATTTTTTCACTTTTCCTCCACCAACCCACACCTCCGCTATTGACTTCTCAAATGAATTTTGACTTTTTACCCTCGGGCTTGCGGGTTAGTTTGATACTTTGAGTCATTTGAATACAAGAGGAAAAATTTCCAAGTTGCCCCCGATGGTCTGCCTCCCCGCCTCTTTGACTTTTCAAACTGCCACGTGTCACCATGGCACACCTTGAGGTAGTCCCAAAAATTTGATACCTTGAATGAGCATGGGCTCGCCACGTGTCCTGTTCCGGTGAGATTTGTCTGAATGCTTGAAACCAGTGGAAGGCACCATGTGTCATGCTCGAGGTAGTCTCCTTTTGGCCATTGAAAAGTCTAAGTAAAATGCAAAGAAAGCAGAGGCCTCCATGTGTCCTCATCTCGTGAAGCCTCCATGTGTCCTATTAGTGCTACATCAAAATTTGGACCAAAATGTTGATTCTCAAATGAGTGCCGTTCACCCACGTGGACATATTTATGAGTTGAGGCTTTTATAGAATTTTTGAAGTATTTAGCTGAGCCGCATCCAACCAAAAGGTACCACATCCCCTGTAGATGCAAGGATGTAAATTTGACTAGGAGAAAATGCCCGTCAAACCGTAAAATACAGAAACATGAGCATTTGAGCCTAAAAATGAATTTTTCTTCAATGACATAGAGTTTAGATCATTTGCAAGGCTCAAACATGATCCTTAGGGACACATCAACTCACTCTTCTTCAAGTATTTGTAGGCAGAACATCAAGAACACAAATTCGACTGTGGTAATAGAGGGAACGGGAAAACGTGAGTTTTTTGAAAGGACAAAGCCCGGGGAACTCAAAATACAGACCTTTCTAGAGGAACAAAGAAAATAGGAGACCAATATGGACCCATACATGATCTTTGACCTAGGCGAGACTAAAAATGGCAACAAAGACCAGCCAAGCACAACATGGGGAAGGATAAAATGACAGAGGCCATAAATCAATAAATTTCCAAGGGCACAAATGGGGCGAGACAATTTTGAGCACCAACATATATGATTTTATACTTTTTCATTTTTTTAAGGCTTTGAATTTCAACATTTTTTGTATTTTCAAAATTGGATTATAGATTCTCATGCAGAGAAATTTTTAGTAATGAATTTTCTTTAGTTCATGAATATTTTGATTTTTCAAATTGGATTTTTTGATTTTAAGTAGTACACAACACCATTTCGATATGAAACCAAAATGTTTCTCGACCTCGACCCCTCTACGGTAGTTTAGAAATTTTACCAAATTCACTCGAAATAAATCTAGTTTAAGTGAAAAATGCAATACATAATAAAAATACCACACCAAGTTGATAATGAAGTTTGTCCAAAGTGCCTACGTCTTTAGGTTTATTATATGAACCTATTAGGAAATATAGGATAAAATATGAAGAACAATCCCACACAGAATCACAATAGTAGAAACTAATATGTAGAAAGATATTACAGATCTAAAAAAGTGTAGAAAATAAAAGAACACAATATAAAGACAATATTTAATGTGGTTCACCCAATTTGGGCTACGTCCACCAATAATCACTTGCTCATATTTTATTACAAGCCACCTCTCTCTCAATACAATACCAGATCTATTTGGAGCTATGCTCAACAAACTCTCCTGAATTCACACTTGAACTCACACACACCTACAATAATATGTCTCACCTATCAAAAGTACATTAATAGGTAATTGCTTAAGTATTTTTACAATACCATGGGTACAAAACCATGGGCCAAAACTATCCCATAAACCTATGGGTCAATAATCAAGCCCATATGAGAAGAGTACATTTTTCGAGATATCCAACATGTTTTTCAAACCACGATGAGAAATATGTGGATATTGTACAATACTTTTAGTTTACACTCTTCAACACTTCCACATATAAAAAATGGGATCCACAACATAATAGAACCAGTTCATTATAAAATTTCCAAATGCAAGTAAAATGAAACTTACAATGATTATAATGAATGTGTCAATACCTCTAGAACATGGTGTGCCAGTTGATTCATTTAAATATGAGCTAGAATTCATAATTTTAGTATAATAATCTTCTTCACGACCACAGTAGTAATAACACGACTTACAATGTCCGGTGTATAATATCGAAACTCTCATGTTCCTCAATGCGATCAATGCCCTATGGATTCAAAATGCAAATCGAAGTGTTCTCGTGAGAAGAACTATCACTCAATGTGCCTTTACAATAATGTGGCTGAGTTAGTAAATTAACTCCTAAGATTTATACAATATTTCCTATTATAAAAATAGGTCTTAATCACACCAATTTTTGCCTTAAAGGCTCTTACAATACTTCTCATAACTCCTTGTTCTTCCTTGGCTTTGAATGGAGAAGCTTGTGTGTTGAGCTATGTGGTGAGGGGACCTTTATATAGGGCTTGCTTGGCCCAAAATGTGTGTTTACATAGCTTATCACTATCTCTATTTCCAACCAACTCCCCACGCCAACTTCACATGGTTTGTGTTTATACGGAGTTGTCTCTCTACTCGCCACCTATATCGACCCGTTATCAACCCCACTTCACTTCTCCATATGTCTAATGTTTCTAACCCTGTTATGCCATGTCGTAACGACCCCTCTGTCTTGCCAAACGCAGCGGTGTGGCTTAACTTCCTCGACCACATTGTTTTTAGCCTCACTCGATTTGTTCACCACATTACTCCACCATGTGCTAAGTTATCGAGCATGTCATGTGTTGTATTTGTTTGGTATTAATAATCCCACATTGAGTAGGATAAGATAGTAGGGGGTTTTAATAAGCCTCATTCTATCAACTATTTTTTTGGCTTAGGCCACATTAACGCTTCATTTGTTTTTGGAGTTATCTCTCGCAAAGCTATGTGGACTAACCTAAATCGGTGACGTGGCTCACCGATAACACCCAATGTATTTTATCTTATCTTGGTCATGACTCAATTGATTTGGTGAGTTAGAAATGTGGACTAATGTCAAATTGTGGTAGGCCACATGGTGATCTAAGGACCCACCATTTGTAATTTTTAATCATTTTAGTGAAGATGATGATTAACCCATCCAGTAAATGAGCGTCGAAGACTGGAGTCACAAAACCAAATTTTTCCTTCACTTGATTTTTTTTTCCAAGTGTATCTTCCTGATTATATAGTTGACCTTGTTGAGTTCAAACTTTGACCAATGATAAATTTTTCATGTGGGATTCATTTTTATATATCTTTGGGAATCTACTTCCATCTGTAATGGTCGTCGGAGGCTTTGGGAACTTCTATCCACTTAATTAACCTCCATATCACACGTCCCTAGTGAGGAGGGTTTTTTCCACAAAAATATTTGTTTCCTTCACTTCTCGGTTCCAAAGCTGGTGTTACTGAGAGAAGAGACATCTCTGATTGACTCGATGGTTTTCACACCGCTACTCCAAAATCGGATAATTTATGGCTTGATCCTAGGAAATGTGGCACCTCTTATTGAACTCCACTCTATAACATGAATTACCGCCTCTACATAGAGTATATTCAGAGTGTGTTTGTTTTCAACGAATTCCATCCTCATGTTGACTTTCATTTTGTTGCATGAACTACACCTCTATGCATAAATAAGTAAAATCCAAAGTGTCATATATGATCATATTTCAATCATTGCATGACCCTCCAGCCTCTATGTAGAGCTAAGACTAGTGCTAGTTGATTATTTGAATTTAAACTATTCTTGGAAAGTTTGATGTCTAACACAACTCTCGGTTTTACACTTTCCTATTGACCTTCACTCGATACACAGTCTCCACCTCTACAGAGTGCTAAGTAAGACAATGCTTGATATTGATGATGATATTCTTGCACTCTGTTGCATGGCCCTCCAGCCTCTATGTAGAGATAAATTGATCAAGTGTCATCAATGAGCTCATCAATAATTACAATCCCCATATGTGGCTAATGATCTTGGCAATAAATCCAACGTACTAAGGATCGAGCTCTTAAATAGGTGTGTTACCATGTAGATTTAATAATGGAGATTGGATTACCGGTTGTAAGAAAATGCTAGGCATGATAAACCTATCGTGAAGTGTTTACTTACTTTGTGGCTCCATTTTGGTGTTATATCCTCTGCACGATCATCTTTCTTGTAAAGTTTGACTAATGGTGCATGCATGATTTCTTAACAAATAATTTTGATACTTTATAACATCATGGTGTTAGTACATAATTTTTCCCTTTTAACATGGTCTTACAATTACAAGTATCTCAAGTACAGACAATGCCCAAAATCGTATTTTTATTTTATTTCAAATAAGAGCATGGGTATGTTTTTATTTTATTAAACCCAATAAAATGCTCAAAAGATACATCAGTTAAACATCTACTTTTATTACCACCTAGATTCTATATTATTACCCGAACATGGTAGGGATTTGGATGCTTTTGTGATGGCTCTGTCAATCTTGTTCATCATTTGGGGTTGGATGGACCCCAGAGAGTATGATCCAGATGACTCAATGTATCCATTATTGGGTCTCGTAATCCAACCAAAGTGTTGAAATCCACAATCAAGTTCGGTTTAGTAAGAGTTTTAGGCCTTCTCCCATATTCATGATGAATGTTTGGTGAGCTACAAGGTACAAGCTTCCCAAGAATATATCATCCATCTGCACTCAAATAATGTTGAGTTTCACAGAGGATGAAAACCTTCCTATGATGATGTATCACACTGTGTAAAATATGACTACAATCCATTGAATACACTTGTCTTGAGTGCCATAGGTTTTGGAACATGGAGGAGGCATAGTAGGTATGCCCAGTTAGTGTACTAAGTTATATTTGATATATCTTAATCCGATTCTCCAATCAAATATAAGTTACTGATCGGTGTCCTTCCACAATAAGAGGAACATTCGCATGTAAACTCCTATCAATTGCAAGATCAAGTATGGAGGTCCCCACTGATGTTATCTACTATTACAAGGGTTTCATATTCTGACACTGGGATGAGAACTTCAAGATATTTACCCTTGGCTATAGTTTTTATATGAAACCACTGAGTTTCTTGATCAGGGTTTCTTCTCTAGCAACACTTTGCATCGTGACCATCATTTCCATAAAGGCTACACACTAGCCTATTTGGTGATGGTGAGATCATTATACACTAATTTATCCATGAAATTTCCTTGGCCATCTTATTAGGAAGAAAGTAGATGCTCCGTTGTAGCTCACAAATTCATTGATTTTGAAGACACTGTCACTCACGAACATTTTCTAGGTACGTATATAGCTCTGTAATCTGACAAGTCTGATTTTGGTGTCTAGTCACCACCATGTGAATCATTATTCCTAAAAGAGTGATCACTACAAGCCACTAGAAAAATAGGTATAGGTCCATGAATCTATAATA
This sequence comes from Taxus wallichiana var. yunnanensis, assembly GCA_018340775.1. Lineage (NCBI taxonomy): Eukaryota > Viridiplantae > Streptophyta > Pinopsida > Cupressales > Taxaceae > Taxus > Taxus wallichiana. The sequence goes on along the minus strand of CM031240.1, from coordinate 1,037,317,727 downwards.
GTGAGCTAGCGCATCTAATCACCGAACTTTATGCCAACTTAATATGAAAATATGGTGAAAAAGTTTCTTGACCTCGCAGACCCTATATTCGGTTTAGAAACTATATACAATTTACTCCAAAATAAATTAAATTTAAGTGAAAAATGTAATTTAAAATAAAAACACCACACCGAGTTAATAATGGAGTTTGGTCAAAGTGCCTACGTCTCCAAGTTCATTAGATGAACCGATTCATTATAATTTTTTTGATTATAGTACAATTACACTTACAATTATTATAATGAATGTGTCGATACCTCTAGAACTCCTGGTGTTCTAGTTGATTCATTTGAATTCAAACCAAGTATTTAGAAGTTTAGTACAATAATCTCCTTCACGACCACCGAGTAGTAATAACCTAGCTTTGATATGCTGTAGAAGATCAAAACTTCTATGTTCCTCCAATGCGATCAATGCCCTATACCTCCAAAATGGAAATCCAGATGCTCCTTTGAGAAGAACTATGGATCAATGGGCCTTTATAACAATGTGGGTGAGTTAATACATTTACTCCTAAAATTATACAATAATTTCTATATAAAAATAGTAGTAATCCCACATCAATTTTTGCCTTAAAGGCTCTTATAATACATCTCCTAACTCCTTGTTCTTCCTTGAATTTGAATGGAGAAGCTTGTGTGTTGATATATGTGGTGAGGGGACCTTTATATAGGGATAGCTTGGCCTGAAATGTGTGTTTATATAACTTATTTCTATCTCCATTTCCAACCAACTCAATTAGATGAGTTAGTTGGGCATGACTACTGGGAGGGGGTGGTTACAGTTCAACTCCCCTACCTCCCACTTTGTACAGTTGGTTTTTTTACTCGAACATCGTTGGTTATTCCCGTGCCACATGTCAATCTCTCTGCCGCCATCTATCGCCGACCCTATGTAGACCCTGCTCCGCTTTTCCACATTTCCACCATTCCTAAACACACCATGCCACGTTACGAAAAGCTTCCTGCCTTTCCAAACATATCACGTGGCTTATCTTCCCTGACCACATTGTTTTCGGCCTCCCTGAGTTATTTTCCATATCACTCCATAGTGTGATTAGTCTTCGATCTCACTGTGTGATGAGTTTGTTTGGTGGGAATACTCCCACATTGAGTGGGATAGGATAGTTGAGAGGTTTTAATAAGCCTCACCCTATCCACTATTTTTGTGGCTTAGGCCACATTAACCCTTCCTCTATTGTTTTGGGTTAGCTTAGCCAGACTATGTGGATGCACCCAAGTTGGTGGTGTGGATCATCGATCTCACCAAATGTGTAACTCGCCAAGTTTTGGGCTCAAATCGAGATATATTTTCTCCTAGCTTGGTCATGACTCGGTTCATGTGGTGAGTTAGCAATGTGGACCAATGGTGGTAGGCGTGCATGGTTGCTCGAGGACCCACAATGTGGTAATTCTTTAAATAATTTTGGATAAGATGATAATTAACATATCTCGTAAATAAGTGTCAAATAATGGAATCACAAAACCAAATTTTCACTTTCGCTTGATTTTATTTTGACATGTGTCATTTCCTAATTTGTTAGTTGACCCTACAAAGTCTAAACTTTTACTAGCAGTAAACTTTATCATACGAGCTCCATTTTTCATGTTATTATAGTGATCGAGAAATCTATCGGAGGCTACTTCCATACTTTAATGGTCCTAGGAGGTTTTAGGAACTTTCATCGACTACATTTACCTACAAATCAATTTCACCTAAAATTTTGGGATGCAAGCTAGTTTTCCAAGTCGATCCCATACAATTCAAAATAACTTCCATAGTTATGAATGTATACTTTCAATACCTTAAAACTCAAATCGAGCATAATCACCAATATATACTATGTATATAATACTCCTAGGAACTCAGAGGCCAAAGGTAGATCTAAAAATAATAACTCTTTATCTACATAACCACCTTTGTGTGTAATAAATCATAATTGATCCGGCTATTTGTAAACTAAATGAATTTTTATCTTGCAGTCACCCAAATATATAAATGTTGGCCATCTATAATTTATAAGATTTCACAAATGTTTCCTAGTCACTCTTTAGAATGTATGGTTATTGGTTGCAATCTAATGTGATAACTTCACAGTAAGGGTTGGAATAGTTTTTAAAAATGACCCTATTATCTTATTTTAGCCATATACAAAAATGCCAATGTAATCGACATCCACACCAAATATTGGTACTAAATGTTTAAATTTTATTTTATTAATTTTAGTTTAATAGTTAGGTTCAATAATAATAGGAAACATTTTTCATACAAAACAAAATAAAGAATTAATTACAATAACATGTCACCACTTCAAAATATTATTGATGATGACATGCCTCCACTAGAGGACAATCCTTATCATGTGCCTCCACTTGATGACAATCCTGATTATGAGATGTAACTAGCATAAGACATTTCTACTTCTCATCAAACACCAACTTTAGTTGTAAATTCTACTCATAATTTTGTGTCAAGGAAGAGGAGATTGGAGGACATTACTATGATGAGATACAACTAACAAAAGAGTTTTTTACTCATCAAACACCAATTTTAGTTGAAAATACTAAGAAATATGAGTGAAGGAAGAGAAGTAGATGGAAAATTGGAAGGTCTTTTAAGTTTGATTGGGCATAAAAATATCCATTCAATGAACTAGCTATGCCGGAAATGGTATTGATACCCAATTAAATGTAGATGTGTAATATATATGAGGAAACTTGAAACAAACACAAAAATTATATGTTTCAGTTAAGCAAAATGATGGACAAACCAAAATAACAAAAATGGAAAAATGCACAACAATGCATGCATGTAAGATATAAAGAAATTATGAAAACCATAAAAAATGGATTTCTCGAGGATTGTTTCATCTACATGAGTTTTAGTTCGATATGTAATACAAATAGAAATTATCATATATAATTTTATACCTAATGCTTATATAATTGCTTCTATATAATTTTATTATCTTTGTTTTAATTTGCATTTATGTTATTGAATATTGCATTGTCTTTTGTAAATGATATATGAGAAAATCTTAAAGAACCATTGAACTTCAAAGTTAAAAACATAGTATTAAAGTATTTTTGGATAGTTAAATGAGGGTTGAAGGGACACTTTCCTTTCATTTTATAAGTCAAAAATAGTACATTAAGTATCCAAAATTTATATAAAAAACACATTATAATATATTCGGTATAATTTAAGGTACCGTAATTTAATATATATAGAAATTCATTTATAGAGGGTAGAATGAAGAGCAACATCTTTATCAGAAACATTAAACCCTTGAGTTTCGTATCATTTGAGAAGGGTTTTATAAATTTTTTATTTCTTGGTTTTCTCAAGATTCTCTTTATCCAATGAAATAGTAGCCTTCAATGCATCCAAATTAGACATTAGTAGTCGATGGCATGCTAAAACTAATGATTGAATAGTTTACTAAAAAATCAAAGATTATAAAAGTGATCCTCCAATGTATTGAAATATGTGATAGTTACTAATGCATATGAGAGATATGTAGAAGGGGAATGTAATGATGAGCCATGTCATGTTCAATCAAAATTCCTAACATGACATTCAATTTTTTCCTATGCTCAAGCTTGATAAAGATAATCCCCATCGCCACCATGGCCCTATTGTTAGAATTTATTTTCAACATGTTATTGATGAATACCATAGATATATCATAATTTTTACGATGATGGGTTCAAATATTGAGACATTTATAACCTAAAATGGCCTTAATGACATCCAATACCTTCCTACTTTTAGATATGAAAACAATATTTAGCTTGGTGTCCGTGATGGCTTCATGAAAATCCATCTCTCTATGATGGCTCTATAGATAAATTAGTGGATATAAAAATTCAACAATGAAAAGTTCAGAGAAAACTTGAGGGAGTATGAGTGCAAAGAAAATAATTTTGAGAAAAGTGAAAAATAACGGGGTCTATTCATATTTATAAACTAATAGGGACATGTGGTAGCATCTAGTTAGAAAAAAATAGGTGTGAAAATTTATGTATGCTTCATGATGAGTCGTTTGTAAATTCCCCTTTTAAAAAACTCATCCTTTGTATTTTTGTTAAGCCATTGAATCCATGTCCTTGTATTTACTAGTTATCTTTGCTAAACATTATCATCACACCTTGAACTTATGGAATATATACCGATTAATACAGCTATGGGTAGTTATATTTATTTTGTAGTATTTTATGTGTGCATTTATTCTCTTTATTTCAATAATTTTTTTAATGATGCTTTGTGTGATGCCACTCTTGTTTGTGAGAAACTTATTATATACAACAACTTGTATACAGCCACCAAAGGAACCTCCTATAGCTAAAGGACCTATCCACAACAACACATCTCGAAGCCAAAGAGGATCACCTATAGAAAATAATCAATGATTATGAAGATCTTTTGGAATGTGAGTAACAAATATCATGTCTCTACGTGTCGTTCAAGAGAAAGTTACAAACTCATACATGAAGAACTCGGGAGATAACTTAACAATAGATTTGATTATTCATTACAACTCACTAAAGAGTTTATTGATTAGTTAACACATGATTTAAGGAACTTGTTGGCTACTTGAGTTATGTGTTTTATATATGAACACATGTTAATTTGTTTTTTTTCATGTGTTTATTCTCTTGTTGATCTATTTGAGATCTTCCACTTGTTCTACCAAAGATATTTTACTTAATTTGTTTAAACTCCTAGTTGAACTCTTCTTCTCACGTTTTGTTGTAATTGAGGAGTATAAAAGAAAAGGGTTAATGCTGGAAATAGGGATCTAGATGGAGAATATAGAGAATAGAGGAATTAGAGAATAGAATATACATAGATACAAAGGTTTTTTTCCTAGATGTTACAGTCATGCCAATTCAATAAAGGATTTGAGTTTTATTCAGTAGATTTTACTTACAGGCCTTAGGAGGGATTAACACCCAAGGTAGGGCCCACTTTTGGTCTGCTAAACCCCTCAATATTTTTTTCTCTATTTCATATCATGATTAGACTAGGAAGAAATTTATCTCTTTATCTGCATTCTAAATTTACAAGCTTTGTTTGGTTATAGTGATTAACTAAAATGTGGATAATATGCACTAGTTAATCTAAGCTATGAAAAGTTGTAAATAAATTAAATAGATGTGGTAAAGATGTAAATAACCCAAGAAATTAATCTATTGAAAATATAAACCCTAATGTGAAAGGGAGAAGATGAAGGAAATCAGCTTAGTAATATGCCCGTGGGAGTGTTTCACAAAGGTAAGCGTGTGGAAATTGGAAGCTAGAATGACTATGTAGGATCCTAAAAAAGGACGGATCTGGATTGATTCCCTAGATTGGAGTTCCCGAAGAAGAAATGGGGCACCTACGGGTGATCTCATATGCAAAATGGGTGCCTTGGTCTGTGCAAAAGCTCTAGAATTGATCTTTACGGAGTTCGGTGGATGGTTTGAAACACTCGACTTTTGTGTTGCATCAAGTTCATCGTACTACTTGGATGTTGATATTCTAAGATGAATAGAAGACCTACAAAAGACCAAAAATAAGTATCAAAACCCTAAAAATAAGAATGCAAATGAATGGATCAGACTGACCTCAGCTACCACAACAGTGGGCTTAATAACTGAGTGTTGCACTACATTTTAGACCCAAATGTAGTTTTGGTGTGTGTGCATAATGTGCCCTAAGTGATCTTGTGTCAGTCACACTTTGTGAAGTAGTGAGAAATAACTAGATGTAGAAAATGTAATAGAATGTGTGCATAGAATAGAATAGAATCCTCCCCTATGTTGTGTGTGATGTAGGTGTCCTAGCCTTGTGACTTATGATGGAGCTATGCAGATGCAAGTGACTTCTAATGTAATATATGGATGCAACTCTAGATGGATGATAGTAGTGATAAGTTCTTGGTCCATCATTATGGTATCATAACTTTATATTTATAGGTTTATCTTGATCTAATTTAATAATTAACCCTGAAATTTCTGACCACCAAAAAGATAAAGACCTCAAATGGCTAGAAAGAGCCCAAAAAGTTGTGAGAAAGTGTGAAAAGGATCGAGGTGGCCCTAGTGGGACCAGGATTCCCACAGGCACCCTAGTATTAGTCTGGGCACCCCAATCAAGGCTAAAATAATGCAAAGTGATAGAAGATGACTGGGCATGTAGGTGTAAAATGTTAGGAGTGAAGAAATAAAATAAGAGAAGATGGCCAAAAGATGGGGTTGATTAGTACTTTCTTCACTCAAAAACCTACTAAATAGTAGTATGAGACCGAGACTAAATAATTTTTAAAGTGCATTAGTTTTTGTCTACATTTTCCACCATTTTATGTTGGTGAGTAGAAATCTCAAGTAATATAAAGTAGATAGATATGTGCATATGATGTCCATGAATATTGTAGTGGAAAATACGCTAAAGGATTAGACAAAGCGTGTAATGACAAAAAGATGGAGTGTGGAAACTATAGATGAAAATGCACAAAATAAGTGATGAGAGTTAGCCTAGGGTAGAAACGCGTGTGTAGTTGTTGATGTGTGTTGTGTACCTACATGGTTAGTATGTGAAGTGTGCTTCCGTGAAGTGTTGTTGTTGGCAACATTATTGTTGTTGTTTCCCGATTTGAATTCTTATTTCTCATAAGGCTAGACTGCAAGGATAAAATGATAAAGTAATCAAATATTTATGTATGTATGTGTAAAAATGGTTATAAAATTATAAATTTAAAATATGCAAATGAAATAGTTTAAATGGAACATATGCACCTGATCCATATCGAGAAAGAGAGTGTATAAGGATGTCCTATACTATGATTTTTTTGGGTGATTTCATGCCACCTTAAATACAAAAGGGTAGGGAGAAATATGCATTATTCTCCATGCTCTAATTGCTTCCATGAATGTGTGTGTGAAGAGATATTTGTATGTCCTAGCTTTTTTTGTCAATCAAACACCACTTTGCGAGAATAAGTATAGGGAGGAATTCCATTGTATTCTCCAAACTTTAACCGCTTCCCAGAATGCTAAGGATAACCATGTCCTATAAAATCCATTGTGTATGGAGTTCAGAGAATGGTCTAAACCCACTCGCTATTTGTAACCCATAATGATAAGGGTGGAAAGTGCACTGAACTAAATTGGTGTAAATGCATTGTGTAGTATGTAAAACCCCAAATGATGTCCCCCCTCTATGGGGCACATGCGATGTCACTGATAGGAGATTGTGACACCAAAAGAGGACCAAAAAATACTCTAAAACTATTCCCTGCATGGGGAAGGGAATGCACTTGGTATAAACCAAGGCACACACAAACAAGAAGGCAAGCAAAAGAAATTTGTTAGCATGAAAAAACATGCATATAGAAAGCAATGTGTAAGCTACCAAGCAATATAGTAATGTAAACATGAAAGAATACAAAGTAGACCTCCAAAGTAGGTTGTAAACATGGGACACCACTCATGATGTTGTAAGACTCCCAAGGCCATCATGGCTGCATACAAACAAACAAATGTGCACACCAAAAAAAGGGCAATGCCCGAAAATAAGAGAAAACAATAACAAACAATGTAACAAACAAGTATGGAAGAAAATATCCCTGCATAACAAATGTTGCACATGAATCACACATTAGCATGTTAGAAAGATAACTAGTATGTCAAAAGCATGTATAACCAAGTAATGTAAAGTGTTAAGTACAAAATGAAACAATAGTACCTATGAGAAATGAATGTGGATGCCCCCAACGACCAGTGTGGGAAGGGTAGAAGGAGATCATGCATGTTGCATGTAAGAGACATGCATCTATGATCAAAACTAGAAAAAGACATGAACATGCACATGTGGGTGACACGAGATAAATGGAATACAAGTAATATAAGTAACATGTGTAATAAAGCGAATAGAAACAAGTAAATGCAAGCAAGAGTAAAAACAACCATAATATGTAGTATGTTGTGGATGGATGGAATGGAATGTAAAATGGAGTGATATGAGCCACATGACCCCTAAGTGAATGGAAATGTATGCGGTGAGCTTCATTTGGTTTTACCCTCACATAAAAAAAAATGAACACTAAACGAGAGTGTGTCATCGGGAAATGGTCAAATAGTATGTGTTGTTTCTAGCACACCTGTGATGATTATGTATGCGTAGTGTTGAGGATATATGATATATAGAAGAGATGAACATGAACCTTATAGCCAAAGCGTATATCACAAAAAAATGAATGTATGAGTGATGATTTATCCCTAAAATGTGTATCACTACAAGGAGAATATTAGGGAGTGGTGATGTAGCCTAAATTGTATACCACTACAAGATGATAGAGTATGTGATGATTTATCCTATAAAGATATGTCACTAACCTATAAATGTCACATGATGAAAGGTGAGTGATAAAAATGTGAGTATGATAAGGTCCATTTTATTTGTAAACCCTCGGTAGTCGAGTATGGACCGAGGAACTAAAGTACATCATAGGGTAGTGAGTGCAAAGCACGTAGAAGATGATGTATCATATTTAATGAAGATGATAAATGACCATGTGATGTGTATGTAGTGTATAGTATTGAATGTAATATGTGTAGTGTGCCTAAGAGCATATAGTATGTAGGATGCAATGCTAGATGAGTATGATGAAGAATAGTATGATGTATGATGTATAGATATGAAAAGATTGAAATGATATGGACTAAATGTAGAATGTGTGAAACATGATGTGTGGTGTCTATAGTGTAGTGTGTGGGGTTTATGTGTAGTAAGCCCTTAACAATTGAGTGTAAACTGAAGCACAAGAGCATGTCATCGGGTAATGACAACGCTAAAGTATGAATGAATATGCGTATGTGAGGATATGAATGTATAACTATGTAAAAATGAAAGATGAGATTATTTTAAACCCTAAAACCTAAAACTTCATCATCACCCATACCTTCCTCCACGCGTAGAACCATTACCACATTGGGAGTCAGCCGACATCAAGCCTAGTCCATCCTCTTGCGAAATTGGATTCAGCCACATCCTCACAAGCTCGCTCAAAACCATACCTCCACCTAAAAGGAAGGCCCAATCTTATAGGCCGCATACACAAGTTTTGCCTACAACCCCTTTGTCACCTTCACTGCTTCCATCTATCTTAAGACCTCACCCATCCAGCTTGGCCAAGAAACCTCCTACCCAAGGTAAACTAAAAACACAACAGCCCATCCCCTCATCACGAACCTCTGTTACACCTAACTTACCTACACAACGTACACCTTTTCTGTCACTGCAACCTATTTACCACCTATACCCGCACCACTTCTAGTAGCCTTGTCTCTACCTATGATATTCCCCACTCTTCAACCAATACCCTCCACCTCACCTCTTCAAAAACCTTCACCGCACCTCCATTATCACCTTGGATAACCCATCCCCTTCTTGCATCTACCTTCCCTTCAACATCATGCATGTCATCTTCACCTTTACCTATGAAGGTACAACCAAAGTTGAAAAACCAACTACCCTCCAAAGAGGTAGTCAAACCTACAACACCTTCTATCGCTAGATCATTTGCTACGCCTTTATCCAAAATGGTACAACCCAAACCTAAAATAGTGTAACCTACCAAACCAAAGTTGATCAAACCTATTCAACTTTCGATTCCACCTCCCGTGGTGCCTCTCCCAACAAAATAATTCACACCTCCATCTCAAACAACACTTCACATTGTGATCCATTGGTAGAATCTTACACCAACATCTTAAAAACCTTTTAGAGACCACTGTAATCAAATTTCTGCCACTTAGACCTTACGACCCACTCAATCCTAAACCAACATGGTTTGATGATACAATTTTTTTCCTACCATCATGTGTTAGGGCATGATGTAGAAAACTGTAAGGCTCAAAACCATTCTTCTCCAACTATGTCCTCCTAAAGAAAACTTTGATGATGATGATCTTGTAGATGAGGAATATGTTCCCCCATCACCTATCACAACACACCCTCATTCCCTATCAAGTGACCTTCATCTCCACCTCCACAACCCTTTTATCCTCCTACAAAATTCAAGATCAATATGGTCCACATAAGAGAGTTAGCCAAATATCCACCTAAATTTCATTGTGCTTTTCACAACACCAGTATATGCCCTCATCATTCTATTTCTCGTCTTGTCATTACACTTATCATGACTCATTTTCTCCGTCACCCGCATATTAATATGGTTGGCATTGCCACTCCACCCAGAAAGACAAAGGAAATAAGAAATGTACTATCCCATTTGCTAATATTGTGCCCAATATACCATCTGAACTGTACCAAGAATTACCATTCGGGACCCACATACCCTCTTTATGATGAGGTCACCCATTGTACAATGATAATTTTTTTCACCAATCTCCTCTCAAAATTTCATCATACGACCTGAAATAAAACCTTGTCCAAACCTTCAAGTCTCACCGATAGGACCTTTGGAGGTTCTGCAATCTATTGAGGTTTTACCTAATGACCCAACTCCTGTGGCATCCATGATCACTCCTCACCATGTATCATCTCTCACCACTTCATCACCTTCCTTTGCACCAGATACCACTCATCAATTAGCCTCTCTCAATTTCTCACGATGATGAGATTGTACTCTCCAATCTGGGATGATCTTGATCCTACCATATTCATCTCCATCTACATTGATAATATATGTGTTTTGTTAGGTTGTGGAGCTTGTTTTCATGTGTGAAAGTGTTGAAGACTCGTACACTAAGAGTACGTACACTTTTCATGTATCCTCACCGAGGTTCAAAGGTGCACTTCAAATTTTTTTTTTTTAGTCAGAAATTTTTGGCCTCAAAATGCACCCGACATATCGGGAAACGTGCTTTTCTCATATGGGCGAAGTTTTTTGACCCATAGGTTTATGGGATGGATTTTTCCCATGGTTTTGATACCCACGGTTTTGTAAAACTGCTTAAGTAGTTGTCTATTTATATGGTCTTATGCATATGATAGACGTACAAGCAAATATATTACAGATGTGTTTTGAATTCGGTGTGAATTTTCAGAGAGTTTTTTGAGCATAGCTCCAAACGGATCTGGGTATTGTATTGAGAGAGCGGTGGCTTGTAATAAAATCTGAGCAAGTGATTCTTGGTGGACGTAGCCCAAATTGGGTGAACCATGTTAAATACTATCTCTTTGTGTTGTGTTATTTTATTCTGCAATTTTATTTGAGATCTGTAATAATTTTTGCATATTAGTTTCTACTATTGTGATTCTGTGAGGGATTATTCCGCATATTTTATCCCTTATTTCCTAACAATTGGTATCAGAGCCTGGTTTGGTTTGTTGAAGTGTTGAATCGTAGGAAATTTTTTTAGCTTGAGTGGGAGCTATGGCAGATGAAGGAAGATCTAGGGTTGATAAATTCAACGGGAAAAATTTTAGTCTTTGGAAGATGCAGATGGAAGATTACCTTTATCAGAAGGATCTTTATACTCCGTTGTCTGAGAAGGTGAACAAACCCTCAAGTATGACAGATGCGGAATGGGATTTGTTGGATCGGAAGGCACTTGGAATGATCCGACTGAGTCTTGCATCTTCGGTATTATTTAATGTTTCAAAGGAAAAGACTACAAAAGATCTAATGGATGCATTAGGGAAGTTGTATGAAAAACCCTCTACCTCTAATAAGATATTTTTAATGAAAAAGTTGTTTAATATGAAGATGTCTGAGAATAGTTCAGTAGCAGATCATTTAAATGATTTCAATATGGTAGTGAATATGCTAGCTTTAGTTATAATAGAATTTGATGAAGAAGTTAGGGCTTTATTAATTTTGTGCTCTTTACCTGAGAGTTGGAATAGCCTGGTAATGGTGGTAAGTAACTCGGTTCCAACTAACTCAAAGTTGAAGTTTGAGGATGTTGTAGGGGTGATTCTAAGCGAGGAAATGTGAAGAAAAAGCTCTGGGAATCTTCTACTTTAGGGAATGCTTTGACAGTGGAAACTAGAGGGAGATAGAAGAATAGAGGAAACCGTGGAAAATCAAAAGATCAGGCAAGGTCAAAATCCAAGAACAAGATTGTATGTTGGAATTGTGGAAAGCCTGGGCATGCAAAGAAGGACTGTTGGGAGCTTCGGGATAAGAAGAAACAACAGGAAGAAAACAAGGAGGCAAATGTGGCAATGGGTAATGTATGTCAGGATGCTTTGATTCTTTCTTTTGCATAATATTATCAATCTTGGGTTTTAGATTCAGGGCTTCTTTCCATGCTTCTCCACATAGGCATTATTTTGTTGATTATGTTCAAGGAGATTTTGGGCATGTTTTTTTGGTGATGATGAGCCTGCAAAGATAGTTGGAAAAGGTTCTATTCAGTTAAGATGTAGAATGGGAATACTTGGCTATCAAGGATGTCGACATGTGCCTACATTAAGATGAAATTTGATATCGTAGCAGGCATTGGGAAGTGATGGTTGTACTGTGATATTTACAACAGACTCTTGGAAGGTTACCAAGGGTGCTCTTGTGGTGGCAAGAGGTAAGAAGGTTGGAACCTTGTATTTAACCACTGATAGTACTAATGATTGTAATCTTGTGGCTTCAGATGCAGATACAACATTATGGCACTATAGGCTCGGTCATATGAGCCATAAGGGCATGAACATCATAAAGAAGAATTTTCCTGGATATACATAAATGTTTGGATTTCTGTGAGAACTGCATATATGGGAAACAAAAGCGAGTAAGGTTTCTCAAGGTTGGACCTACAAAGAAAGAGAGTAAGTTAGAGCTGGTGCATTCTGATGTGTGGGGCCACTCAGGTATCATCTCTTGGGGGTTCAAGTTATTATGTTACTTTTATTGATGATGCAACAAGGAAAGTTTGGGTTTATTGTATTAGAAACAAATCTGATGTATTTGACACTTTTTGTTAAATGGAAAGCCTTGGTAGAGAATGAAACAGTCTTAAGCTAAAATGTCTCAGTCGATAATGGAGGGGAGTATTAAAGAATGAATTTGATGATTATGTTCTAAGAATGGAATCCACAGCAAAAGATGGTTCTAGAACTCCACAAGTAGAATGGGGTATCGTAAAGGATGAATAGAACAATAATGGAACGTGCTAGAGCATGAGGTTACATGCAGATCGCCTCTTTTTTTTGGGTAGAATGGTGAGCACAAACACTGTACTTGATAAACAGAGGACCCTCAAGTGCCTTGGATGGAGGCATACCTGAGGAGGCTTGGTATGGTAAGAAAGTTGATTATTCATTTCTTAGAGTCTTTGGATGTGAGGTGTTTGTTCACATAGACAAGGATGATAGGACTAAGCTAGAGGCTAAATCAGAAAAATGTACTTTCATTGGTTATGGTGGTGATGACTTTGGATATAAATGTTGGAGTATTAAGGACAAGAAAATCATTCGATCTAGGGATGTGGTCTTTAATGAGAAAGTCATGTATAAGCAACAGTTACAGGAAAACAGGAAGAATCCAAGAAAGAATATGCAGCGGTAGAGGATCTTCCAGATGGGAAAGTGACACATGAATTAGTTCAGGAACCCCCTCAACAGGAACCCCAAACTCCTATATTGAGGAGGTCTTCTAGGGTAAGAAGAGAACCTGAACGTTTTTCTCCTTCTCTTTATTATTTATTACTCACTGATAGTGGAGAACCAGAGAGCTTTGATGAAGCAATGCAGGTAGATGCCAAGAAGAAGTGGGAGCAAGCCATGGATGAGGAGCATCAGGCTCTCATGGAGAACCAGACATGGGATTTGGTAAAGCTACCCGAAGGAAAAGAGCATTACAGAATAAGTGGGTGTTAGAGTCAAAGAGGAAGAAGGAGGCAAGAAAAGATACAAGGCCCGGTTGGTGGTCAAGGGGTTTGCACATAAAAAAAGGTATAGATTTTGATGAGATTTTTTCTCCTGTAGTAAAAATGATTCTATTAGAACTATTCTGGAATAGTGGCAAGAAGACTTGCATTTAGAACAGCTTAGATGTAAAGACCGCATTTCTCCATGGTGATTTGGAGGAGGAGCTATATATGCAGCAATGTGAAGGATATGAAGTCAAAGGTAAAGAGGAGATGGTGTGCAAACCGAAGAAGAGTTTGATGGCTCAAACAAGCTCCACGTCAATGGTATAAGAAATTTGATAGCTTCATGATGGAGCAAGGTTATATCGATGTCATTTCGACCATTGTGTGTATACAAAGAAATTTGAGGATGGAAGTTATATTATCCTGTGTTTATATGTTGATGACATGCTGGTTGCAGGTAAAAACATGCAGGAAATAAAAGTACTCAAGAAGCAGCTAAGTGAATCATTTGCTATGAAGGATTTGGGTGCAGCCAAACAAATCCTTGGTATGAGGATATCTCGGGATAGGAAGGAATGGAAGCTGACTTTATCTTAGGAAGAGTACATTAAGAAGGTCTTGGAGAGGTTTAATATGCAGGATGCTAAACCGGTTGGGACTCCTTCGCAGGGCCATTTCAAGTTATCAAAGGAGCAGTGTCCCAAGACAGAGCAGGAAAGAAACCAGATGTCCAAGGTACCTTACTCATCAGCAGTTGGTAGTTTGATGTATGCTATGGTGTGCACTAGGCCTGATATTGCCCATGCAGTGGGAGCTGTGAGTAGATTTATGAGTGATCAGTAAAGAGCATCGCAAAAAAGAAAGTGGATCCTTCGGTATTTGAGAGGGACCATGGGGACAATTTTGTGCTACAGTGGATCAAACACCACTTTACGTGGTTATGTAGATTCAGATATGGCTAGAGATGTAGACAGCAGGAGGAGCACGACAGGTTATATTTACACTGTAGGTGGGACAAGCAAAGTGAGTTGGATTTCACGACTACGAAGTTGGTGGCTTTACAACCATGAGGCTAAGTATGTTGCTGCCACAGAGGCAAGCAAAGAGATGATTTGGTTACAACAATTGCTTGAGGAGTTGGGGCATAAGCAGGAGGAATGTAAGCTGCATAGTGATAGTCAGAGTGCTATACACCTAGCTAAGAACTCTACTTTCCACTCTAGGACAAAGCATATACAGTTAAGGTACCATTTCATCAGGACAACTTTGGAGGAAGAGAAGTTAAAGTTGGAGAAGATTCATATCACTCAAAATCCTGGCATGAGACATGATGACCAAGGTGGTCACAAGGGAAAAACTAAAGTTGTGTTCAGATTTGGTTGGTCTTCACGGAAACTAGTGAAGGGTTGAGAAGCTTGCTCAGAGGAAAACTAGTCTCCAAGTGGGAGATTGTTAGGTTATGGAGCTTGTTTTCATGTGTGAAAGTGTTGAAGATTGTACACTAAGAGTACTATACACTTTTCATGTATCCTCGCTGGGGTTCGGGGCCGGGCCGGCCCCGAGCAGGTCCGGGGTGGTAGCCCTCAGAAGCAAGGGGTTCGGGGCGCAGCCTCAAATTTTTTTTTTTAGGCGTAAAATTTTTTGGCCTCGAAAAATGCACCCGACATATCGGGAAACGTGCTTTTCTCATATGGGCGAGTTTTTTTGACCCATAGGTTTATGGGACGGGTTTTGCCCATGGTTTTGATACCCACGGTTTTGTAAAACTACTTAAGCAATTGTCTATTTATATGGTCTTATGCATATGATAGATGTACAAGCAAATATATTACAGAGATGTGTTTTGAATTCGGGCCATGTGAATTTGTGAGAGTTTGTTGAGCATAGCTCCAAATAGATCTGGGTATTGTATTGAGAGAGTGGTGGCTTGTAATAAAATTTGAGCAAGTGATTCTTGGTGGACGTAGCCCAAATTGGGTGAACCACGTTAAATACTGTCTCTTTGTGTTGTGTTATTTTATTCTGCAATTTTATTTGAGATCTGTAATAATTTCTGCATATTAGTTTCTCTTATGATTGCGATTCGTGAGGGATTATTCCGCATATTTTATCCCTTATTTCCTAACATGTTTGACATGTTATGATCGATGGTGGTGTCAACATCAACATTATATCTTCCCATACGTATAACTAAATGCACATCCCCACCAATTACATGCATAATAACCCAATTATGTTGCGTTCATTCAATGATTCCATAACTTTGACCCTTGGCACCATCATTCTCCACATTCATGTGGGTCCCCGTACCATTATATAATTATTCTACATCTTAGAGGGGGAATTCCAATACAACCTATTGCTTGGTTGACCTTGGATCCACATCATGGGTTATGTTCCTTCAACTTTACATCACTATGTAAAATTTGAACATGAAGGACATAACTATACCATTCCATCTAACCCTTCACCATTCAAAACCTATAAGATGTTGTATAGACCTAATGATGTCCTTATACTAGTTAAGGAATCCTCTACCGCCGCCACCTCTCCTTCACCCACAACCCCTTCCACCAAAGTTTCCTCTACCTTGTCCACACCTAACTCCTCTATTTCCACTGCCACCATAGCCTCTGCAATTAACCCATCCAATAACCCATCTACTTCTCAACCAAAGTGAATTCTTCTTCTTCCAGCTTATTCATCCATTCCCACTACCCATATACCAACTACCGATCCCTTAGAAGGTGTTTTTCAATGTCTCACTCTGGGGGAGTACCACCTATACAACATCGACACATTCCTTACTCCTTAAGAGTATGGTAACCTATGCCAACATCCTCGCTATGATCACCACATAGGCAAGGTTTTCCTTACGGTCCTCCCCACCTTCGAACCAAATTAACGTATGGGGAATTAATGCTTCTACCTACTTTCCTAAGCTGCCTACCCAAACACAACCATTTTCATCCGACTTGCAATCTCTCACTAACCGCTTCGCCCACACCTTCCTCCATCATTGTGCATGGAATGGTTTTGGATTTGGTTTCTATGAACAAGGCCATCATACTATCATCCTGTGTACCACACGTAAACATAAAGACCAAAGTGGTATTGGATTTACCAAACCATCTTCCAAGAAATCCCACGTTGAATTCATTAAGGATGATAACCTTCCTTCACCTCGTTTACCAACTTCACCACCTTCACCTACAGAGTATATGGATCCAAAATCCATTCCTCCTAAAAAAATTTTTGTGAACACCATTTCCCTGAGACCTTTAATTTATCAATAAGATGGTGAGGCTCCATCTTCTCTTCCCTTCCTGTATCCTAACATGATTGATGACGATACACCTTATATTAATGTCATTCAATGCTAGGATGATGAGTTTATTCTCACCTACCTTGGTGTGGAAGATTATTATATTCACCGGTCATTTCCTTCTAAGACATAAACCATGTTAAGAGAATCAACCATTGAAATAAATATTCACACTCAGGATGACCCACACATTTTAAAGATAGGCCAATCTTTAGATGTTGCTTTGATAAGGGAAATTTTACCTCATTCCTCTCCGAGATCATAGCAATGCTTTTAATTGGTCCTACACTAATTGTCCAAAGATTGACCCAAACATTGTGGTCCATAATATCGTAACTATTCCTAAATCTAAATCCATAAAAAAAGCTTCAGAAAATGCTTTCTTTCGATGACATTGACCTTCTTATCAAAGAATAACTCCAATGCTTTCTTTCGATGTCCTTCATCCTACCCATTAATTATCCATAATGGATCTCTAACATCATTCTTATCACAAAAGAAAAAGGGGGACTCCACATTTGTATGGATTTCCATGGCCTTAATTTAGCTTTCCTAAATATGACTTTCCTCTATATATTATTGACCAACTAGTTGATCTCACAAACCCGCCACAAGATGTTATTCGGATGGTTTCTCGGGTTATAAAAAAATATTACTTTCCTTAGAAGATCAACACAAAAACACATTCATCACTCCTTGGGGACCTTCGTTATCGAGTCATGCCCTTTGGCCTTAAAAACACCGGTGCCACATATCGTGGGCTATGAATTATATATTTCATGACATTTTGCATCACATATTAGAAGATTACGTTGACAATATTCTTTCCAAATCCAAACATCAATCCGAACACCTTATAGTCTTTAAGGTCATCTTCAACCATCTCATCAAATATTGCGTTCACCTTTAACCCAAGAAGTGTGTCTTTGCTGTCCTTTCGGAAAGATACTTGGTTTTATCATTTCTTTGTGGAGCATAGAAATTGACCTTGATAAAATCAAGGCTATTCTTGAAATTCCTCCACCTACTAACCTGTGTTAATTGCGTATTTTGCAAGGCAAGTTGCAATCTATTCATCACTTTATTTCGTAGCTTTTGACTGCTACCACCCATTTCATCATCTCCTCAAAAGGATGTCTCCTTCAAATGGGATGATGAATGCCACAAATCCTTTGAAGCCTTAAAACAATACCTCCTCCAACCACATGTGCTCATTCCCCTAAGGATGACTAACCATTTTACCTTTACATTTCTACTACTGATCATTCCTTGGGTGCCATGCTCACTCACTCATCACAACGGAAACACAGGGAGCAAGAATTTTATTATATAAGCCATACACTTTTAGACTACAAAACTAGATACACTCAAGCCAAAAACTCTTCTTAGCCTTAGTTTTTGTCACCACTAAACTTCTCCATTACCTAATTAACCACAAAACTTTTTTTGTGCCGCCAATACGAACCCCTTACATTACATGTATGCCAAGCCCTATCAACATCAATGTGCTGCACATTGGCTTATGCTTCTTGCAGACCTAGAACTTGAATTCATTTATCAAAAATATGTCAAAGGACAAACCATTGCTGACCAACTTGCAGATGCACCTCTCTCCAAAGAATCAATCCTCTAACTTCGATTTCCTAGAAGAATCCATCGCTACCCTCTCTTTAGACAATACCATTTACTAGATGACCTTATTTTTTGATGGTTCCAAATGTCGGTGTGGGGGTAGTGTCGAGTTATCCTCATTCCTCTTGATGGTGTTCCTATGCAATTATCTTTCAAACTAGATCTTGATTGTAATAACAATATTGCCTAATATGAAGCACTCCTATTAGGCCTTCAAATTGCCATCGCCTTATACGTTAATATTAGGAATAAAAATTATCTTAATTCATCATTAGTTGATATTTGAATAAATATAATAAGTTAAAGTATTTAATTGAAATACTTTAAACTTATGTCAATAGGTATTAGTTATCCTTAGTTGTTAGTGAACTAAGTGATAGTGTTCTCATCCCAATGTTTGTGGGAAAATGTTCTATCTTGCATATTTTTTTCCCGGATGATTTCCATGAGGGGCAATAGGGGCAGTTAGGGGCAATATTTATTTCTACATATTTTCTTAGATTAGTTGATATGATTCCATATATTGTGGATGAGATAGAATTTTTTCAATATCTATAAATATTGCAGCTCTCTCATTTGTTTGTAATGCTTGATTTTGATATTTATAAAATAAAAAAGCACCGTCTTGTTTATGTGCAAAGCATTTGTGTCAAATATTGTTTTTAAGTAGTCATCAAGATTTGGTATCGTAGTAGAATTCTGATCTAGGGAGGAGTGTAGGAAGTTTTAGGGAAGTTTAGGGAGATCTAGAGAAATTACGAACTAGGAGGAGCCATAGATGCCCCGGCCATTTCACATCCCCTACCCAAATCCACACCTTGGTTCAATGGATTGATTTGCAATTGAAGAACACTTAAGAGTAAAATCATAGGCCCTTACAGACCTGGATGTAAGTTTGTTGCAAAAGGTGATATTGTTTCTCATTTTAAAAAAAAAATTCACTGTATGTGTAAGTTTTTTTTTAAAAATTGGAAGCATTTTAATATATATATACACTTCCTCTTCTCTCTGTGCTCTATCTTTTCATATATCTGGCAAGAAAATTCTACGTGCCTGTGAGAAGATCTCTATCCAAAGCAACATCTCAAAGTCTCCAATCAACCTAGAGATTGCATTCATAGTTGAGGAGCATTCAAAAGAAGAATAATATGATCCTGAAAAGAAAAAGAAAACAAATCCAACACAAAGGAAGCAATAAATTTAATGCTTCCTGCAAAAGATCCAACGTCTAAAAATACGTCCCAGTAATACCTGCATGAAGGGAAAGCAAGGAGGAAATCAATAATTAAAAAGGCGGCCAAGGGTTATAATAATGCTTAGACAAAGTGGGTGAACTACACTTGCACCCTAAAACGTACTACGCATGCACATATGTTTTTATTTGTGTTTAGTTTTTTAAAAAATTAATTTTTATAAAAATTTCTTTTTTGGACATCGGGAAAAAAATTAGAAAGGGGCCCAGATAAAAAAATCCATTTTTAGAAAGGGGATCGGAAAGATATTGAAATCGTAACTTAAAAGAGCCATAACTTTCAACTGGTACCTCAGATTGAGGTGCTTTTTTGAAAGTGTGTGTTTTTGTGAGTTCTAGGTCTTGGTCTAGCTTTTAATAAGCTTTATTTTATAAAAATGAAAAAAAAAGATTGTTTATATTTCAAAAGAGGCCAAAGAGTCCAAATTTTATTTTTTTCAAATCAGCCATAGAGCCAAATTTGTAACATGGCCGAGTGCTAAAAATTCATTGTAGATGGCCAAAAAGGAGCCCAAAATAAATAAAATACTATTTTTGGGGGTGTGCATGCTTTAAGGGGGGAAAAGTGTTCAATTCTTTCTTCTACTGTTTATCAGTTTTCACAATGGCCACAATTATGGCACCAAAATTCTTTTTGCTGATTCTCAACTTTTACGTTCTGATAATTATCCAGCATGGAAAACAAAAAATCGTGCATAACTTGATTTTGAAAATCTATGGTCTGTTGTTTATGGTACATTAATAATATCTGCAATAGATGTTACACAACAAGCTACATTTGATCGTGTAAATAAAAAAGCAAAGTTAATAATCTTGTTTAGTGTTTTAGATGAGGTATAACCTCATATTTGTGAGACCACAACAAAAAAAGAATCTTGGGACAAGTTGAAAATAGTATATGAGTCCAAAAATAAGAACACAATACTTCATCTCCATAGTCAACTATTGAACTTGAAAATGCAACCAAATGAGAAAGTTGAAATGTTTTTGAGAAGAGTAGCAAATTTGTGTGCATCACTTCAAGCTTTGGAAGAAGAAGTAATTGACACATCACTCATGCCTATAGTATTGAGATCTCTTCCTCCTTCATATAGGATTTTTTGACCACGTTAAACATAACTGGTCAAATAACAACTTTCGAAGAGTTAGTGAATATGCTACAACAAGAGGAACCTATTCACACAACTACTGAAACTGAAGATCAAGCACTTGCTTCTAATAAAAAAGTCAAAAAATAGGCTAAGTCTAGTAAACAACCTCAGAAGCAAGGTAATACTCAACAAGGCCAAAAGGACCAACAAAAATGTCTTATTTGTGGTCGAAAAGTACATGACTTAAAAAATTATTGGTACAACACATTCCAACAAGGATCATCAAGTGGTAAAAATATTAATTACCAAAAAATAATATATGGTCAACAACAGAGTAAATATGGAAAAATAATAACAATTGGAAGAAGAAACTAACTCAACAAGGAAATGTAGTCAAACAAGAAGATCAATTTGATGATGATGACTTCCTATATTCTACATAGTCAAATGAAGTATCCAATTCTACAAATCAAATTTGGTATGTTGACTTGGGTGCAACTCAACACATGACATGAAAGAAAGATTGGTTCTTCATAATGAGTAAAACACCCACCAAAAATCATGTCTCTTTAGGTGATGATACATCATACAATGTTGAAGGCATTGGTTCCATTTCACTACCACTTGGGCATCATAATTGTAAAATTATAGATGTTCTTTATGTCCCCGGTTTAACAAAAAAAGTTATCAGTGAGTAAATTATTATATCACAATCTTAAAATTGACTTTGATTGTAAATGCGGTAAAAAGATGTGCCTAATTCAAGATAAGACACAAAGCTCCAAAATTGTTGCAAAAGTTTTGAATGTGGGAAGAATGTTTCAGTTGGATTTTGTTTGAAATGATCAAGAACTTGTACCCAAGGATTAATCATCAGCTCAACTATGGCATCAAAGACTCGGACATGTTATTTTTGTCTATCTTGACACACTTCCTCGATACAACATGGTTAGGGGTTTACCACCTCTAGAAAAGGGCAGATAAATTTCAGCATTGTTTGGAAAGAAAAAAACATAGAGCACCATTCAAACATAGTACATTTCAAGCTAAGGAAAAACTTGACTTGGTGCATACCGATCTATATGGACCAATGAGACCTAGCCACTCTGGGTTTTAATATTTCATGCTCTTTGTTGATGATTTTTCAAGAAAAATGTGGATATACTGTCTTTCTACAAAATACCAAGATTTTGAAACTTTCAAGAAGTTCAAAGCCCTTGTTGAAATAGAGTCTAGTAGGAAAATAAAAACACTCCACTCAGATCGAGGGGGAGAATACACCAACAATGAGTTCAATGATTTTTTGAAAACACATGGCATTCGTCGTCAAATGGCTCCTCCTCACACACCACAAAAAAATGTTGTTGAAAGGTGAAATCGTACTATCATGGATATGGTGTGATGTATGATTGATGATGTAGGTTTATCAAAAACATTTTGGGCCAAAGCAGCTAAAATGACAATCTATTTACTAAACAAAGTTCCCACTACAGCTCTTGATGGAGTAACACCACATGAAGCATGGTCAGGGAATAAGCCATCTATTTCACACCTTAGAGTTTTTGGATGTAAAGCAAGTATGCACATTCCTAAGAAACAAAGAACTAAGCTTGATATGAAATCAAAAAAACTTATCTTCATGGGATATAGTGATGAAGCACTTGGTTATAGAATTATGCATCTAAGAACAAGAAGGGTACACACTAGTTGAGATGTTGAGTTATTTGAGAAGAAAGAAATAGCTGATCCTTCCATACAATCACATGATGAAAAAATCATCCCTACAATGAAAATAGAGGATGATAATCCCTTTGATGATGACAAAGTGATGATGGGGAAGATAATGAAATTCAACCTACCATAGGAACCAAAAAGGTATGCCTAAATGGTATACAAGTTTGATTAGAGATGCAAAATTGGATAGTGTCCCGACACATCTACCACTAGAATGAGGACTCACAATATGGCTCGAAATGAGGTCAATTTGGCCTTAATGGGTAAATTTGTTGAAACTATTGAGCCTTCCTTAGTTTCAGAAGCCCTATAGTCTAAACCTTGGAAAGATGCTATGGATGTAGAATATAAGTCACTTATGAAAAATAATACATGGAAACTTATAGATCTTCCACTAGGAAAAATCCAATTGGATGTAGATGGATCTTCAAAACAAAGTACAAAGAAGATGGAAAAATTGATAAACATAAGGCTAGACTAGTTACTAAGGGATATGCTCAAAAGAAGGCATTGATTATGAGGAGACTTTTTCTCCCACAACTAAGATAAAAACTTTCAGGTTAATATTTTCTCTAGCTGCACAATTTGGTTGGAAAATACACCAAATGGATGTGAAAAGTTCCTTTCTTAATGGTGATTTATAGGAAGAAGTTTACATGACTCAACTAAAAGGTTTTTTCATACTAGGTAAAGAGGAAAAGGTATGTAAACTCATAAAATCACTATATGGTCTAAAGTAGTCTCCTAGGGCATGGTACATAAAAATCAACGAGCATCTCATTCAACATGGATTCAACAAGATTCCATATGATCCTAATCTCTATCTCAAAAACAAGGGGGGGGAGATAGTTATCATTGTAGTATATGTCGATGATCTAAGCATCACTAAAGGATCAGTGAGGATGATTGAGTCAATAAATAAAGATATAACATGATCATTCGACATGACCAATATCAAAGCTTCGCATTATTGTCTTGGACTTGAAGTTTTCCAAAGATAAAATCACATCTTTGTGTCAAATTGAAATACACCAAGACAACACTCGAGAAATTCAATATGATGGATTGCAAGCCATTTTCCACACCTATGGAGACAAGACTTCAATTGTCTCGAACATATCCATCACCACAAGTAAATGCAACCCTATATCGGCAGTTGATCGAGAGTCTCATCTACTTGACTTACACTAGGCCGGATATCAGCTATGTAGTCAACTATTTTTCACGGTTCATGAAAGAACCAAGGGTTTCTCACTGGAAAGTAGCAAAGTGGATACTGAGGTACATCAAGGAACTATGGACCATGGCCTAGAATACAAGAAGAATAAAAATCTTCTTGACAGGATATTCGATTCAGATCATGTATGAAACATAGATGATAGGAAATGCACTTCAAGTTTTGTATTATTTTTGGTATCTAGACCGATATCATCGGGAGTAAGAAGTAGAAATTTTTTCAAGGTCCTCCATAGAATCAAAATATCGTGCAATATGTGGAGCTTTCTGTGAAGTGAGATGGCTCCTACGTATACTTGAAGGATTGGGAATACCACAGAAAGATCCAACTATCCTACATGTTGATAATGAAGGAGTAGTAAAACTTGTTCGGAATCCAGTTTTTCATGAGTGCACCAAACAAATTTAGGTGCAAGTACAATCCATTCATGAACATGTTCAGAAGAACAATATCCAACTCCAATATTGCCCAATAGATATGCATAGTGTAGATGTCTACACAAAGTCACTTGCTCGAGGTAAATTTGAAGGTTTTAGAGAATTTCTCTCATGTTCACTTGAGACCATGTTGAATTAAGGGGGAATGTTAGGAATAAAACCTATCTTAATTCATCATTAGTTGATATTTGAATAAATATAATAAGTTAAATTATTTAATTTAAATATTTTAAACTTATGTCAATAGGTATTAGTTATCCTTAGTTGTTAGTTAACTAAGTGATAGTGTTCTCATCCCAATGTTTGTGGGATCATGTTCTATCTCACATATTTATTTCGCAGATGATTTCCCGAGGAAAAATAGGGGAAGTTAGGGGCAATATGTTATTTTTACAAATTTTATCGATTAGTTGATTTGCTTCCATATATTGTGGATGAGATAGAAGTTGTTCAATATATAAATATTGCAGCTCTCTCATTTGTTTGTAATGCTTGATTTTGATATTAATAAAATACACAAGCACCATCTTGTTTCTATGCAAAGATTTTGTGTCAAATATTGTTTTCAAGTATTCATTGTCAAGAGTTAAGTCAATTAATATCTTTGGCAATTCCTAACTAGTTGTAAACCAAGATAATGGTATATACCAATGTCGTAATGAGATACTTCAAAAGTAAAAAACATTGTGTTCACATACTTTTGACTACCTTTGATCGTTATGAACTTCAAACCACCCCATGTTGTGCTAACAAATTTGCAGACACCATGGCCTATCTTTATTCTCAAATTCCGCCTTGCCCTACAACTTGAAAATATTTTTCATAATAAAAATGTTGCAATCACCTTCTTATCTATTTCGAGACATCAACCTTTTCCGAACCATTAAAATTGACCCCAATGATCTTTGGTATAAGTAGTTTATTGACTACCTTTTCCTTTCAATTCGCCTCCAGATCTTACTCGTGATGGAAAATGAGACTTTCTCAAAAGTGTCTCTCGCTATGTTATCATAGGTGGTCTTATTTATAAATGTGGCTTTGAAGGTATCCTCTTACGATGCCTTACAAGTTCTGTTGATCAAAAATACTTGTCTAAAATCACATGAGGATTCCATGGGATAGAAGGCCTAAGTAAGGGCACAAAAGGATAGGAAGGACCCACGTGTGGAAGTCAAGTTCATATTTTAGGACTTAGCTGATTTTGAGCATAAGGATATATTTTTAGAAGATAGCATGCGGACCACATCAATGATGCAAAGACACGCGTGCCATGCATTGTCTATATTTGGAGAAGCAGTTCAAAGCATCTATGCATGGAGATAAGATAAGAATAGAATTGACACTTTAGTTAACTGCAAGAGGACTATAGATAGCACACTTGCATGTGTGGCTATGATTGTAAATAGTGTGTGGC
The DNA here is from genome assembly GCA_018340775.1 of Taxus wallichiana var. yunnanensis. Taxonomy (NCBI): domain Eukaryota; kingdom Viridiplantae; phylum Streptophyta; class Pinopsida; order Cupressales; family Taxaceae; genus Taxus; species Taxus wallichiana. The sequence goes on along the minus strand of CM031240.1, from coordinate 1,037,291,743 downwards.
TATCAATAGCATGCGACCTATTTTTGGAATAGTTAAGCAGTGAAGGGCAAGTCCCCACCCTATATATATGATGTTAGGTGCATAGTAGATGTATGTATCATAGAGAGCAGTGTATGTATGATTTTGGATGTATGAATGTGTGTATCAGATCCATACGTGCATTGATATAGATTGACAATATTGTAAGGAGATTCTGTATTTACTAATAGATGGAAGATATTGGCTGAATCTAAGTGTCATTCTACGTAATTGAGTAGTGCATGTTAATGGTTAAATCATGATTACTATTCTTTCATAGATCTGAGGGTAGCATGCATTATAGAATGATGGATTAGTTATGAATCTATATGTTTCTTTCTTTATCATGTTAAAACATCCTGTTACAAAGAACCCTAAAGAGGGACCGGTACCTTTGTGCGATTCGGGTGAGTGCTCGCCTAGGCCGAGTGATGTGCCAATGCGATTAGGTTGTTATCTTGCAAATTCTAGCTGCATCAAATTTTTAAGATTCCTATACCATAAAGGAAGTTCACGATGGAATTTTTGGAGGTCACTTCAGTGGTTTAGCTATCACTAAATGCATTCTCCGCCTAGGCTATTATTTTCCAACCTTAAAGCGTGATTGTTTTGATTATGTAAAATGTTGTGTGAAGTACCAACAACATGTTAATCTTCATCACACCCCTAGTCACGCCTTACAGGTTGAACAAGAAATTTGGCCTTTTTCTCAATGGGGTTTGGATCTTATCGGAGAGATCAATCCTCATTCTTCCCAATGTCATCAATGGATTATTACCACTACCAAATACTACACTAAATGGGTTGAAGCTATACCTCTTATTTCTACAAAAGCTGAGAAAATATGTGAATTCATCAACCATCACATCATTTATTGCTTTCATGTTCCTCACTATCTCATCATTGATAATGGGAAACAGTTTAAAAAAACCCTATGGAAAATATGTGATGCCTTCAACATTCAACTAAGTTTTTCTTCACCTTATTACCCCGAAATAAATGGCCAAGTAGAATTGTTGATCAGAGAATACTTGAAAGAACTCACAAAAGAAGTCCATGTGGGAAAATAGGCCAGGTTTAAGGGTGCGAGATGGATAGAAAGAACCCGTGCATGGAGGGAAAGTTTAACATTCAGGACTTAGCTGATTTTGAGCATGAAGACCTATTTTTAGAAGATGGCGTGTGGAACACACCAACGATGTAGAGACGTGTACACCACGCATTGTCTATCTTTAGAGGATCATATCGAAGTGTTTTACATGGAGATGAGCTAATAATAGGATTTCCATTTCGCTTAAGCTGAAACAAGTCTATAGATAGCACACTTGCATGTGTGGCTATGCCTGTAAATGGCGTGTGGCTATTAATAGCATGTGGCCTATTTTTGGAATATATAAGTGGTGAAGGGCAAGTACCCACCCTATATATAGGTAGTGAATTACCTAAGAGAGGGGGAGAGAGATGAGATATATGTAGGTATATGTAGAGCACAAGAGGTAAATATAGAGAGATATGTGCATATGACTAGATTACTGTATTAGATCCATGTGCACATCGGTATAGAATGCCATTATTGTAAGGAGCTTCTGTGTTTATTAATAGATGGAAGTTATTGGCTGAATCTAAGTGTTAATCCTATGTGTAATTAAGTAGTGCATGTTATTAATTCAATCATGATTATTTTTAAGCTTGTTCTTTCTTAGATCTGAATATGGCATGCAGTGTAGAATGATGGATTAGTTATGGATCTATATGTTTCTGCCTTCATCATGCTAACATCTTGCTATAACAACCCTAAAGATGGACCTGGTACCTTTGCGTGCTTTGGGTGAGTGCTCAAGTATAGGCCGAGTGATATGCCAACATGTCTAGGGTGTTATCTTGTAAATTCTAGGTTGCATCAAGAATCAAACAACAAAACCTTAAACAAAATTCTTGTGAAATTTGTTGACGATACTGGAAAGGATTGGCATATGCACATTCCTTTTTCCTTATGGGCTTATCACACTAGTATTTGTACCTCAATTGCTGCCACACCTTTCTCTCTAGTCTATGGTATAGAGGATATTCTACCTCTTGAACACGAGATTCCATCTCTTCGTATATCACTTATAGAGATGCTCAATGATGATGACTTTCCCAAGACTGTTTGGTACAACTCGAGTTATTAGACGAACATTATCTCAATGCTCTTGATCACCTCCAAATCTACCAAAAACGTATCAAATGTGCCTATGATAAATGTGTCCATGAATGAACCTTCTAGGTCGGTGACCTCGTCCTGAAGGAAAATCAACATGTAACAAAAGAGGAGAAAAGTAAACAAGGCAAATTTTCTCCTAATTGGCTTGGACCCTATATCATTACTCATACCTATGGATTATGTGTTTATCATTTATCTTCACTCAAAGGTAAACTTGAACTTGAGCCCCTCAATGCCTTGCATCTTTGACCATTATATTATTGAATCAAGTCCTATATCACATTCTGTCTAGTTAAAATGCTCATCCCTTGAGCATCATTCACCTTCCATTTTACCTATTTTAAGGATCAATGACTAAACAAGAATCATGTGATTACCCATCACTTTTCAGCCTTATCTTCAATATGAGTACCATAGTTATACTCATGGCATGATTCTCATGGATACTTTTCATCTTTTTCAAGATGGAATCCCATGGTCGTTCATCACTTAAACCCTCTCTTTCATAGTTAACCTCTGTGTGCTATGGTTTTGTCTTCAACACAAGAGCCTATCATTCTCTATAGTCTTGTCCATGACCTAAAAGTCCAAAAGCAAAAAAATTTCAAAAGTAACTTGGGATTCAACTCCTTGAGTCAAAATTCTAGCAAAAGATGATTCCTTAAAAGGACATCTACTCTTTCTATCTCGCTACTATAAATAGACTTCTCCCTCGAAGGAAAACTATACAAAGATAGCCATACTGTACATAGTCTATCATAAAAAGAAGACTATTCTTGTAAAAAATAAAATAAAATATTCTAAAGCTTCCCACATCGATCAACTTCATGAAGACCTCAAGGAGATAATCTACACATCTCATATAGGACCTGCTGCATCGACCGGTCTATAAAAAAAAAAAAAAAAAAAGAAAAAGATAACATTTTCATCATGGACTTTCTTATTTTGGTCTCGAGTCTCTTGCCAAATAGTCATGTTGTCTCACACTAGGTTACGTTAAAACCAAACTATTTTCACCTCATCACCTTTTCACCCTAAATTTCCTAAGTACTCAAGGGACTTGTTGCAAACATGACATTCTCGTGATCATGTGACTTTCTTCACCCTTAGAATAGCCAATATTTGGTATGATAGACTCATTATGGTTCTTATCAATTAGGTAGATCTTTCTGTCTCCTTTACCATTCACCTCTTTTATTCCTTATTAATCTTCCTATACATGACAAAACCATCGACACCTATATTTTTAGAATTCCTCTTTCACCAAAATCACCCATACCTATGACCCACAATCACCCATTCCTCTTTTGATCTACAATCAACCATGCCTAAAGTGACCTAAACTCAACCATACCTAAAATGACCTAAACTCAACCATGCCTAATTGACCTAGACTCAATCATGCCCAAAACCTACCAAACCATCCCTCTACCTCATCATATTCTTCCCTAGCTTATGGGAGAACTACATCGGCCTGAGGCCCCTTTTTTGCCAAGGCTATGTAGGCAACACTCTGAGGGAATGGGGCCCTTAGAGGTTAGCTCGGCCACTCTTTACCCTAATCCATTTTCTGCCATTTTTCTATTAATAGTCTACCTTAATTAGTTCCCATTTTTTTCACACTTGGAAATTAAACAATCAACAAATATACATACCTACCATTTTATCACATCATCAAAACATCCAATCCATCATTTCACATTTCCATGACATCAAATATTTGGAAATTTACACCACAAAACATACATATACATCATCATTTATTTTCCATACTACCAATCACTTGGAAATTAAATCAAACACAAAAACATGACCAAACAATACCTAACTCACCTGAATCCACCATGCTTAACTGACCTAAAACTCCACTATGCCTAACTCACCTAGACTCCACCATGCCTAACTCACCTTGACTCCATCATGCCTACATGACCTTGACTCAATCATGCCTAATTCACCTAGTTTCCATCAATACACAATAACAATGGAAATTAAAACATAGGTACATCATCCATATAATAAATATCATCATCTATATAAATGGGAGAGTCTATGTATCAATACACATATACAAAGATACAAATAAATACAAGTATCTCAAGTCACTCAGATACAACCTCACTATCTTCGGCACATGAGCAGTAGTCTAATCAAAATCACAAAAATCTCATATACAACCTACTATATTCTATACAAAGGCCGGTGTTGTCATCACCAATCCGGCACTATGATAATTCTTCACCGGGAACTCCTCGTGCTATGATTATTTACTAATGCACAGCCTTTAGTTTGGTGGATGTAATCTGGAAACAAAACAACAACATAACACAAGAATACCATCGACTATGATAAGACGGAATGATGAAAAATATGAAATATCAAAGTAAATTATAATATTAACATGAAATTGTTACAATCTCACCCATGAGGTACTTCAAGTGTTATTGACTTCACTTGCCTTTCACCAAGACTATGGGAGAAACTTTACAATTACACCTCTTAATGACTTCTTCAACACACCTTTAAACTGATGGCTTCCTTCGCACACTTCCTACAATATTTCTCACTACTTCCTTCTATGCTAAATGAGGGGGGTAGCCTCTCTATTTATAGAACTTCCAGGCTTATCCATCTTATCTCTAAGATAGGATAAGAAATCCACTCGAAGAATCATATTCTATACCTTAACTCTTATCTCGTACATGTAAGCTTATCTTTTAAGATAAGATAAACCTTATCATTTTACATGGGTTACACATTTTAAGACTTTTTACAAATAAAATACACAAAATATTTATGACCTCACTTCTTGTCCTTATTACCAATATAATATTTCTAATTCCTAATCATGTAGACCCTACTTCTCTAATTACCCAAACTTTGACATTTTAACATTACCGGACCACTTACGACAAATATTTACTTTTTACAACATTCCTATTGTACTTTGACTTATTACCGTACTCCACATTATTGGCAGCACCGCATCGATGGCGCCGTTATCTTCTATCGACGCTATTACTAATTATACTTAACAACATCCTATTCCTAATACATACATTAATGAAATAGAAATTACAGAGGAAAATTTTAGTGTTGACATCTTCCCCTCCCTAACTTCTACTCCGTCCTCTGAGTAGACTATTCTCGGGTGCTTGGAAAATCTTCAACTTGTTTTGGTTGACCCATTTCGTAATGGGAGTGCCATCCAATTCCTCCCAGTCAGACGTACCATTTTCATGCACAACTGCTATTTTGTAGGGCCCCATCCATTTTGGAATAAATTTTCTCTATCTTCTTTTTTTGTATCTGGAATCATATACTAGAACCAAGTCATTCACATGAAATGGAGACCACCTTTGGATCTTTTGATCAAAGTATTCCTTCTGCTTCATTTTCTTCTTATAGCTTGTATCCTTAGCTATTTCCCTCATTTCCTCTAACAAATGAAGATGTACCAACCTTTCTTTTACTGAATCACTTTCATCCATTCTTTCATTTTTCATTACTCTGACCATGGGAATATCAAACTCAATAGGAAGAACTGGATCAATGCCATAAGCCAACTGAAATGGGGAGTATCCTGTTGCTGACTTTGATGTTGCCCTATATGCCCACAATGCTGCATGAATCCTTTTATCCCATTTATGTACCTGCAAGGCTGCATCTTTTGCTAGAATTTGACACAACACAAAATTTGTTCGTTCCACCTGTCCATTTGTGCTTGGCTTGTATGTTGTTGCCTTCCTGTGCTTAATAGAAAATTTATTGACTAGGGCTTCTACTACCTCATTAATGAAGTGGCTTCCTTGATCTATTACAATTTCTAATGGACAACCAAGTCTGGTGACAATGCGTTCATATATGAACCTTGCCACCTCATCCATGGAAGATGTTTTCAATGGCCTAGCTTCAACCCACTTGGTTAAATAATCTTTGGCAACTACAATATACTTATTTTGGCGTGAGGTAGTTGGAAGTGGACCTATAATGTCTATTCCCCACTTTTCAAAGGGACCAAGTGGAAGAATAGGGCATAATGGAGCTGATGAAGTCTTACGATTACCATGTGTTTGACAAATATCACATGTCTTACAATAATTATAACAATCTTTAAAAAGAGTGGGCTAGTGATAACCTGCATCCAAGATCCTTCTTGCTGTAAGTTGTCAGAGAAGTGCCCTCCACATGTACCATTGTGGAATTCTTCTAGCAGCTCCTTCCCTTGATCACGTCCAACTACCCTCTTGTATTGTCCATCAGGTCCTATTCGAAATAATACTCCATGTAGAATAGAATATGGACGACTGGCTTGAGTAATCTTTCTCTTAGTCTTTGCATTGGCACCATCAGGAAACTTGAATTCATTCAGATAATTCCAAATATCTATGTATTCACTAGGGATTGTGTCAAGGGATAACAAGGCTACATCGGGGAAATCATCATCATCACAAGATGATCCTAAACCATCATAGGCTCGAGAGAGTGCATCTGCATTGACATGCTTCTTTCCTGGCCTATCTATAATATCAAATTCAAATTCTTGTAGAAAAATTATCCATCTTGCTATCCTCCCTGATGGGTTAGGCTTATTGACAATATATTTTAGAGCATGATGATCTATTACAACTATAAATTTTTGCCCTAGCAAGTAATTTCTAAACTTCTTTACAAAGAAAAATGATAGCTAGAGCCTCTTTTTTCTGCCACGGTATAATTTACCTCAAGATTGCTCATTTTTCTCGCTCCCAAAGTAAATTGGATGTTCATTCCCATTTTCATCCTTTTGGCTCAAAGTACTTCCTAGTGCTGCATCCGAGGCATCATTATACATAATAAATGGCTTGTTCCAACTGGATTCTTCAAAACATGTGAAGACACTGTGGCTTCCTTGATTGTCCAAAAGCTTCATGCGCCTTATTTCTGGTTCATAAGTAACATCCTTCTTCAAGAACTGGGTTAGTGGCTGTGAAATCTTTGAGAAATTCTTGATGAACCTTCTATAGTAACCCACATGGCCTAAAAATGATCTCAACTTACTTCTATTCATAGGAAATGGTAAATCTTTGATTTTGAAACTTTATCGTGATCAAGTACCAATACCATCTCTGGATACAACATGCCCTAACAAAACGCCTTTAGAACATCCAAAGACACACTTTGTAGGGTTTAGTGAGGCTTGTGCTTCATCTAACCTTTGAAATGCTGTCTCCATCTAGTGCAGGTGGTCCAACTTGCTCCCATAGATGCAAAAATCATCCAGAAATACTCTGATGAAGGTCCCAATGTAGGGTTTGAACACCCTATTCATCAAACGATGGAATATTACCGGAGCATTACACAACCCAAAAGGCATAACTCTATAAGAAAACGTTCCCCAAGGAGTGGTGAACGTGGTCTTCAGCTGATCTTTCTCTGCTATACAAACTTGGTTGTAGCCGCTATATCCATCAGCAAAACTATAGCACTCCTGGCCAGCTACTTCGTCCAAGATCTGATATGAAAATGGAAGAGGGTAATGATCCTTCTTTGTTGCCTTATTGAGCTTCTTGTAATCAACACAAATGCGTAGCTTCCCATTCTTTTTTATTGAGATCACAATGGGAGAAACCCATTCGAATTCTCCACCAGCAAATATGAATCTTGCATCAAGCAACTTATCTATTTCTTCTTTTACAGTCTTGGAAAAATTAGGATTCATTCTATATGGCATTTGCTTTATGGGCTTAGCACCATCTACCAGCTCAATAGAATGTTCTACCCAACTTACTTGACGGAGTTCCTTGTAATCAAAAGTGAATATGTGTATGTACCTTCAAAAGAGCTGGAGGTAGGATTCCTTCTCACTCTCCATCACAGCATCACCAATCTTTATTTGTTGGAGACGATCATCAACTTATTAAGATAATTTTATGGGGTCATGAGTTGGTGTGGACTGGAAGGATATCCATGATCTGAAACATCCACCTTGCTTTCTTCATCTTCAGTGTCCACTTCACTGGTACTAGAGTAATCAGAGGATGTCCAATCATCAGTTTCATCACTTGAATCCAAAAGTTCTGCTTTATGATGTCGAGGATCACATTTATCTTCACCCCTCTCTACCACGTCCAAGTGTCATGAAACCTTCATTCCAAAGTAGTTTCTTGCATGAACTCTCCTTAGCCATGGTCTTCCCAAGAAGCATTGGGTATGCAATGTACCATTTTTCATCACCCGAAAGTCTACCACACATACAACACCCATAATGAGATATTGCCACATTTGAAACTACACCTTCTCGGTTTAGTTTTTACTTTATTTAATGACCTTAACATAAGTGTTGAAGGGCGATCAATTTTTAAACCTAACATATTCATTACTGACTGGTCATTACATTAATCGCAGCACCTCCATCAACTAAGACATCATGAATTGAAATACCATTACATAATACCTCAGCTTGTGGAGCATAGGGATCCGCCTCTGCCTCCAAAACAGGGACCTCAACCTCCTTCCTTCGTCGAGCATTGATTCCACTTCGTAACTCCCGCCTCTTCTCAGAAGACATAGCCAAGAGTTGACCATATGTAATATTTGCAGGCCTTTTAGACAGATCTTCCAAGATGGAGTATGGTCCTTGCCCCTGTGAAATTAGAAAATCCTGCACACCCAACTTTCTTCTCCTATGTTTCTTACTAGTTTCTCCTTTCATCTTCTTAGGATCATTTCCATCTTGATTATCTTTTTCTTTCTTTCTTTTTGTTACAAACACATCTACTTCATTATTTCTGCTCTTATCTACTACATCAAAAGAATTCACAGGTGCTTTTCCTTTATCATTATCTCCTTTACCAGATGTAGAAGCTCTATCTGGACAATTATACTTATAATGACCCTTTTTATAACAACCATAACATACAACTTCAGAAATATTTCTTTTTGGACCTCTATCTCCTCCCTGAGAACTAAATTCTTTTCCTTGAAGAAGATTAATAGTTAACTGACCCATCTTTTTGAGCAGATCTTCATACTCAGTAGATGTACTAGGAGAAATATTTGTGCTCACCGGGAGTGGTTGTGGATTATGGACCAAAGGTGCTGGTGTAGGCTCTACTTTAGCAACAATTTCTTTGGGCTCCTCTTCCATGCTTTCTTCTTACCTTCTTGCAATCTCCTTTGCTTGTTCAATGGTAGTTGGGTGGTCATACTTCACTCGTTGTCTGATCTCTGGCTTCATCCCAAGAATGAAGTGCTTACATAGGAGATTATCCACGCCATTCATCAACCCATCCGCTAATCCTTCCTTCCGGATCTAGGCATCGAGCTTCCTCCTTAGCTCTAGAACATGAGCATGATAATCCCTTATCTTCTCCTTCTCTCCTTGGGATAGCTTTGTGATATCGATCATGAGATCTGCATATTTCTATTGTTCACCAAATTCTTCAAGAAAACTTTCAGTTAATAAATCCCATGAATTTTTCACATTATCACCTAGTGTTTCAAACCACCTAAGTGTTGAACCATCCAAAAAGGTAGGAAAAATTCAGTCCATTGTTCCCTTCTTATAAGGCCATTACAAATACAAGATCATTTAAACTTTTGAATGAAAGAAGAAGCATCTTCATTAGATTGAGCTGAAAAAACAGGAATCTTTCCCATTTTCAAAAGTAACCACCATGAAATACCAACCCACAAGTACAATCAACAAGACTTATGTGCACAAATAATTGGAATCACTATACTAGAAAGTGACTTTACACCTTTCTACAGTAAAATAGAAATGACCATGGTAAACTATGGTAAAACTTGACTTACTGCGGTAAAAACTAACTTTCTTTGTGGTAAACACTATTCACGGTAAAAAGTGAAGTTACTGCGGTAAATACTATTCATGGTAAAAAGTGACTTTACTGCGGTAAATACTATTCCCAGCAAAAATGACTTTACCATGGTAACTACTATTCATGGCAAAAATGACTTTACCATGGTAACTACTATGCACAGTAAAAACAAGGTTACCCTCCAATTGATTTTTGACTAAGTGGGAATATCTCTCCAGAAAATCCACCAATGAGGAATGGTCCCGGCAACGGAACCAAAATTTCATCACCAATCCGGCACTATGATAATTCTTCACCGGGAACTCCTCGTGCTATGATTATTTACTAATGCATAGCCTTTAGTTTGGTGGATGTAATCTAGAAACAAAACAACAACATAACACAAGAATACCATCGACTATGATAAGACGGAATGATGACAAATCTGAAATATCAAAGTAAATTATAATATTAACATGAAATTGTTACAATCTCACCCATGAGGTACTTCAAGTGTTATTGACTTCACTTGCCTTTCACCAAGACTATGGGAGAAACTTTACAATTACACCTCTTAATGACTTCTTCAACACACCTTTAAATTGATGGCTTCCTTCGCACACTTCCTACAATATTTCTCACTACTTCCTTCTATGCTAAATGAGGGGGTGGCCTCTCTATTTATAGAACTTCCAGGCTTATCCATATTATCTCTAAGATAGGATAAGAAATCCACTCTGACGAATCATATTCTATACCTTAACTCTTATCTGTACATGTAAGCTTATCTTTTAAGATAAGATAAACCTCATCATTTTACATGGGTTCCACATTTTAAAACTTTTTACAAATAAAATACACAAAATATTTATGACCTCACTCCTTGTCCTTATTACCAATATAATATTTCTAATTTCTAATCATGTAGACCCTACTTCTCTAATTACCCAAACTTTGACATTTTAACATTACCGGACCACTTACGACAAATATTTACTTTTTACAACATTCTTATTGTACTTTGACTCATTACCGTACTCCACATTATTGGCGGCACTGCATCGACGGCACTTTGTTATCTTCTATCGACGCTACTACTAATTATACTTAACAACATCCTATTCCTAATACATACATTAATGAAATAGAAATTACGGAGGAAAATTTTAGTGTCGACGAGTGTATATATCAAAAATCAAAACAATGATCATCTCAGGTGACTACACATCACCCCACTTGATATCCTCTAGGCTAGTCTCCTCCTCCCGTTCTATCTCGCCACCTTGCCAACATCTCTCCACCCATCATGGGTCTTATTATAATCTCCACTGGCCCTTAGATAGGCATGGGTTCGTGAACTAGTAGCCTCACCATGACCCTATCTTTGGGCTCGTTAGCCCCATGTGCTCTTTAAACTATGAGTGCGGTATCTATTCCTCTCACTCGCTACTGCTAGGCTTTGTACTCAGCATATGAAGGGACATCCATACCGCAATCATCAAGTGATTGTAATAGTAATAAGCCTCATTCAATGAATCCCTAAACCTTTCCATAGTCGCTATTTGAGGTTGTGCCATAAGTCTCAATGCAACATTTGATCCCTATCCTATTAATTTCGGCCTCGGTCCCTATACCTATGATCCCTATCCTCCTCCATATCATTAGGCCCGTAAGGCCGCTACCTATGCCTGTGAAGTGGAAAATTGGCCTTGTAAACTAGCCACATGTGCCTGTAAGGTGGCCACCTGTACTCCATCACCATTACTTTCCTTTGTGGGTGCTTGTACCTGTAATAACCGGGCTTGTAGGGTCATCACCGAGCCTATAGGGTGGCCACCTTTGCATTTTCCCATGTTAGTTGACCCTACAAACCTATGATTTGCATCTATAGGGTGGCCACCTGCCCCTACAATGCATCTCTTTGAACTATGACCGTAGCAAGATCTAGCTTCCCTGGCCTTGGTGGTACCACTCATCACTGTGCCACCCACCACTGCCTATATCCATTAGTGACTCCAAAGCATCATCAATCCACATATCCACCACCTACTCCTCCTACCCTATCAGCACACTCAATGTGGTGGAGACATAGGTCTCTCCACGTCATCTCAGAGGTACTATGGAAAAGTTGGGGTACATCCTGTGGAAGCCCAAACACCCGTCTAACCCTGTCCATGGGTATCATCTCGTGCTCACTAGCATGTGACCCCTCTATCCACCTCAACAATTGTAGCTCCTCTAGCTCCTCCACCATGCCTCTATAAGATGGAAAGCCAACATAAGACCTCCAAACAATTTCAACTCTTGAAAGCCCCTCCAAAGTAACCACCTATAGTATATAACATCATATGTGGCCCTAGCCACCCTTGGCTACCCACCATCTGGTACCCAACGTCTATATCCAACTCAGAGAAAGCCACCTCTAAACCAATCATGTCGGGAAAAACCAACTGGGTACACACATACAATATGCTCATATTCCCAACAATGTAGTAAAAGGTACAACACATCCCAAACCTCCTCAATCTCCCATAGGCCCATAACTCCCTATATAATGAACTAGGAACGTTGGTGCCCAAGCAAAGAAGACCCGCTCCTCCATCATATCCTGGAGCACTCCCATCAGTGCTCGTGGGAATCTCCCACCCTCAAAATCTGGTAGTGCAAAGTAACCTACTACCTCCATCATCAGTATAGACAACCTCGTCTCCTATGGGTAGGCTACATACATGTCTCCATAAGTGAGACTCGCACTGTGATACCTCATCTCACCCATCGCCTTAGAAAAAATATCCACTATTAGCTCCACTGATGCCTCTAAAGTAATATAATAAATTGGCTCCCCAACAATAGGAAGCCATAAGATCCAATACACATCCTCTAGGGTGAAATTCATCTCACCCATCGGTAAGTGGAAGGTATTGGCCGTAGAATCCCATCTATCGATGAGAGTGACCATCATATTGTCATATGCTATAATGTCGGACCACTGATAAGTCGACCTCTATCATATGTTCCCACTCCTCCACGGTCACACTAGAATACATCCATACTAAAAGGCGAAGTCTATCCCACATCCTTAAGCTGGTCTCTTTCCTGCATCCACCAAAACACAACATTTGTAAGACCTAACTACCTCTAATTACCTATTACCCCTAACCATACCCAATCACATCTATCATGCCCACACCCTTTCTCCTTCTCACCTACAAAACTATTAACCCTAGTCATACTTGCCCACTATGTTAGTTCATTTCACCTACTTAACCATCTCTAGGACCCTCGATTGAATGCCAATCACCTGCTACGTTGCTCGCCAACTCAGCTCAACACCTCGTACTATCATTTTTCACTCCTCACCTACGCATATTTCCACTTATTGGTGGTCAACCTATTCAAGCATCATATTCAGTAGTGTGAGAGACTCTAGACATTAGGACAGGAAGCATTACCACCTTCACTCTGGGTACATATATTGTACTCTACTCTACAAGGATGCGCATGCCCTGGTATGTATATGCCGAACTACATTGAGAGACTAGGAATTGGAAAAATTTGACTATAAGAATGATCCAGACCTTTGAATACTTTTCTTCCCAACCTCCAATAGAAGAGGCATTAAAATTTGTTAAGCGGTTAACCATGGGAGATAGTGCAAAGGTAGAGGAACTCATACAGGGATTATTTAGCGAGACAGAATAAAATGTGTGTTTTGAAGAAGAAGGAGAAGACTCCATATTGTTTGAACATGCTTTCCTTAAGAAAGAAAAAGGAAAGATGGTTTATATCGTGGATGATGAGGAAATTGAGAACCTGGATATTGAACATTCACAAGGGACGTGTGAGGTCTTAGATAATGCGAGACACAAATATGCGCGCCTATCTCAAACCCATGAAGATAAAGAAGGTCAATATAAGATCAGAGGCTATACCTAAGGAGGCCATAATTAGGGACTATTGGTGAGACTCGGAGGTGGAAAATATTATTGAGGTACTACGGGATTACGGGACTTATTGCCTTGAGGGTATCATGAACTTAAAGGTGTGCATGAATCACTTAGGGAAATGAAGATAAAGCTTAAGGAAGGTGTGCATCTAGTGAGAAAGATACCTTACTGAGAATGAATCCTAATTTGTGTGAAAAGGTAAAAGAAGAAGTTGATAAAATGTTAAAATTTGGAATTATCAAGCCACTTGATGAGTCGAATGGATTAATCCAACGGTGATCAAGATCAAGAAGGATGGTAGAATTTGAATATGTTTAGACTATAGGGATCTAAATTCCACATGTGTAATAGACCCATTCCTTATGCCATTTCTCGAGGAAATATTAGAGAGTTGCGGGGTGTGAAATCTATTTCTTTATAGATGGGTTTTCCGGTATCATCAAGTTAGGATTTCTTAGGAGGATCAAGAAAAGACAACTTTTACTACTGAATGGGGCAATTTTTCCTATATTATGATGCCTTTTGGATTGAAAAATGTGCCTATTGTATTCTCGCACATAGTTTTTCAGGAATTCAAATATTTTATTCACAACTTCTTATAGGTCTACCTCGATGATTGGATAGTATATGGGCTTGTTAAGGATCACTATGACAATCTACGCTTAATGTTTGACCGGTGTAGACAATTGAGTATCTCTTTGAACATTAAGAAGTGCATATTTGCTACACCTTTTGGAATACTATTAGGACACATAATATGCAAGGAGAGATTTATTTTTGATCCAACTAAGGTTATAGTCATTTTAGGGTTAGAGGTTCCTAGCAGCAATGAGTGAGGTATGTGGATTTTTAGGTCACACTAGATATTATAGAAAATTCATCAAGGGATATGCAAAATTTTCTACATCTCTGGAGGAGTTACTGAAAGGAAAAGGTACATTTTATTGGGGAGAATCACAGTAGCACACATTCAAAACATTGAAAGAGAAACTACTGTGCCTATCCTACATTTTCCTTCATGGGGAAAACCATTTGGTCTACATGTGGATGCCTCTGGCATGGCCATTGGTAATTGTGTTAGCTCAACTTGGAGAAGGTATTGTCGATCATCCTATTTTCTTAGCTAGTAGGAAGTGACTCCTATTGAACAAAATTATACAACTACAAAGTGCAAAGCTTTGTCCATGATCTATGAATTGCACAAGTTTTGAAAATATTTTCTAGCTACACCATTTATATTCTATATGGATCACATGGCATTGAAGTATTTGGTGAACAAAACCATCTTATAAGGGCACATATGCAGATGGATACTCCTATTTCAAGAGTTTGATTTCACAATTATTGTGAAGCTAGATAAAAGTAACTCTAGACCAGATCACTTGTCTAGAATTAACTCAGGAGAGGAAGCACAAAAATTGAAGAAACCATGCCAGAAGCACAATTATATAGGTTACAATGCACACCATCAGAATTAGAAGACGTTGTTATCTTTCTATGGATTGGTGTGGCACCAGAAGGAATTAAGGCATTAGAAAAGAAACAACTTGCTATACGTGTGACACCATTTATGTCGATCATTGGTGACCTATACAAGTTAGGTAAAGATGAAGTACTACGTTGTTGTGTATTAGAGCATGATCATAAGGATATTATGGAAGAATCTCATGGTGGTATTGTAGGAGGCCATTATGTAGGTGATATGACTACCGAGAAGATCCTACTTGCTGGATTATGGTAGGAGACACTTTATAAAGATTGTAAATCATACCGCAAAGTGTCGACCATTGCCAATGTCTAGGTAAACTAGGGAAAGTTATGAGATGCCATTGAGACCAATTACTAGTGACGAACCATTTGAGAAATGGGCCAATGAATTTGTAGGACCTATTTCTCTAGCCACGTGCGGGATGGAACCCTCTATATCATTACTTGTATAGATTATCTCACACGGTGGGAGGAAGTAGCACCTATAAATGACTATACAGCAACTACAACAACTAGGTTTCTATGGGAGAATATTATTACAAGATATGGATGTCCTTTAAGTTTGACAAGTGATAGGGGTACACACTTTTTAAATGAAACCATAAAAATCCTATTAGATGAGTTTATGGTTTCCCACCATAAGACTACACCTTACCACCCTCAGGAAAATAGAATTGCTGAGGCTTTCAACAAGATTTTGAGCTAGACATTGACAAAAAATTGTGATGTTGGAAGAAAGGATTGGGATGATAAAGTGTTAGCTGTTCTTTGGGCATATAGAATAACTTATAAGAGATTGAACAAAGCCACACCATTTTAGTTGGTGTTTGGCGCAAAAGCCATTCTCCCTATAGAATTTATGTTACCTTCTTTACGCATTATGTGCGCTGGAGGTCTAGATGATGAGAAGGATTTAGAAGAGTGTATTGAGAAGATGATTCAATTGAATGAGTGACGAGCCATAGTCAGATGGATTCGAAGCAAGAAAAGGCCAAGTAGAAAGCATGGCATGACAAGAACATAAGGGATAAGAAGTTTGAGATTGGACAAATGGTACTCCTCTGTGACTCTAAGTGTAGACACTAAAATTAGGTCACACTCCCCTTTGGTCCCTCGACAAATAAATACCTTCATCACATTCACCTAACCATGGCCCCCTTCACCCCACTAATATTAATTTAATTAAATTAATTCATTATCCTCACAATATTTATTATTTAAATATCTTAATTTAGATAATGTCCACACATACACCTCACCTAGACACCTCATCAAGCCACCTCACCCTAAGACCTATTCTTAGTAAGTTTCCATAACTAACTAAGACTTACCCAAACCCTAAAAATCAATGCCTACAGTCCCTCTAACTACATTCCCACATGCTTAAAAAGAAAATTCCATCCTAATCCGTGAGTTAATGACACAAGATCCGAAAAAATCAAGGGAATCTACCTAGTTTAGTAAACCTAGGAAATCTCGCCTAATCGACGCCTTGATTACCCTTAACCACCACCAGTTAAGATGGAACTACCGCCGGTCACCTTTTAACTCCCAAAACAACCTTATTTTGGAGGTTGACAAGAATTTGGTGGATTCCTGAGAGATAACACATCTTTTGAGAACAAGTTTATATGAGAACACACATGCAAGGAAGGAGATCAAGCATTTTCTCTTGCACAGACATCCAACATTCATCCAACAATCACCTAGCATGATTTGATCCAACCAGGAAAAAGGAATGCACATGTAGTCCATATAGGAGATTTCCAATGTTTGGTGATCCTCAATAGCATTCAACTTCTTACCAACACCTTAATCCATCACTCACAGGAACCCAGAACTAGATTTCAAGTAAGTAGAACAGTTTACTCCTCTGGTTCATTCATTTAATTATTGTATCTTCATCCTTTGTTCTCCTAGCCACCCATTGACCTCCTTTAATACTCACCCCTCCATATCCCCATTAAAACCTTACCAAACCCCATCCAAATAGCCTAATACCTCACTCCAACTAGCCTAGTCCCTTGTGCAATCATAAGGGAGATCCAAAGCTCATTATGTGGCATTCCTAGTTTTCCACAGTAACCGGCACTAGTTCTCCCCAACTAGTGTTGGTCACCCTTAACCAGCATCGGTCTCTATATTTACCAATACAGCCCAGAATAGTAACTTACCCACCTATTCTCACATCACCCTTAATCACTTGTGACTGCCTGAGACCTCTGTCAGACTTGTAGAGAACTAGAACCAACTACTTGACCTTCGAGATCTTATTTTAACCTAGCTTGTTAGATTAGATCTTTCTTATTGTGTTTTTAATGAGATACCTAAATCATTTCAATTACAATAGGATTTACTTCATTACCAACATTAAATTGTTTTAAATAGTGGACTGACAACCATCTAGGAAGTATCACACTTCCCGAATCTAGCACACGCTAGGTAGTTCACTGCACATATTGTTTAACTTTATTTGGTGGTCTTGTGTTCCATTTCAGGTAGTTCCTCCCAGCCAAAAGGAATCTCTCATGATTAGATGTGGGTTCAAAATCATGTACGCGCAACAATCTACTAACCATCACTTCACAGGTATTCCTCCTATGCCCATTACCATATCTATTTCGACAATATTCAAAGAAACGTCTAAGAATCGGGTGAACATTTTGGCACACCCGGTGGGACCCATTCGGGGTTCCTTAAATTTTATTCATTCCTAGGAAAAGTTGTGTTCATTTCACTTTTGAAAAGCATACACATTAATTTTCTTCCTTAGTAATGCCCTTTTTCTTTCTATTTGCTCTAAAAGAAACCTTTCTTTTGGTGTACTTAAAAAGAATCATTTCTTCTTGTTTTTGCATTTTAGTGAAAGAGCATCCCTCTTCCTATTCATCCATTTGTGTCATCAAACTTCATATTTTGATTTGGGCTTAAAAATAAGTGCATTCCATTATGATTTATCACATTAGCTCACATTAATTGAGGACAACCTATACGCTAGAAATCATGCCCAAGCTGATGGTTGAAAAATGAATTATAGAAAGCACATCTCTCTCTCTCTCTCTAAGTCTTGCCAAATTGCACAAATTCAAAACAAATACATATTCTCAAACAACATCTTTCTTGGGAATGCCTATCAATGATCACACTGATATGAGGATTGGAAGGTACTCCCCAACTGGCTGCTCTATTGAGTCATACTTCAGAGCGAAGCCTTCCCCACCATAACATACCCAAAACCTCACCTTTTAGATCTCCTTCTTTGTAGGAAGCCATCCTCACCAAAAATTATTTTCTATAGTTCATGAGTCAGTCCTTAAATAGCATAGGCTAAACAAACATAATAGAAAAGGAACTCTTAGGATTGCATTTTTCTTAGTGTTTCGCTTAGCTTAGCTTGCGTTTTGAAGTGAGAGGTCACATTCTTCATATTTCTTGTTCATCCGTGCATGCTACTCATCATAGTTGGTGTATTTCAGCTTCATCGAGTGTGCCAGACCATATTCTCATCATTCTTAGAATTTCAATCTAATTCCACATGAGATTTTAATTCACAACCACTTTTGTTTCATCACTATTTCAATTTCACAGTGATCGGTATGGGTCCAACGATCATCGTCAGTTACCCCATGACCATCGTCGGTTATACCCAATTGGCATCAGTTCATTGTGATTTTGGTTAACCTACCCAAAGGGACATTTATTCACCTTCTTCAAATTTTCAGAGTCCCTGTCACTACTATCATTCCCATTGACCTTATAAAACTCATCAGGTTTGGCATACCTGTCAGATTTGACCTTATACCTTATTTTTTACTCACTGTCCATTTCCCACAGTGACCAAAGTGGTCACCCCTAAGGCGTCGGTTTACCCGATTGACATCGGTTATCCTATGCCACTTTCTAGCTAACATTTGGTACCTAATCCACTTATTACCGCATGTTCTTCCTATTCTGCTATATTTCTGTGTCATTTATAGAAAGGCATCCCAACCTAATCAGTACCTGTTCACATGGTACTGATGCATCGACAAGCTAGTGCCCTCGTATTCCACGCTAGTTGTCAACTGCTCCCACCTAGCCCTTCACCGCCTTCCATTTTATCACCCACCATGGATCCTATCCAACCTATCACTATCGCTATCGGAGATGAAGAGTTCGCATGAATCCTTGACCAAAACCCTTCCACCTTGCAGTTTTATCTTTCCCACTCATCCACCCAAGATGCCTCGGGTCATTTGATATACGACATGCCCATATCTATCCCTTCGACTCTCACTCCCACTCCTGCGTCAACCCCATCTGGCTCCGTGCTACCCACATCTACCTTACCCCAAATCCTTTTGCAGCTAGGTCCCATACCCGTTATGTCCGCACATCATGACATCTGCTACATCCGTTGCACCCGCCACATCCACCATACCTTCGACAACCACCCAAAACACAACCTCATCCACCCCTATTGTCTTGCATATACCGTAGCTACACTACCACCTCCGGTGTTGGTGACCCCTACCCCTTTTTAGAATGTGGTCCTTTCCATTCCACAATTGTTAGCCCCCATTTCCACTAGGGTTACCATGACCCTTCCACCTCCATATACATACTATCAGTAGCCTCCGTTTCATCTATTATTCACTCTGGGTACGTACCCCCTATTTCACTGCCTTCTTCTCAATCAACCTACACGGCAACACCATATACTGGAATGCCACCCCATTATATGCCCAAAACCAACCCTCTCATGCTACAGGAGGCACCCAATCATCACAACCTACAAATGACCTAATCAAACTGATGATGGAAAAGATGTAGACATTTGAGGCATCAATTTCTGGCTCCTGTATTACTCTCACCTACGATGAAATTTGCAATGAGCCTATCCACCCATCCATTTCTATTCGTCCATACCCCATGCATTGGGAAATGCCTAAATTCAATAATTTCAATAGCAAAGAGGACCTGCAACAACATTCGCGGTCATTCAAACATGGGTTCTACCTAATTGTTCACGATGATGCTTTGCTCCTAAGGACCTTTCCCATGTCTCTGAATGGACCTGCTTTAGATTGATAGAGTGGGCTACCTAGACACTCTATATTTTCATTTAATCAGGTAGCTCGAGCCTTCTTAGATCACTTCTCCGTTAATATCATTAAGAAGGTTACCATGACTAACCTATATTCTACGCGTCAAGTATGATGATGAATCATCACAAATTTTGTTGCTCACTAGTGTAGCCTTATTAATCAACTCACCTTCCAACTACCAAAAATAGAACTAATCAAGCTCTTCACATGGGGCTTGTGCTAGACATATCTCGCCAACCATGCAGGTCTAGAATTTCTAAACATTTGATGAAGCATTCACCATGGCACGAAAGTTAGCGATTTGGGCCATCAAAGAGAAGAAAATCCAATTACACAATAATAATTTGGCATTTAAGTCGAATGATACCTCTTATTCTTCTAAACCATAGAGCAATTATTCAAAGGCCAAGGGCACCGCTAATGCAAAGTGGTACTCAAGGCGGTTGAACTCATCCGTCAAATCAAGATAGCCCCTCATCTAATCTCTCACCCCTTCATACTTTTCAATTTAGACGAGAACAATGGAAATACACCCCAATTGGGGAGCCTTACTCTTCTATCTTAGAAAAGCTTATCAAAGATGGGGCCATCACCCTTCTTCCTATCAAACCACACACTAGTTTTGAGCTCTGCTCACCCCATGCCCACATGGTATAAAGAACAAGACTTCGTAACTATCATCGAGTGAAGGGTAATAGTGATGGTAATTGCATCACTTTTAAAAATATTGTCCAAGAAATGCTTGAGAAAGGCAAGTTAACCATGGATAATCCTAATGCACATGATAATAAAAACCTATATATCTTCAAGAAACCCTTTCCCAATCATGCCTCTTCATCCGATCAAACCGGTGAGACCTCAACTCATGATAGCCATACCCGTGAGGTCCATGCTATTTTTAGTGACGCACTTGTTGCTTCCCAATTACTCCATATTCCTTCTATAGAGGAAATTATAGCTCCAAATCCTCCTTCTACATTGGAGCCTACCTCACCTATTCCTCC
Source organism: Taxus wallichiana var. yunnanensis (assembly GCA_018340775.1). NCBI lineage: Eukaryota > Viridiplantae > Streptophyta > Pinopsida > Cupressales > Taxaceae > Taxus > Taxus wallichiana. The sequence continues at coordinate 1,037,270,194 of CM031240.1, read as the reverse complement.
ACCTATAGAGGAACACTTTTCACCTCCTTCCTCACCCATGGAGGAGCCCTTCACCGATATCGAGACCATTTCACCTTTGGCTTCTCTACCTAGGAAACCGTCACCCCACAATACTTCTTCAGTCCATGGAAGATAATTGTTTATCTCCTCCACCTGCAAAGGAGCACCCATCATCTTCTCCACCTACAGAGGAGCACCCATTTTCTCCTCCACCTATCAAAGATCTAGTAGAGATACCTTTTCCTCTAGGTGAGCATTCTCCATCAGCTACCCAAGATCCTATAGACCTACTTTCGGCTCTCTTACCCACAGAAGCTGAAGCTAATGAATTTCCTGTCTCTAAGACACATTTTATGGGAATAGCCATTGGGTCCTCATCAACATCACCTATAGACATGTCATTCTCATGTTTGGCTGATCGCCTAGATTATGTGGACAAATCCTTATTGTGGGGGCGTCTTCTGCTTCTGTTTCAACACAAATGCAGATGTCACTTGCTGATACTTCCACTATCTACCCAAAAATATTCCATCCAGTTGAACCGAGCACAACCACCTCTATCACTACTTCTTCCATAACCCTCTGCACCACTCAACATACTCCCTTACCCATAACCCAACATACATCTAAATCCAAACCCGCACCTTCATCATCTTCCTCGACTAAACCTATTACTACCTTAGGGGTCACCCCAACCACCAGCCTTACTCATCCACCTATCAAACTAGATTTAGCCACATCCTCCAAAGTCAACACCAAACCTACTCTGGCACCCAAACAGAAGAACCAAACCCATAGAACTCATACCCTGGTTACGCCTATCACACCTACATCACCTTCACCCTTTCCGTCCATCTTAGGACCCTAACCTCCTAATACGTTTAAGAAACTTCGCCATTGTTAAACCAAAATCATAACAACCCACTCCTCCCTTACAAACCTCTAACATATCCGGGTGCCCGACATGACTTACACTTACCACACCCACAACAACTTTACCACCCATACCTCTAATACCCTCAAGAACTTCTTCATTACCCACTACACTTTAGTCTCTCGTCTCTCACACCCCTTACTCGAACTACATCATCTACCTTCACAACACCTCCATTATCCCCGTGGGTAACTCACCCTCTTCCCCATATGCTTTTCCCTCTTGATTTCATACACCCATATCAACTTTACCAAAGAAAGTGCAACCCAAAAACAAAAATCCGTTACCCTCCAATAAGGTAGTCAAAACAACCATACACCCTCTTTCCAGTTCATCTACCATACCCCTACCGAAACAAACATGACCAACACCCAAAACCATGGCTCAACCCACTCCCCCTCCTGTAAGGACCGTTCCTCAATAATCAACCGCACCTACACCCAAACCCACTTTCACTTCCCATTGCGATCCACTAGCGGGGTCCTATGCCAAAATTTTAACCAACCTCCTTGAGACTTCTGTTATCTCATTACCACAACTTAGACCTTATGACCCCCTCAAACCCAAGCCAAAAGGGTTTGATGACACTAAAATTTGCACCTACCATCGTGTGCCAAGGCACGATGTGGAGAACTGCAAGGCTTTGAAAACCATCCTTATCCAGTTGTGTCCTCTAGAAGCCAACTTTGATGATGACAACCTTCTTGATGAGGACCCTGCTTCACCAACACCCATTCCCATAGTCCTTCCCTCACTTGCCCACTCAAGAACCGTGACCTCTATCATAACTCCTAGAGCCACCTTCAAGATTTGAAATTATCATGGTTCGCATCAGAGAACTTGCCACACCATCACCCAAATGTCGTTACGCCCAGCTCACTTCACAAGGATTTTCTCCCCTAGTAGGTTTTTGTCTGTCATGTCATTATACCACTCACCCTACACCTTCTCCATTTTCCAACTCCCCTCAGATCTACATGATCCACATTACTACCCATGCTCTGAAGGATAAAGGTAAGGAAAAGGCAACTGACCCACCAACCAATCCTATACCCAACATACCATCTACACCCACACCTATGATTACTATCCGCGGACCCACATACCCTATTTCTAATGGTATCACACATCACACCATGCTCAAACAATTACGCCAATCTCCCTCAAAATTTCCTTATATGACCTCATCCAAACCTCAAAATCTCATCATTAAGCCCTCATGGAGGTCCTGCAATATATTGAGGTTTTACCCAATGACCCTACACCTGTAGCCTCCATTATCACACCCCATCATGTAGCCTCTCTCACCAAATTACCACCTTCATCTTCACCTCATCCTACTCACCAAGTAGCCTCCCTTAGCTTCTCGAAGAAGAGATCACACCACACCAAACCGATGATCCGGACCAGCTCTCTTCATCTCTATCCACATCAATGACATATGGTGTATGACGTGTGATGATTGATGGGGAGCTAAGCATTAACATCATTTCATCCCATGCATTCACTCAAATGTGCATACATGACAATTGCATGCATAAACACCCGTCATGTTTTATTCATTCAATGACGCTATCACCTCTACACTAGGCACCATCATCCTCCATGTTTGCGTGGGCCCCTACACATTTCTAGAGTTATTCTACATTTTGGAGGGGGAATTTCAATATAACGTGTTGCTTGGTAGACCCTAGATTCATGTCATGGGTTGCGTTCCTTTCACTTTACATCATTGTGTAAAGTTTGACCACGAGGGACACACCTATACTATTCCAGCTGACCCATCACCTTTTAAAATATGCAACATGCTTTACCAACCTAATGATGTGCTCATACCCATTAAGGCATCTACCTCCACAACCATTACCACTTAAGAGACAGCCGCTACCTCAACCGCACATGCCTCCTCTATTCCTACCGCCACCACAACCTCCATGGATAGTCCATTAGCCTCCCAATACATTAACTCCACCCCCACATCAACCTCTGACACATCATTCATTCTAGCTACCCACATACCAACCACTGATCCCTTAGAAGGAATTTTTCAACACCTCACTTTGGGGGAGTATTGCCTATATAGTGTTAACACGTTCCTTACTCCACAAGAGTATGGAAGCCTTCACCAACACCCTCACTATGATCACCACATAGGAGAACACCTCCTTTATGGTCCTCCTCATCTCCGTACCATTTTCACCTATGGGGGACTTGATACTACTACTTACACACCGAACCACCAACACAAACCCGCCCATTTTCCGTTGACTTCTAGTCTCTTACTAATCACCGTTTTGCCCACACCTTCCTGCACCGATGTGTGTGGAAGGGTTTCAGTTTTGGATTTTACGAGCAAGGCCACCATACTATCATTCCATGTACCACCCGTAAACACAATAACCATAGTGGTATCAAATTTCCTAAAACACCTACCAAACAGGCCCACATTGAACTCATCAAGGACATCAGTGCTTCTCCACCATCTTCACGCGCTCTGCCTTCATCACCACCTTCAACGATGGAGTCGATGGATCCTGAATCTATCCCTCCTAACTTTTTTTTTCATAAACACCTTTTTCTTGGGGCCTTTGAATTATCAAGGCAAGGGTGAGGCTCCTTCCTCTCTTCCCTTCCTATATCCTGAAATTGTCAATGATAATACACCTTCAATTAACTTCATTCAATGTCGGGATGATTAATCTATACTCACCTACCTTTGTGCGAGAATATTCATATATTCATCGGTCGTTACCATCTAAGATTTAAACCATGTTGAATGAATCAACTATCGAGATCAACATCCATACTTAGGATGACCCACACATCCTAAAGATTGGTCAATCTTTAGATGCTATTGAACAGGAAGCCATCACTTCTTTTCTCAAAGATCATAACCATGCATTCACTTGGTCTTATGCAGACATGCCTAGTATTGACCCCACCATAGTGGTCCACAATATTGTAACTGTTCCCGATGCCAAACCCATCAAACAAAAGTTGAGGAAAATGCACCCTCACATTGCCCTTCTCGTCAAATAAGAACTTCAACACCTTCTTTCCATTTCCTTCATATTACCCATTGATTATCCTCGTTGGATATCTAACATTGTCCCTATCACTAAGGTGATGGGGGGACTCCGCATTTATATGGACTTCCATGACCTCAACCTTGCTTTCCTAAAAGACGAATTTTCCTTACCAAGTATTGACTAACTAGTTGACCTTACCGCTGGTTATGAGATGCTATCACTCATGGATGGCTTCTCGGGTTATAACCAAATCCTGCTTGCCCCAGAGGATCAACATAAAACCATATTCATCACCCCTTTGGGGACCTTCTGCTATCGAGTCATGCCTTTTGGCCTTAAAAATGCTGGTGCCACATATCAGTGGGCTATGACTTATATCTTCCATGATATCATGCATCGTATATTGGAAGATTACATGGATGACCTCCTTGCCAAATCTAAATGCCACTCGAGCACCTTGCCATCCTCAAAACCATTTTTGACCATCTCATTAAATATTGTGTTCACCTTTAGCCTAAGAAGTTCATCTTCGTGGTCCTCTCAGAAAGCTCCTGGGATTTATCATTTCCTTGCATGGTATAGAAGTTGACCCTGCTAAAGTCAAGGCCATTCTCAAAATGCCTCCACCCACTAACCTTAGACAACTCTATAGCCTACAAGGTAAGTTACAATCTATTCGCCATTTCATTTCATAATTATCTGATCGGTGTCAACCATTTCATCATCTTCTCAAAAAGAATATCTCCTTTAAATGGGATGATGACTGCCATAAAGCTTTTGAGGCCTTAAAAAATACCTTCTCTAACCACTCATACTCATTCCGCCTAAAGACGATCAACCTTTCTACCTATATATCTCAGCTACCGATCACTCTTTGGGGGCCATGCTTGCTCATTGTGATGAACAACATAGGGAGCAGGAGGTTTATTACATAAGCCATACTCTTTTGGACTACGAAACCTAATACACTCATCCTGAAAAACTTTTCTTAGCCTTAGTTTTCATTGCCACAAAACTCCGCCATTACCTACTCAACCAAAAAACCTATGTTGTGACCAACATTGATCCCCTACACTTCATGTATGCGAAACCTTATAAATATCAGTGTACCGCATGATGGCTTATGCTTTTTGTTAACCTTGACCTCAAATTCATTCATCAAAAGTCCATCAAGGGCTAAGCTATCGCTGACTAATTGGCCGACGCACTTATTTACGGGATCAACCCTCTAACTTTGACTTTCCAGGATGAGTCTATTGCTACCCTTTCCCTAGACAAACCCCCTTACCAAATGATACTCTTCTTTGATGTTTCCAAGTGTTAGTGCAGGGGTAGAGCTGGTGTTATCCTCATTCTACTTGATGGTGAACCCATGCCTTTGTATTTTAAACAAGATTTTGATTGTACAAATAATATTTCCAAATACAAAGCGTTCATATTAAGTTTCAAAGCTGCCTATGCCCTAGATGTTAAATCAATCAACATCTTTGGTGATTCCCAATTGGTCATAAACCAACTCAATGGTATATACCAATGTCGTAATGAGATACTTCAGGAGTATAAACATCATGTAGACATACTTTTGACCACCTTGATCGTTATGCCCTTCAAACCATCCCATGTTCAACCAACAAATTTACTGAGATACCATCATCTGCTTGGCTTCCCAAATACCGCTTCACCCACCGATTGTAAATTCTTTGTCACCATACAATGAGTCTAATCACCTTCTTATTTACCTCCTAAAGTTTACTCTATCGGAACTGCTACCCCGACCCGAGTGACCTTTGGTACAAATAGTACTCTAACTATATTTCTCTCTCCATTTTGCCTCTTGATCTCACCCATAATGACTAATGCGCCTTCCTTAAAAAGGTTTCTTGTTATGTCATCATGGGGGCCTCTCTATAAGTGTGGTTTTGATGGTATTCTCTTAAGATGCCTCATGAGTTTTTAAATTCCTTATACCATTAAGGAAGTTCATGATGGCATATGTGAAGGTCACGGTGGCCTTAGTGTTCTTAAGCATATTCTTTGCCTAGGCTATTCCTGGTCAAACCTTAACCATGATTGTTGTGACTATGTTAAATTTTGTGTAAAATGCCAACAACATGCTAACCTTCATCATACACCCAATCATGCCTTATAGGTCACCCGTGACCTTTGGCCCTTCTCTCAATGGGGTTTGGATCTTGTCGGAGAGATCAACTCTCATTCCTTCCAATAACACCAATGGATAATCACCGCTACCAAATACTACACAAAATGGGTTGAGGCCATACCACTCATCTCCATGAAAGCTAAGAAAATATGTGAGTTTATCAATCATCACATCATTTGTCGATTTGGTGTTCCTCATCGCCTCATCACTGAAAATGGAAAAAAATTCAAAAACATAACATTGCGGAAACTTTATGATGCCTTCAGCATTCAGCTAAGTTTCTCATCACCTTATTACCCACAAACCAATGGCAAAGCCGAATCCACTAACAAAACCGTAAACAAAATTCTCATTAAAGTGGTTAATGATACTGGGAAGGATTGGCATACACACATTCCTTTTGCCCTATGGGCATACCACACTAGTATTTACACTTCCACTACTGCCACACTAGTTTCTCTGGTCTACGGTATAGAGGTTGTTATGCCTCTCGAAGTTCATATTCCCTCACTCTACATTTCTCTCCATGACATGCTTAATGATGATGAATTTTGTCAGGACCGTTTAGCACTGTTGGTGTTATTAAACAAATGTCATCTTAACGCTCTTGACCACCTTCAAGTTTACAAAAATGTATCAAACGTGCCTATGAAAAACATGTCCATGAATGAACCTTCCAAGTCAATGACCTTGTCCTGAAAGAAAATCAACATGTAACCAAAGCAGAAAAAAAAAAACGGGGAAAATTTTCTCCTAATTGGCTTGGACCATACATCGTAACCCATACTTACGGATTAGGTGCTTATCGTTTATCTTCACTTAATGGTAAGCTGAACACGAGCCCTTAATGCCTTGCATCTTCGACCATTCTATTGTTGACCTATAGTCCTACCTCCCTTTTGCCTCTTTCCATGCTCGTCCCTTGAGCGCTACCCACTTCTTACACCTCACCAATGATTAAACAAGAATCATGTGAGTACCCGTCACTTGTTATCTTCTCTTGAATGTGTGTACCATGGCACTACACATAACATGATTCTCATGGATACTTTTTGTCTACCTTTAGATGAGATCCCATGGTCATTTCACCCTACTTTCTGAATAAGAATCCTATTCTTCACCTTGGTCTTGTCCATGACTTCAAAGCCCCACATGGGACCCAACTCCTTGAGTCAAACTTCTAATAAAAAGATGACTCCCTCAAAAGGACATCTTCCTCTCAGCAATCGTTGCTATAAATAGACTGCTCCCTCGAAGGAAAACTATGTAAAGCTCTTAAAAAAATTGTGGAAGCTTCCCACATCGATCAACTTCACAAAGACCTCAAGGATTTAAATTCCTCATCCCATATAGACTTCCCACATCGATCAATCTATCTCAAATACAAGTTAAAATAGAAAAATTTTTAGTCATGGACTTGCCCATTGTGACCTCGGATCTCTTGCCCAAAGAGCATGCCACCTCATATCATATAAAATTACCCACCTTTCACCCCTCTCACCATTTTCACCCCCATTTTCCTACTGCCTCAAGGGACCTCTTGGAACCATGACATTTGGTGATCATGTGACTACTTTTCACCTTTAGAACAATCAATCATGCAATGTCTTTAGGGTCTTACGTTCATCACCTTCTCCAAGGTATGACCTACTTAGTCTGATCCTAACCAATCAGGTGGCTTCATTGCTCCCTCGTATATTTTGACCATCTTTATTTACATTTTGATTACCTTATATAGGACTTTGCCCTGATGCTTACCTTTAGGGTCACCTTATTATTTTATCACAATCGACATCACCCATATCACTTTACCTATAACCCGCTCACACCTCAATTACCTAAACCCACCATGCCTAAAAACCTACCAACTCATTATCATACCTCCTCATATTCTTACCTTGCTTATGGGAGAACTACATCGGCCTGAGGTCCCTTTTCGTTGGAACTATGTAGGCAGCACTCCAAGGGCATGGGGCCCTTGGAGGTTAACTCACCCACTCTCTACTCTAACTAATCCATCTTTCATCTTCCTAAAATACATTCTACCCCACATAGTTTCTTGTTTATATCAACAATTGGAAATCAAACCAAACAGACAACAAGTTGCTTAACATTTTTATCATCATCACAACATACATTTCTTATGACTACCATTTCTCTACCATCATCATACATGTATTATAAAGCATCTTACACATGACCCATATCATCATTCATTGCACAAATTAAAGAATCCCAATTTCAACTCAACCAGACATGACTCGATCCATGCCTAAATCAACCATGCCCGACTCGATCCATGCCATGATCCTGACTCAATCCATGCCTAAACCAAACCTGACTCCACCATGCCTAAATCAACCTGACTCGATCCATGCCTATGACCTAACTTGATCCATGCCTAAACCAACCTGACTCCATCATGCCTAACTTACCTAATTTCCATCCATATCACAACAACAAATCAAAAGTCTCATCAAAACACCAACAAATCAAGCATCTCATGTATCTCATCATATAAATAAATATGTATCTCAATACAATGTACATGGATATCCAATCATGTCCATCATCTCAAAATCATTGGTACACGAGCCGATATGTAATACAAAATGTCATCGGCACACATAAAACGGTATATGCTCAAAATATCAAAATATAGAACTCTCATACATCCTCACTATCTTCGGCACATAGGGCAAGTATATATCAAAAAAATGACTACAATACATCAACAATCAGGAGCCATATATCAGGAATCTCGGCACACATCCTCCATATTTGTGTCACCTGTACCCTCTGCCTCCTCCTTGGCCCCGGGCCTGGGTCTCGTGGAGTCCCCGACACCTCACCTAGAGCTGGTCTCTGTGAGCTGGTGGCCTCTCTATGATCTAGCCTCGAACTCGATGGCCCCCTATGCTCTCTACACTATGAGTGTGAGATCTTTCCTCTCACTCGAGGCTTGCTATACCATGTAATCTCTATAAAATATAAATTCTATCACGACCACCATAAACTAGTCCTGGTAGTATCTAGCCTCACCTAGGGCATCCCGTAACCTAGATATAGGCATGGTCTATGGTGGCCCCATAGGCCTCGACCCCTGTACCTATCTTGCAAGACCCTATCCCGCTCCTACTTGTGAATTGGGACCCTGTCCCGGTGCCTGTGGTGGTGCCCTCTACCCCTGTGCCTATATTTGGGACTCTAAAGCCCTAATCAGTGCTGAGATGATGTGGCCCCTATGCCCTATAACCCTATCACCTATGCATGTAAGGCCACCACCCAACCATCATCCTCATCTCTATCTCCATCCCCACCACCACCATCTCGGTCCGAATACTATCCACTGTACATGTAGCTCCACTACCTCTACCTCTGAGCTCGCCATCTTTATCTCGCACTATACCCAACTAGGTAATCAGAGTAACCACCGGCCCCTGTAGGGCATCTCTCTACATAATGATGGTGGTTAGATATGGCTACCCCAGCCTAGGTGGTATGGCTCATAAATGAGCCACCCACCACTATCTATACATGTCTGTGATCCCAACATCATTAATCCACCGGGTCCGCTACTACTCCTCCCGCCTGTCAGGCACCATTGGCTATGGTAGAGGTAAGGGCCTCTCCACGTCATCTCTCCTATACTACGGGAAGGGCGGAGGTATGTCCTATAGCAGCCCAAACTGCCACCTAACTTTGTCAACCGGGATCATCTCATGCTCCCGACACGGTGACCCTGTATCCATCTCAGTAGCTACAACTCAGCTATCTCATCACACATTTTCCTATATGAGGGGAAGCCCACATATGGCCTCCAAATGATATCCACCCTAGATAACCCCTCCAATAGTCACCAAAAATAGGCCACATCATGTGTGGGCCTGTCTGATCTCTACTCTCCAATAGCGGGCACCCATCACCTATACCCCACTTATACATAGCCTGGTGGAAAGGCATCGGCCTGGGCATACCCACTGGATGCACATAGACAATGTTCTCATATTCCCAAAGATGAAGTAAAAATGTATAGGATATTTGAACCTCGCACTGACCGTCCATAGGCCCATAACTCCCTGTATAACTACACCAGAATCTTTGGAACCTAGGTAAAGTGGGTCTGGTCCATCATCATGTCGTGTAATACCCCCATTAATGATCGGGGAAACCACCCACCCTCTACATCTGCAGTAGTGCAAAGCAAAGCACACGCCTCCATCAATAAAACTACTAGCCGTGTCTCCTCCGAATGGGCTAGGTACATCTCTCCATAGCAAATGCTGGCACTATGGAATGTCAACTTGGCCATCCCCTCTCCAAACACTATCAACATTAGCTCCTCCGAGGCCTCAAAGGAGATAGAGTAGACCTATGTACCCAATATGGGTAGCCGTAAAATCCTGAACACGTCCTCTAGGGTGATTATGATCTCACTCGTCAACAGTGGAATGTGTTGGTCATGGAATCCCATCTATCGATGAGCGTGACCATCAAACTAGGCTACCAAACTACATACTGGTAACGTCAGACCCCACTCAGGCCCACCACCTCCACATGCCGCAGCTCCTTAGGGGTCGTTGCACCATGCACTGTCACGAGCAGGGGTGGAACCCTATCCCACATACGTAGCTGATCTCTCCCCGCATCCAATACAAACAACACATTAATCTACATTTATCACACCCATACTCACCCACTATCATTTTCCCGCACCCTATTTTAACCCTACCCATCTCAACCACCCAACCTGTGGCACTTTTGGCCCTTTGCTCTCCAAAGCCTGACTAGTGCCGGTTATCTCTAACTCGACCATGGTCACCCCTAAACCGAAATTAGTCACCTATTTCATGACCAATACCAGTTAAACCCTACCGACGTTGGCCAATAATGACCGACTCTTGTCACTATCTGTGTGAAACCCGCGACCCCCAAACCCTCCCTCCTCCACAATTTCCCACCTTGACACTTTTACCCACCTAAAATCACCTACACCTCCCCTTACACCTCATTATTCCCCTCCTCTCCCACTTATCTCTCTCCCCCTCCTATTTGACCTAATTTACCCTCCCATCTTCCCAATTTTGTTTTCCCCACCCACTAAAAAAAAAACAACAAACCCAATTTGCAAATCACCTAATCTATCTAACAAAATACAACAAGAGTTGGATGCTTACCTCATCATGCTACCATTGTCACGGTGGCACGTCTGACCGCTACACCAATGGCCCACCTAATCCCTCTCTAGCCTCTACCATCACCAACTTGCTACCCTAACGCTCCACCTAATCAAATCATGCCCATCGATCCTATGGACCCACCTCTTAAAAACCAATCACCTACTGCTCGGAGTGCCAACTCAACACTCCATTCTATCTAGGAACTTTTCTCTCTTTTCTCTCTCTTTTGTCATTTTCTCACTTCACTAAATGAAAATGAATCACAAAAAACATGGATTTTTTGTTTTTATAATAAACCTGACCTAATCGACACCAATTTTACTTTTTACCGACATCATCGGTCGAGTGCCCTACCTTACCAAGGTTGGTTATCCTCTACCGGTGTCAGTTACCCTCGACTAGCATCGGTCACCCTCTCTTGCACATTTCCCTAAATTTTACCCTATTACCCTGCCTGTCACCTTTTTTTTACCGCACCCAACCTTTACCCTGACCATTTACCTCACCCGACCTTTTACCCTGACCATTTACCTCACCCTCCATACCTTGTCATTTACCACCTACCCTCGTCCTCCTTTGGGGACTCATTATTTTACCCATACCTCGGCCTACTTGAATGTGTGACCTATATTTTTAGACTGGACCATCGCTAGTGACCTTTGACCTCATGTATTCACTATACCTTGTGGTATTGTTACCTGTGTTGTTGACCTAATGACCTTACCTAGCCTATTATCGTGACCGTTTATCCTGACCCTACCTTTGGTGTACCAAAACATACCTAAACGTTCTTTCACCTGACCTGCGTTGTGTTTCCAGACCATATCCTACACCTCGGATACAGAATCACTCCAACCTTGTTTGGATAAACCTATCAACCTTAGACAATGTAGAGTTTTCTGCTCTTCAACCTGGTAGCATGCTACAGTTTATACATGTGCGTGTATTTGATTGTTCCTACCTTTGACCCTAACCCATTACCTAGATTACCCCAGTAGACCTTTTTCCTTTTTTCTCTTTCCCCGTTATTCACCTTCCTCTTCATCTCATTCAGCTTTTATCAAAGCACTCACCACTTCTGACTTCTACCTCTTCAGTTCTTGGTTTGAGGGGGATCACCTTCACCCACACATGGGGCAACCACATCTTATTTTTGTTAGCGTCGCTTACTAATACAAGCTATGCAACAAAAAGGGGCAAAATGTAGACAATAAAATTAGGTCACACTCCCTTTGGTCCTTCAAAAAAATAAATACCTTCATCACATTCACCTAGCCATGGCCCATTTCACCCACTAATATTAATTTAATTAAATTAATTCATTATACTCACAATATTTATTATTTAAATATCTTAATTCATGTAGTGTCCACACATACACCTCACCTAGACACCTCATCAAGCCACCTCAACCTAAGATCTATTCTTAGTAAGTTTCCATAACTAAATAAGACTTACCCAAACCCTAAAAATCAATGCCTACATTCCCTCTAACCACATTCCCACATGCTTAAAACTATCTTCCATCGTAATCCATGAGTTAACGACACGAGATCCCAAAAATCAAGGGGATCTACCTAGTTTAGTAAACCTAGGAAATCCCACCCTAATCGATGCCGATTACCCTTAACCGGTGTCGGTTAAGCCGGAACTACCATCGATCACCTTTTAACTCCAAAAAATGACCTTATTTTGGAGATTGGCAAGAGGTTGGTGGATTCTGAGAGATAACACATCTTTTGAGAACAATTTTCCATGAGAACACGCATGTAAGGAAGGAGATCAAGCATTTTCTCTTGCATAGACATCCAACATTCATCCAACAATCACCCAAGCACATATTTGATCCAACCAGAAAAAGGAATGCACATGCAGCCCATGCAGGAGATTTCCAACATTTGGTGATCCTCAACATTCAACCTCTTACCAACACCTTCATCCATCACTCACAGGCACCCAGAACCAGATTTCAAGTAAGTAGAACAATTTACTCCTCTGGTTCATTCATTTAATTATTGTATCTTCATCCTTTGTTCTCCTAGCCACCCATTGACCTCCTTTAATACTCACCCCTCCATATCCCCATTAAAACCTCACCAAACCCCATCCAAATAGCCTAATACCTCACTCGACCAGCCTAGTCCCTTGTGTAATCATAAGGGAGATCCAAAAGCTCATTCTATGGCATTCCCAGTTTTTCATGGTAATCGCACTTTGGTTCTCCCTAATCGGTGTTGGTCACCCTTAACCCACATCATTCTCTGTATTTACCAATACATCCCAGAACAATAACTTACCCACCTATTCTCGCATCACCCTTAATCACTTGTGACCTACCTGAGACCTCTCAGACCTGCAGAGAACTAGAACCAACTACTTGACCTTCGAATCTTATTTTAACCTAGCCTGTTAGATTAGATCTTTCTTATTGTGTTTTTAATGAGATACCTAAATCATTTCAATTACAATAGGATTTACTTCATTACCAGCATTAAATTGTTTTAAACAGTGGACTGACAGCCATCTAGGAAGTATCACACTTCCCGGATCTAGCACATGCTAGGCGTTCACTACACATATTGTTTAACTTTATTTGGTGGTCTTGTGTTCCATTTCAGGTAGTTCCTCCTAGCCAAAAGGAAGCTCTCAAAATTAGTTGTGGGTTTAGAAGTCACGTGCGCGCAATAACCTACCAACCATCACTTCAACAGGTATTCCTCCTACACCCATTACCCTATTTGTTTCATCAATATTCAAAGAAACGTCTAAGAATCAGGTGAAACACTAAGTTCTTGTGTCATGCACAAACTTAAAGTACATTGGTTGGGGTTGTATGTCATCAATTGCATACTTTAATTAGGTGCTTTCAGTTAGAAGCACTTGATGGAACAAGCTACCCATTTACTTTAACAACAAGAGGATGAATCCCTACTATAAATAATTCTTCTTGGTGTTTGTAATAAGGTAGTATTGCCATTTAGATTAGGTTTTCAATTTTGTCTTTCCTTAATGTATTTCCTTCATTTTCGTTATGCTTTGTCAATTTAGTTGTTGTTATTGTGTAATAAGTGCACTTGCATGCATGAAGCTAATTACTATGTAAATAATGTTTATGCGTAGAGGATTGCACATACTTTTAGTGTGGGGTGGTTGTCATTATCCAAGAAAAAGACTATGGGAATTGAAAGGTGAAAGGAATAAGTTGCTACGGGTGTGCTTTAAGTCAAAAGAAGATTGCTTCTCTAAAGTGACCAAGGATGGAGATGAATGAAAGGATAGTATAATGTGAGGTAAGTAGAGGCCATGATAACTACTAGGAGAAGGCATGGTGATGAGGTACTGTGCACAAGGGCATGTGCTGAAGAGAAGTATGTGACTAGAGGGTAGGAAGGCACACTAGAAGGTTATAGCTGGGGCATGAAGATGTACCACATGGAATGAATGAATTTGGTCAATGAATGAGAGGATATTTGGTAGGTGAAGGAGTAATAAATGCATCAAAATTTGAAAAATTATATAAGGATGGGATGTGAATTCATTTTTACCATTGCGACTAAGAGAATTTGAGGAAAGAACTAAGTGCAAAAAGAATGTTGCGTCCCTTGTGGTGAAGGGTTTGAGAGAAGAAAGGTGATAGAGAGGAGTTAGGAATAAAGTTTCCACCTAGACCATGATTGAATCAAGCTAGGATTTGATTTGCAAATTATAGAGTTAAAGAGTAGATGGTTGTAAGGTAAAAATGGCACCCAAGAAGGCAATTGCAGCAGGGGAAAAAGGAAATAAGAAGGTGGTCATTGAGGAGGAAGAGATGACACATGAAGGAAATTTTTCAAAAATTTAATATCCGAAGGAATCATCGTTAGCTAGGAATGGGATTCATACATTAGAAAGAGAAAAGTAAGTAAATACAATCACAAGACCTCAGAGAACAAGAAGGAGCTTGATTCCTTTCTCACTACAAGGATGAACAAACGTATGGTAGATGATATACCGGTTTATGATGATGTAGGTGAGATGATTCTTTAAAAAATTGGGGTCTACCAATTATATGAGCTTCCATATTTTGGGAAGTATGAGCCCTTGTACCTATGGCTCATGAGTAGGGTACATGAGGACTTCTTCTAGTTTGTAGGATGTAGAGCTAGAATCTCATCTGCACTTATATCATCAGTTACGAGTTTGAAGGCCACAAAAGAGGATATAAATAATGATCTTATAGATAAAGCCATGATCTTAAAGACCAGATAAGATTTGGGGTACCTGGAAGGGTCAGTGTAGTATGGATATAGACAAATTGAAGAACTGTCTAGTTGTGCAAGCAACAACACACCTTGTTACAAAGTTGAACGATCAGGAGTGGTGGTCACAGGTAAATACTATGTGGTTACACATTGCATGCAAAATGTCAGAAGGAGCAGTCTATAATATTACAGGCTACATCGCAGAGTAGATAGTCAAGGAAGCATGCACAGGAGGGAAGATCAGCTTTGGGGCTGTTCTATTATCACTAGTATTCATGGAAATTGGAGTACCAGATGGGCCGAAGGAAAAGGTATGGGAATACCCAATGGAGAATAAGTCACCAGCTGAAAGGTTCAGCAAGTACCTATGTAAAGGGTCCATAACATATGACATCAAGCAAAGGGTGGAGAAATGGTATGAAAGGCTCCGCCGTGGCATTTGGTTAAGATTAGCGCATCCCAAAGGACCTACCACCAGTAATGGGGGAAACAATTCCATTTTTTTATATATCAACATTTCTATATCGTGTGCTTCCAAATGAGAGGTGGATTCTAGAGCCCTTGGTGTAAATTACCTTACGCATTCACTACTGTGTATTTCCAAGCATATGTTCACATGATTCACGGACATGCACTAATTAGTATTCAATGCGAGATAAGGTAGATTTTGACTACCACACGTTGAGGAAGAAGTATGTGTATCCAAGAAGAAGTACCTATGATGAGAAGATTTTTTCGATGGTGTTGAATATCAAGCCAATAAGTCTGGTTTGTAGCAGATGTAGGGGCAGCATGAGTATATCTTTAGCTAAATATGAAGATGGAGAACAATAAGTTTGTGGAGAATAAATTCATGCTCCCAGGTCCACTTTGAAGGGTAAGTACATAATGGAAAACATACTGCAAGCAAAGGCCAACATAAACTGTTGAAGTAGAGGATGAAGAAGAGGAGTGTGACGATAGTGGAGGCTTGGAGTACATGAAGAAAGCAACCATATGATAGAGAAGAGTTATAGTGCATAGCCACTCCACCTCAAGGACAGGATGAAGAGGAAGATACAAAGGTTGAGCAGGGGGAACACAGTTTAAGAAAGTGTTCAGATGCACAAGGACTCAAAGTGGAACCCCATAAATGGTATAGAAATCACCTCATCTCTATCCACATAAGGAGATTGCTGAGCCAAAAAGGAGGAGAAAGTTGAAGTTAGATGAATAAGTGGAGGAATCAAGGGAGGGTAGGCGTGCATCTCTTACCCGATTGAGTACGAAGTCAAGGATGGAGAAGAAAGAGAGAAAGAAACCTCAAGATCTATGCATGTAACTAATAAAGGCATAAAATGATAGGCTCCTAACCTTGAATACAATTCCTAAGAGTCTTAGATCGAAGAGGATGAGTGGAGAACACATTCCACCAGCTATGGGGTATATAGAGGATGCGGGTAAAATTTTCTGCTCCCACTTCCGGATCACGATAGTACATGAAGGATTTCTTGGGCTGGGAGCTAATGGATAAGGATATGGTGATTTGTGTGCACTTGAAAGAAACTATCATGGTCAATGCATACCCACATGAATGAGCTTGAATTTTATGTATGCAAAGATTCATGTGTTTTGAGATGGCTAAAGAAGGCACCACAACCTAGACATATGACAGTAAATCCTACTATCATGTCAGATGAGCAGGTCAACAACACATTGGTGAAGGTTTCTACTGAAGTTATAAGAAGAAACATGGACAAGGCCACAAAAATCAGAGCACTATGTGAGGAGTTGAAGACAAAGGATGCAGAGATAGTGTGCCTAACCCAAGAGAAGGACTTGGAGCAGAAAAAGAATAGTGTGTTAATTGGCATGGTAGAGGCCATTGGAGATCATGTGATGAAAGCGCACCCGCATCTGAAATCTAAGGTACCAGAACAATTCCCCTCGGTAATGCATTATGTTAGAGCTTTGGTGGACTTGGTATTAGAAGAGGACACAATTAGAATGCCAAAACCAAAGAATCTTGAAGAAGAGGTAGAAAGGGCTAAGGCTGCAGTAGTCAGAAAGATTGCATCATACAAAGGCCTACTACAAGCACTCCAAGAAGAATTGAAAAAGGTAGATCATGCCTTAAATATATGCACAGCTCTAGAGGCACTGATCAAGGTAAAGACTCTAGAAGAAGATAATGTAGTCCAGAAGGCTATGAAGGATGATACCTTGGGCTGCATAGAGCAGATTAACACTCGTAAAGCAAAAAGCGTGAGGCCCCGGTAGAAACACAAGAGCCACAAAGGAACAATTAGATGAGCTTGGGAAACTCATCACACAAAATATGGATGTGCTAGAAGGAAAACATACTGCATTGCACAACATTATGTTGGTATTACAAAAAATAAAAAGGTGAAGTTACCCAAGATGAATCAAGTCTATTATTGTGGACATACCAGAGCAGGCATAGAAAGCATTCACCGAGTGGTAGGCCTTGGAGGCCAAAATAAAGGAAGAATATCTATAGTTGATCCTTCACTTTTATATAATGGAGGCTACATCATAAAACATTCTTTATTCATCTACATTCTTTCTTATTCTTTCCATTCAAAATTATTTACTTCAATTTTTGGACATACTCATTTTCGAGGTGACAATGAGATTAGTGTGGGGTAATGTTGATCATAGAACACTTGAAAAAACTCACACAAGAAGTCCATGTGGGAAAACAAGCCAGGTTTAAGGGCACAAATGGATAGGAAGAACCCACATGTGGAGGGAAAGTTCAACATTTAGGACTTAGCGATTTTGAGCATGAAGACCTATTTTTAGAAGATGGCATGTGGAACACACCAACGATGCAGAGACATGCGCACCACGCATTGTCTATCTTTGGAGGATCGGATCGAAGCATTTTGCATGGAGACGAGCTAAGAATAGGATTGCCACTTCAGTTAACTGAAAGAGGTCTATAGATAGCACACTTGCATGTGTGGCTATGCTGTAAACGATGTGTGGATATTAATAGCATGCAACCTATTTTTGGAATAGATAAGTGCTGAAGGAAAGTACCCACCCTATATATAGGTAGTGATTTACCTAAGAGAGGGGGATAGAGATGAGAGATATATAGGTATATGGAGAGTGCAAGAGGTAAATATATAGAGATATGTGCATATGAATGGATTATGTATTAGATCCGTGTGCACATCGGTATAGAATGCCATTATTGTAAGGAGCTTCCATGTTTATTAATAGATGAAAGTTATTGGCCGAATCTAAGTGGCAATCCTATGTGTAATTGAGTAGTGCATGTTCTTGATTCAATCATGATTATTGTTTAAGCTTGTTCTTTTTAGATCTCGAATATGGCATGCAATGTAGAATGATGGATTATTTATGGATCTATATGTTTCTTCCTTCATCATGCTAACATCAAGAATCAACCAACAAAACCTTAAACAAATTTTTTATGAATTTTTTTGACAATACTAGAAAGGATTAGCATACACACATTCCTTTTTTCCTTATGGGCTTATCACACTAGTATGTGTACCTAAAATTCTGCCACACCTTTCTCTCTAGTCTATGGTACAAAGGATATTATACCTCTTAAAGCGCGATTCCATCTCTTCGTATATTACTTAAGAGATGCTCAACGATGATGACTTTCCCAAGACTGTTTGGCACAACTCTAGTTATTAGAAAAACATTGTCTCAATGCTCTTGATCACCTCCAAATCTAGAAAAAATGTATCAAATGTGCCTCTAATAAATGTGTCCATGAATGAACCTTCTAGGTCGACAACCTCATCCTGAAGGAAAATCAACATGTAACAAAAGAGGAGAAAAGTAAATGGGGCATATTTTCTCCTAATTGGCTTGGACCCTATATCATTACTTATACCTATGAATTATGTGTTTATCATTTGTCTTCACTCGAAGGTAAACCTAAACCTCATCCTCTCAATGCCTTGCATCTTTGAACATTCTATTATTCACACAGGAGCCTATCATTATCTACAGTCTTTTCCATGACCTAAAAGTCCAAAAGCAAAAAAATTTCAAAAGTAAAATGGGATTCAACTCCTTGAGTCAAACTTCCAAAGCAAAAATATGATTCCCTTAAAAAGGACATCTACTCTTTCTATCTCGCTACTATAAATAGACTTATCCCTCGAAGGACAAATATACAAACCTAGCCATACTGTACATAGTCTATCATAAAAAGAAGACTATTCTTGTAAAAAATAAAATAAAATATTCTAAAACTTCCCGGATGATCAGCTTCACGAAGACCTCAAGGAGATAATCTACACATCCCATATAGACTTCATGCATTGATCAGTCTATTAAAAAAAGAAAAAAGAAAAAGATAACTTTTTTGTCATGGACTTTCTTATTTTGGTCTCAAGTCTCTTGCCAAATAGTCATGTTGTCTCATGCTAGGTTACGCTAAAAACCAATTTTTTTCACCTCATCTCCTTTTCACACTAAATTTCCTACTAAATCAAGGGAATTTTTATAAATGTGACATTTCGTGATCATGTGAATTTCTTCACCCTTAGAATAGCCAATATTTGGTATGATAGACTCATTATGGTTCTTAGCTATTAGGTGGCTCTTGTTGTCTCCTTTACCATTCACCTCTTTTCTTCCTTATCGATCTTCCTATATAGGACCAAACCATTGACACCTATATTTTTAGAATTCCTATTTTAAAAAATAACCCATACCTATGGCCCACAATCACCCATTCCTTTTTGATCTACAATCAACCATGCCTAAAGTGACCTAAACTCAATCATACCTTAATGACCTAAACTCAACCATGCCTAATTGACCTAGACTCAATCACGCCTAAAACCTACCAAACCATCCCTTTACCTCATCATATTATTTCCTAGCTTATGGGAGAACTACATCGGTATGAGGCCCCTTTTGACCAAGGCTATGTAGGCAACACTCGAGGGATGGGGCCCTTGGAGGTTAGCTCAGCCACTCTTTACCCTAACCCATTTTCCCCCATTTTTCTATTAATATTCTACCTTACTTAGTTTCCATTTTTTCACACTTGGAAATTAAACAATCAACAAACATACATACCTACCATTTTATCACATCATCAAAACATCAATCAATCATTTCATATTTCCATGACATCAAATATTTGGAAATTTACACCATAACATACATATACATCATCATTTATTTTCCATACTACCAATCACTTGGAAATTAAATAAAACACAAAAACTTGAACAAACCATACCTAACTCACTGAATCCACCATGCTTAATCGACCTAAAACTCCACCACGCCTAACTCACTGGACTCCACCATTCCTAACTCATTTAGACTCTATCATGTCTACATGACCTTGACTCAATCATGCCTAATTCACCTAGTTTCCATCAATACGCAAGAAAAATGGAAATTAAAACATAGGTACATCATCCATACAATAAATATAATCATCTATATAAATGGGAGAGTGTATGTATCAATAACACATATACAAAGATAAAAAAATACAAGTATCTCAAGTCACTCGAGATAAAACCTCACTATCTTCTGCACACAGTTGGTAGTAAAATAAAAATCACCAAAATCTCATATACAACCTATTATCTTCCGCACACAAAGCCGGCATATATATATCAAAATCAAAACATTGATATCTCAAGTGACTACACACCACCCCACTTGATATCTTATGGGCCTGTCTACTCCTCCTGTCATATGTGTTACCCTCGCCAACATCTTTCCACCCTCCATGGGTCTCATTGTAATCTCCACCTAGCCCTCGGATAGGCATGGGCTCTGTGAACTAGTAGCCTCACCTTGACCCTATCTCTCGGGCACGTTGGCCCTATGTGCTCTTTAAACTATGAGTGTGGGATCTATTCCTCTCACTCACTTTGCCTATTAGGCTCTGTACTCAAGCATATGATGGGACATCCATATCTTTGGTAGTCATCAGGTGATCTTGATAGTAACAAGCCTTGTTCAAGGAATCCTTGAACCTTTCCATACTCATGCTCGAGGTTATGTCATAAGTCTCAAAGCAACATTTGATCCTTGTCCTGTTAATGCTGGCCTCGGTCCCCTATACCTGTGATCCTGTCCTCCTCCCAATCCTGGGGCTGTGGAGGTACTTGTGTCAGGCTGCAAGATGGGCCTGTAAGTCTGCTACCTATGCCTTTTAAGTGGAAAAATAGCCTTGTAAACTAGCCACATGTACTCCATCACCATCACTTCCCTTTGCGGGTGCTTGTGTGTCTGTGCTAACCGGGCTGTAGGGTCATCACACGAGCTTGTAGGGTGGCCACCTTGGCATGTACCCCTATTATTTAACTCTACAAACCTATGATCTATGTCTATAGGGTGGCCATATACTACTACAATGCATCTCTCTCGAAATGTGACCATAGCAAGATCTTGCTGCCCTAGCCTGGTGGTCTGCCGCTCATCACTTTGTGCCACCCACCACTACCTATATCCATCAAGCAACTCCAACGTCATTAATCTACATATCCACCACCTACTCCTCCTACCCTATTGGCACACTCGGACATGGTGGAGACATAGGTCTCTCCACATCATCTCGGCAAGTACTATGGGAAATGTGGGGGTACATCTGTGGCAGCCCAAACTCCCATCTAACCCTATCCATGGGTATTATCTTGTGCTTGCCAAACACGTGAACCCCTGTATCCACCTTAGAATGTAGCTCCTCTAGTTTCTCTGCCATGCCTCTATAAGATGGAAAGCCAACATAAGGCCTCCAAAAAATGTCAACTCTTGAAAGCCCCTCCAGTAACCACATATAGTATATAACATCATATGTAGCCCTAGCCGCCCTTGGCTACCCACCATCTCACAGTACGAAACATCTATATCCAACTTGGAGCAAGCCACCACCTCGAACCAATCATGTCAGGGAAAACCAACTAGGCACACACATATGATATGCTCGTATGCCTAATAGTGTAGTAAAAAGGTATAACACATCCCAAACCTCCTCAATCTCCCATAGGCCCATAACTCCCTATATAACTGAACTAGGAACGTTGGTGCCCAAGTGAAGTAGACCCACTCCTCCATCATATCTTGGATCACTCCCATCAGTGCTCATGAGAATATCCAACCCTCATAATCTGGTAGTGCAAAGCAACCTACTAGCTCGATCATTAGTATAGATAACCTCGTCTCCTATTGGTAGGCTGCATACATGTGTCCATAAGTGAGACAAACAATGTGATACCTCAATCTCACCCATCGCCTCACCAAAAATAGCCACTATTGGCTCCAATGATGCCTCAAGTAATATAATAAACTAGCTCCCCAACAATAGGAAGCCATAGGATCCAATACATGTCCTCTAGGGTGACAGTCATCTCACCCATCGGTAAGTGGAAGGTATTGGTCATGGAATCCCATCTGTCGATGAGAGTGACCATCATACTATCATATGCTATAACTTGAGACCCGATAAGTCTCGACCTCAATCATATGATCCCACTCTTCTACGGTCATGCTAGACCACATCCATACCAAAAGAGACAGGTGAGTCTATCCCACATCCTTAACTGGTCTCTTTCCTGCATCCACCAAAACACAACATTGTTAAGACCTAACTACCTCCAATTACCTATTACCCCCAACCATACCCAATAACATCTATCATGCCCACCCCCTTTCCCCTTCTCACCTACAAACCTATTAACCCTTGTCATCCTTACCCACTATGTTAGTTCATTTCACCTACTTACCTATCCCATGTTGCTACAAACACATGTTACCCTCACCCCTCTCCATACACACTTCACCTATCCCTTTTTACCTATTTTCATTTCCTTCCTAATCCTTCTTACCCCTATTCTTCCTTAACCTTAACTGACATTAGTCACCTTGACCATCATCGGTTTTCCTTGGTGATGCTAGCCAAAACCAACCAACGTCGGTCTTTGTCGTGTAAACCAAAAATTAAAACCCATCCCCCATATCCCATTTCACCTAAAATTCACCTAAATACTACCTAAAACCTACCCCAACCCACCCCAATTTACCTTAGATTCATTTGCTACCCTATTTCACCTACATTTTCCCTTCCCCATATCAATTTCACCCACTTGTCCCTCAGTAAATTCAAAATAAAATCCCACCCAAACATTTTCACCAAAACTGATTTCAACAAACAATTTCTAACCAAATGACTGATTTGGATTGAATCCTACCTCATCTCAACAACGTCTATGTGGTGACACCTTTGTTCTCTTTACCAGTGGACCTCCCACACCTTCTCCTGCCTCTACCATGATCAAATCACCCCCTCTCCTCCAAACCAATGAAAACACTCGAATCAATCTCTAGGACCCTCCGATCGAATGCCAATCACTTGCTACATGGCTCGCCAACTTATCTCAACACTTCGTACTATCATTTTTTCACTCCTCACCACCTCTCTGTCATTTTCAACAAATGTCAACATCAAAATGAATCCGTAAAACATGGATTTTTCTTTTTTAGACCCAAATCGACATGAGCAGCGTCACTCATATCATGCCTTAGCCAATCAACATCAGTTATACCATAAGCCGACCTTGGTCACCTCCCCTTACCTTTTGACCCACCTTAATACCCATTTTGCCTAAAAAAATTGTTGACCCAATAGATTTTGACCTTACTAACACCTATTACACCCTACTTACAAGCCTCAATCATCCATACATTTCCTTAATTACGTTTAGGGACATGTTATTTACCTATACCTCAACCTTACCCATGCCATGACCTATATACCCTGACCTGAACCACCTTTTGTGATATTGGAATTTTTGTACTCATTATACCTTGCGATGTTGTTACCTATGTTGTTTAGCCTAATGACCTTACCTTACCTATTGTCATGTTGTTTATCTGACCAAACCTTTGGTGTATTGGATCATACCTAAACGTTCCTGCACCTAACCTAAGTTGTGTTTTTGGACCATATCCTGTACCCTAGATACTTGAAACACTTCAACCTTGGGACGCTATGGAGTTTGCAAGATCATCCACGACATCGTGTCACAGTCTATGTATGTGCGTGTGTTCAATTTCCATTACCCATTACCCAATATTACCCTTACCCATTACCCACAATGACCATACCCTTACCTACAACCCACCTACCCTCACCTTCATCACTTACCCATTTATCAAACCACTCACTAACTCTGTCTAACACCTCATCAGCTCCTGGTTTGAGGGGGATCACCTCCACCCACACTTGGGGCAACCTCACCTTGAACCCTACTTGGGGCAACCCCACTCTCACCTATACTTGGGGAAACCACTTCCTATTTTTGTCAAGCATCACTTAACAAATACAAGCTATGCGACAAAAAGAGGCAAATGTAGACACCAAATTTAGGTCACACTCCCCTTAGTCCCCTTTCAATCAGCTAATACAATGTGTTCACCTAACCATGACCCCTTTACCCAAAATTCATAATAATTTAATTACTTACAATTGAATTAATGTCCATCCTCAAATTCTTTATAAATTTAATTACTTTAATTAGGTTAATTTACACCTCACCCAGCCACATCACCTAGACACCTCGCCATGGACTCATTCTTATCCTATTAATTAACTAAGACTTATTCTCTACTTATCTTCACCAACTGGGACTTAGTCTAACCCTAACATTAAATTCCTATTCCTTCTCCAACAACACCCCCACTTATTTAAGTGCTAATGATCACTTGAGAACCGTAATAACAAGTAAAGCATGCCAAAAATAGCCAAGATCTACTATTTTTGGTAAACCTAGGATTTCCCACCTAACCGATGCCAGTCACCTTGGTGTCATCGATTACCATATATACAATTTTGTAACCTTTTTCCCAGATTGGTCACTTTGATTTTTGGAGAGAGTTGTCTACATTTAAACACAAACCAGATTTCTCTCAAGAAACAAGGCAACATAATACATTCAACCGAAGCCCAAACAAGTACACGAGAGGCGATATGAAGGCAATGGAATTCACGGTAGCACTCGGGAATAAATTTTGTGGCATTGACCACCTAGTTCATCACAAATCGACCATCACCTTCCTTCACCAACCAAGATTGTAAAATACAAGTAAGTGCATTTGGTTTTGCATCATTTCTGTACATACTTAAATAGGTTCTTCATATTTTTGTTATTAGATCTTTCTCTTCCCTGTATTCCTCCATCCCCACCTTCCTTCCCATCTACCTATCCAGCCATCCCATCCTTCTGGCTCTCCCTACCTATCCTTTATACCTTCCTGAGTCTTCCTCATATTATTATGAACCTAATCATCCCTCCTTCACTCTCTGTGTAATCATAGAGAATCCCAAAATTATCTTTTATCAACTTTCTCCAAATTTACTCTACCGATGCGTTACCTTAATCATCATCAGTTTCCATTTCACTTTGGCATCAGTCACCGACCAACATTAGTTACGGTATCCCCTATTGAATTTCAACCAAAATATTCCTAAAATCCCAAAAACCTCACAGAACCTTACCAAAACCTAGTACCTCATCTATAACCTCACGACATACCTTCCCAAATCTTTGTGTAGACATAGAGAGAACCAAGACACCTATTTCTAACATTCTACCATTCCCTCACCTTAAACCGACATCGGTCATACCTAAGCCGCCATCGGTCACACACTTCGACCGATGTCGATCTCTATGTCTAGTAAATTGCCTCGAGACTAGAAAACTTCCCATTTATCAAAAATCAACCCAAACTCCACCAATTCTTACCGGACCCTTTCTCGTGACCTCTAGACCACCTACCTAGTTTGTAACTTGACTTGAGACCTTTACTAGTTTAATTATTAAAGCATCTAATTGGATTAACATTGATAGTAATATGAGATACCTAAATCAGAACACTAGCATTAGATTCTTTTAGTTGCATGTTCATTTACTTTATATTGAATTATATATATTAGTGGATTAACAACCGTCAAGGAAGTATCACACTTCCTATATCTAACTCAAGTTAGAAAATTTGTTAACCTTTTGCTATTAACTATGTTTTGTGGTCTTACTTTGCATTTCAGGTAGTTCCTCCTAGCCAAAAGGAAGCTCACACAATCAACTTGGATCAGGAAATTAGATTTACATGCACAACCTTGAACCAACATTATAACAAATATTCCTCCTTGGCCTATTTACCCTTATTTATTTCATTCATCTACTAAGAATCCGGTGAAACAATTGGAGTAGAATTGTAGGAGTAAGGTGTAGAAAGAGTAAACAAGCATAGGAAAGGAGATGTTTACATTGATGTCTCCATTTCCTACTTCTTGTAATCTATAATTTTCTATAATTGACCAATAAAAGTGGGAAGAAAGAGTGTTTTTCCCTTCCCGACTAGTTTTCATCCATTAGAGGTTTCCAGGATAAAATCGTTGGTGTTGAAGTTTGAATTATTTCCCATTCTCTACAATTTCCTTTCTATAGCACTAGAAAATCAGTCACTAAGCTCTAATTCTCAAGAAAATATGTCATTTTCCAAAGTTGAAAGTAGAACAACATAATTGTGTGATTTCTTAGAATTCTAAAGTAGAATTTTACGGATCATGAGGATAGTACCAAGTTATAAGGTTTTGATATGTTTTACATTCCTTAGAAATAATTTAAGTTTAGAATATTCCACCTCAAAACCCCACCACTAATGTATATTGATTGAGTTGACCTAGTTGATGCATACACCTTCCAAGATATTCCCATGGTAGATTATTACCCAATCCAAAAATAGCACAGTTACGTATTTGATTTCGAAGAAAAATATTCCTCTATACAAGGCTTGGTGTTATAATATATCCCTCCAAATGAAAGTTCATAAGTTACTCCCGATCGGCCTGGACATGGAAGAAGAAGTTAATAAAATGTTCAAGAAAGGGAAACTACCTTTGATTTCCCAATATCCAAACACAATCAACTGCTGCAATAAAGAGAATTTCTCCCTCACCCTACCGGTTAACAAAAATAAGGATATTTACCTAGATGGCATAAGGGTATATCTAGGGTATTAATGTTAATCTAGTTAGGAGGACTAAAATGTTGTAAATGAACTAAAGCAATATGAAATAAATGTAAATAAACTACTCTAGATGAAATAAAACCCTAATGTGCAAGAGAAGAGTAAGGAAAAGACTCAGTTGATAACAAAAGACTATCGCATAGTGTCACAGATATGGAAATAAAATCTAGAAGTCCATACGAACCCTCAGAGACCATGCGAAGGGAAGATTTGGGTATGCGAGATGACACATGTGCATGGGAGTGTCTTTGGGGTGCTCTGGGGCACCTTAGTCTATAATCTGGGTGCTCAGAACAACATAAATGCTCAAAACCTCAATCTAGTATGGTCACTAAATGTCTCTGAGTACTTCCTGTCTGTTGTATTGGATTCGTCAGATGAACTGGAGAATGAACCGTAATGCAAGGAGAAGTATCAAACCCTAGAAAAATGAAATATGCATATGAATGGGTCAGAATGACCTCAACTGCCAAACTAGTGGTCTTATTGCTGAGCACTATACTACATTTTAGACCCGGGTCTAGTTCTAGTGTGTGTTTGTATGTTATTCCCTAAGTTCTCTTGTTCTAATTAGACTTTTTGAAGTAGAGAGAAATAGTAGCTATAGACCTGTAAGTAGCATGCATGCATGGAATAGAATGAAATCCTCCCCCTATGAAGTGTGTGTGATGCATATCTCCTAGCTTGAATGCATGGCACTATGTGGATGCAAGTGATGTAATGGATGTAACCCTAGATGGAGTGATAGTAGTGATAAGATGTAATTACCTAGGAACCTCATTATGGTCTTATAACTTTATATTTATAGGGCTCTCAAGCTTAATTTCATAATTAATCTGACAAGGCCAAATGAGAAGAAGATAAGGATGACCAACAACTAGAAGTGACCCAAAAATAAGAAAAAGAGGTTATACATAGACCGGGGCACCTGGAATGGGACCAGGGTGCCTTGGGGCACCCTGGTTTTAGGCTAGAATGTCAGAAAGGTCATGAAATGGGTTGATAAGTATCAAGAAATATGTGGGAAAGACAAAATAAAAGATAAGAAAAAGGTGACCAAAAGGTGGGATTAATTAGTACTTTGTAGACTTGAGAACCTTCTTAATAGTAGTATAAGGTTGGGCTAAATATTGTGTAATGTGTAATATTTTTGTCAAAATTTTCCCGACTTAATGTTGGTGAACAGAAATCTCGGTAACATAAAGTAGATAGAGATCTGTACTTGATAACCATGTAGAGTGTAGAAGAAGACGTGATGATGGAATAAAGTCAATTGTGGAATGAAAAAAATAAAATGTGGAGGAGCGTGGATTCTAAAGATGAAAAATGTGCATAAAAAGTGATGAGAGTGAACCTATGGTGGAACACATGTGTAGTTGTTGTTATTTGTAGTGTACCTACATGGTTAGTAAAGGAAAATTCCAGTAGCGGTGTGTTGTTGTTTCCACCAATTTGACTGTGTATTTATCATGTGGTGGACCTATAAGGAGAAAACAATCAAGTAGTCAAATATGTATGTATGTAAACATGTTATGTAAAATATGCATATGTAAAATATGCTAGAATAAAAAGTGTAAATGGAAAAATGGAACATATGCACCTAATCCATGTCAAGAAAAAGGGTGTAGAAGGATATCATGTAGTGTCGTGAGTTTTCGAGTGATCTCATGCCACCCTAGTTGAAGAATTATAGGGAGGAACCCTATTGTATCCTCTAACCTTTAACCACTTTTGCTTAAATGTTAGAAGAGATATTTGTATTATCCTAGTTTTTGGGTGATCCAATGCCACTAGATGGAGAAGTGTAGAGAGGCACACCCATTATAACCCCTAAGCACTGTAACAGATCTACAAAATCACTAAAGGACACCATGTCTTGTTGAGGCCACTATGTATGGAGTTCATAGAATGGTTTGAACTCACTCGATGTGTGTGAACTAGTGTAGATACAATGTGTTAGTAAAACCCTCAATGATGCCCCCCTCTTTGGGGGTGCATGCGATGACCCTAGAAGGAGAATGTGGCCCCAAAAGAGGACCAACCACACTCTAACTTGTAGAAATCTGCCCCTGTGGGGAAAGGGAAACACTTGGTAGATACCAAGGTGTGCAAAAAAGGGGATGGCTAGCTAATACAAGTGTTAGTTTGAAAACACATGCATGTAATAAGACAAGTGTAAAATACAAACAATGTAGAAACTACCAAATAAAGTAGTGTAAACAGACAAGAAAACAAGCAGACCACACAAATCAGGTTTCAAAAATGGGACATCACTCACTATGTTACAAGACATGCAATGCCATCATGTACACAAACAACAATCAAGTGTGCATACAAGCAAAGGGAAAATCCCACATACAATGGAAAATAATGTAGAAAAGTAAAAGAAAACATGTAGTCATGGAAATATATAGTCATGCAAAACAAGTGTTGCACATGGAACACCTATTAATATGTTTAAGCGATAACCAATATGTCAAAGCGTGTAGAATTCTAAGTACAAAATGAAACAATAACACTTGGATAGGATGAATGTAGATGCCCCTAATGACTGGTATAAGAAGGGTAGAAGGTGAGAATCCATGCTGCATGTAGATTCATGTATCTATGATCACACTAGAGAAGGGCATGAACATGCATGTGTGTCGATAATGACATATAAGAAATCAACCTAACACATGTACTAGAATGAGCATACAAAACACTAGTAAGCAAGAGTAAATGCTACCAAGACAATGCGGTATGTTGTGGATGGATGGAATGGAATGCAAGATGAAATGATAAGAGCAACATACCCCGAGTGAATGGAATTGTATGCAATGAGATTAATTTTTCCCCCTCAAAACTCAAGAATGACCATAAACGAGAGTGCATCATCAGGAAATGGTTGAGTAGTTTTGGTTATATATATAGACTTATTTGTGATGAGTATTTTTATGGAATGGTGATGAAATGCGACATGTAGAGAGGTGTACATGGAACCTATAGCCAAATTATATACCACGAATTGTTGAATGAAGGAGTGATGATTTATCCTTAAGCGTATATCACTATAAGATGAGTGGATGGGAATGCAACATATGGTAAGATGTGTGTGGACCCTATAGCCTAAGTGTATACCATGAATTGGTTGAATAGACAAGTGATGATTTAGCCCTAAGCGTATATCACTATGGGATGAGTGGATGTGAATGAGACATATGGAAATATGTGCATGGACCCTATAGCCTAAGCGTATACCATAACTTATTTGAATGAAAGAGTGATGATTTATCCCTAAGCGTATATCACTACCGATGGAAGAAAAAGGTGACAATCTATCCTATAGTGTATGTGACTACGAGATAGGTGATAAAGTCGGATGGACCACTATGTGATGAATAAGGTGAGGGTGATGATTTAGCCTAAGGAATATACCTTTAAGTGATGAGTAGGATAAATGATGAGGTAATAGAATGACGTAGAATAGGATAATATAATTGGTGATGATCGGATGTAAGAGGATAATGTAGAATGGATGAAGGGAGTGGTGATTTAACCTAAGTTGTATACCACTATAGGATGATGGAAGGTGTGATAATGTAATGGAATAATTTGGAATTGAGAAAATGTAAGAGGAGGAGATAATAGTAGATGATAGAATGCAATAGGATGATGTAGAAGTGATGAAAAGAGTGGTGATTTAACCTAAGGTGTATACCACTATAGTATGTGATGGTGTGTGTGGGTGATGATATAGCCTAGAGCGTCAGTCACTAGTCCAAGGAATGTGGTATGATGATATGTCACATGTAGGTAAGGTCCATTTGATTGGTAAACCCTCAGCAGTTGAGTATGGACCAAGGAACTAAAGTGTGTCATAGGGTGGTGAGTGCAACACGTAGAAAACAATGTAGTATAAATGACCAAGATATTTGAACGTGTAGTGTAGGTAATGTAATGTAGAGTGTGTAATGGGTATGGAATGTGTGGGAATGTAGAAATATAATTTTTAATGAAGATAGATAAAACTAGACCCAAGTATAAGGAAATCTAGTGTAGGATGTAGAATAGGTAAGATGTATGAATGCAATGATAATAATGTATAAAACAAATGGTAGATGGAACGATGATAGGTAGAACTAGACCCATATGTAATGTAATCTAGTGTAGCGTGTAGGATAGGTAAGGTATATGAATGCAATGTGGGTTTTTATTATGTATATATAGTGTGGCATATACAATAATAGGTGTAGGTATAATATTTAGTGATGGTAAAATATAAATCTAGACTCATATACAACATCACCTAGTGTAAATGTAAAATGAGAGGATGGAATGAAAAACTTGGCTCATATATAAAGATGACTAGTGTATTGTATGCCATGACGATATAATGTAGGATGATAGAATGTAAATGTATATGTCCAGTAGTGAAGTGTTTAGGGTTCAGTGTAACGGTAATTCCTCAACAATCTAGTGTGAACCAAAGCACTAGGGTGCATCATCGGGTAACAGGGGTGTCATAATGTGTGAGGAATATTCCTATGAAAGAAGATGTAACTGAAGTGAAGGGGGAGAAAGGTGGGAGTGTGTTATTTGTATACCACTCTAAGTTTATTATGATGATAGCAATCTATGCATCCATGCAAGAGGTGCCATACCATTTTGGGATAACATTAGAAGTGTAATGATAGGAGAGAGGACCAACACAATGGTAGGCCGAAACAACATTAAAACCAT
Organism: Taxus wallichiana var. yunnanensis; assembly: GCA_018340775.1. Classification (NCBI taxonomy): domain Eukaryota; kingdom Viridiplantae; phylum Streptophyta; class Pinopsida; order Cupressales; family Taxaceae; genus Taxus; species Taxus wallichiana. The sequence continues at coordinate 1,037,237,873 of CM031240.1, read as the reverse complement.
GTGACAATGAAAAATTTGGAAATGTGGACTATCCATTAGTAGGAGTATTGTCTTTGTTAACAGTGATTGGTTGGAGCTTATGTGGGATTGGTGATGTTGTAGAAGTGTATGTAGGAGGAGGTGGACTATTTATGAGATGTGGTTGCATACTTTTCCTTGTGAATGACTTGAGAGAAGGAGGTGTTGAAATTTATTTCGAGAGGAGGTTGTTGAGGTAGTGTTTGATCATTAGGTATTGATGACTTAGGGATAGGATGATAGAATGTAAATGTATAGGTCTTATAGTGAAGTGTTTGGGGTTCAGTGTAATGGTAATCCCTCAACAGCCCAATGTGAACTGAAGCACTAGGGTACATCATCAGGTAACAGGGGTGTCACAATGTGTGAGGAATATTCCTATGAAAGAAGGTGTAACTAAAGTGAGGGGGAGGAAGGTGGGAGCATGTTATTTGTATACCACTCTAAGTTTACTATGATGATAGCAATATATGCATCCACGCAAGAGTTTCCATGCCATTTTTGGATATCATTGGACATATCATGATAGGAGAGAGGGCCAACACAATGGTAGGCCAAAACAACATTAAAACCATGTGACGATGACAAAGTTGGAAATGTGGACTACCCATTAGTAGGAGTAGTGTCTTTGTCAACAGTGATTGGTTAGAGCTTATGTGGGATTGGTGATGTTGTAGAAGTGTTGGTAGGAGGAGGTGGAATGTTTATGAGAGGTGGTTGCATACTTTTCTTGTGGATGACTTGAGAGAAGGAGGTGCTGAATTGATTTCTAGAGGAGGTTGTTGAGGTGGTGTTTGATCATTAGGTATTGATGACTCAGGGATAGGAATCCATTGGGATGTAGCATTATTATTATGTTCAAGTATAAGAGGCTCAGGTGATGGCATGTCCTGAGGGTCAATTATATGACCTAGATTGCATATGAGATGTAAGAGGAGGAAAAACATGTGATTGAGAAGCGTCTTTAAGTTGTTGGATTTCAGATTTGAAAGATGTAATAACGGATTCTATAGCTTGAAACTTTTCATGAAACAATGAATGTATAGCCTGAATTTATTCTAATAAGGGTTGATTAGGTGGAGGAGGATGGAAGGTAGTATAAACATCTGTAGAGAGTAAAGAGGGATAACCGACCCCATGCTTATGTGTTTATGTAGGAAGATCCCAAGAGGTGGGACTTTAGGGTCTTGTGTCTGCTATTAGTAAAACTATAATGTTGTAAATAGTCATACCCTGACCCATACTTGGAAAAATATTGGGACTTGTTGGTAGATGGATCACTAGATTGCTCAATTGAGTTACAATATTCGAAAGGAGAAGGTTCAGTGGGCACATCATAAACAATACCATGGTTACATAACTTGATTTATGTATGGAGCATAGAAAGAACCACGTGCATGGCATGGATCCAAGGCCTACCAAGGAGAATGTTATAGTTAAGGTCATTAGGCATGACATGACATGGGATAGTAATCATACATGGGCCAATGGTAATGGGTAAATGAACAATACCTAAAACATGTTTTGGGATGTTATCAAAACCACGAATAGAAATGGTGGAAGGAGCAAGGGATGTTGGAGTCATGCCAATATGGTGAAGAAAATTGATATTACAAATGTTAATACTAGATCCAATGTCTACTAAGGCATGCTTAATGCACACTTTGTTAACACAAACCTGGATATATAAGGGAGGGTCATGGGCTAAGAACTATGGTGGCGGGAGGTCATTAGATGTGAAAGTGATTTGATCTTTGTTAAGGGATAAAGCTAAAATAAACTTATGGTAAACATATTTTGGCGATATGTGTGGAGAAACATAATGGGTAGCTAAGTATTTTTGGAGGTGAAGGAGGAAATATGGGTATTTTTGTAAGTATGCATGAATAGATATGCTCATGGTGCATTGAATGTAGTGATAACTATAGAAAGGGAGAAGGTAGCAATGATGGTGAGTAAGTGGCATATAAAAAGGAAAAGAGAAGTGGAAAAAAATGATGACAATAGGGAGGAAAATTGAAAGCCCTAGAAGGTTCTTAAAAGAGATGTTGGGTTCACCAAAATGATTAAAAATCATAAGGATATTTACCTAGATGGCCTAAGGGGTATCTAGGGTATTAATGTTAATCTAGTTAGGAGGACTAAAATGATGTAACTGAACTAAAGCAGTATGAAATAAATGTAAATAAACTTCTCTAGATGAAATGAAAACCTAATGTGTAAGAGAAGAGTAAGGAAAAACTCGGCTAATAATAGAAGATTGTCGCATAATTTCATGGATCGGAAATAAATTCTAGAAGTGCGAGATAAACCCTCAGAGACCCTACAAAGGGTAGATCTGGACTATTTGAGATGACATAGACACCTAAGAGTGTACTAGGGTTCCCTGAGGTGCCATGGTCTGCAATCTAAGCACTTGGAACAATGTAAATGCTCAAAAACTCAATTTGGTATGCTCGCTAAATGTCTTTGATTACTTCCCATTGGTCGTGCTTTAGATTCATTAGATGAATCTGAAGAATGAATCGTAATGGAAGGAGAAGTATCAAACCCTAGAAAAATGAAAGATGCATATGAATGGGCTAGACCAACCTCGGTGCCAAACTAGTGATCTTATCTGTGTTTAATGAAAGGTTTTGTAAAATCTATGGATGTGGGGTAAGACCCCAAAGCTTTGTACAAAGTCCCTTAATGAACCATATGATAAGAAATGAGAAAGGAATCCTATTTGCATTTGTTTAAAACTTGAAATAAGAAAGAAATCTAACAAGTAACATTAACCTCTATTCTTGAAAGCTTAATAAAATATGCCTACTCAAGACTTAAGCAATCAGTTTTGTTGTTTACTCCATGAGGGTGAATGAATCTCACTAAATGGCTACATGGCCAAGTTTAGCTATTCCATTACTAACCTAACATGGGTGCAAGATGAAGCTATTTTAATGGTGGATGACCCAAGATCAAATTCCTTATTAGCTTGGCTAATGCAAATGAGCTCTTAAGCTTTCTTAGGCTTGTTTTGGTTTTGTGTTATGTAAAGTTGTGTCTTTGAATGGGTAGGCTTAGCCTTGTATTTATAGTTTTGGTTTGGAAGAATTTGGAATTTGGGTGCATGTGGGACTAAAGCACAAAAATAAATTTTAGATTAGATTAGGATAAAAATGCTTTAGGCTTAGATAAGCTCGGTTTAGGATAGTTAACTAGGATTTAGGCTAGTTAAACTTGATTAGCAAGTGATTAGAGACTCATTGAGAGTTGAGAGGGGTATGGATAACAATTATGGATGATAGATAGCCTATGAAGACAATAGAAGTGGCCTAGAGAGAACTAGGGAGGTTCGAATGGTCGAAAGGAGGAATGTTTAGCTAATAAGAGAGATATAAGCCAAATAAGTTGATTATAGGAGGAATATGACTGAAAGAGTGTCGTGCATGGGCATTCGAGAGTGGAGTGAAGAAGGGTTGATTAATGGAGTGTCGTCAATTACTTGAATTAGATGAAATGTTAAGTGTAAGCATATATTAGGTGTCTATAATTATTGACTGTTGTACTACATTTCAGACCCAAATGTAGTTACGGTGTGTGCGTGTGTGTATGTTGTGCCCTATGTGGTCTCATGCTATTCGCATTTTGTGAAGTAGTGATCAATAGTAACTATATAAATGTAAGTAGCATATGTGCATGTTATAGAATGGAATCCCTCCCCCTATGAATTGTGTGTGATGTAGATCTCCTAGCTTGAATGCATGGCACTATGTGGATGCAAGTGATGCAATAGATGTAAAACTATATGGAGTGATAGTATTGATAAGATGCAATGACCTAGGATCCTCATTATGGTCTTACAACATTATATTTATAGGGCTCGCGAGCTTAATTTCCTAATTAATCCTGAAAAGGTCATTTGAGAAGAAGATAAGCATGAAAAACACTATCTAAGTGACCCAAAAAGAAGTGGAATAGGTTGTGTATAGACCAAGGAATTTGGAATGGGATAAGGGTGCCTCGGGGTGCCATAGTATAGGCTAGGGTGCCCTGATTTTAGGCTAGAATGTCGGAAAGGTCATGAAATGGGATGATAGGTATCAGGAAATACATAAGAAGAAATAAAAGATAAGAAAAAGGTGGCCAAAAGGTGGGATTAATTAGTACTTTGTACACTTGATAACCTTCTAAATAGTAGTATAAGGCCAAGCTAAATATTGTCTAATGTGTAATATTTGTGTCTACACTTCCATACTTTCATGGATCCATAATGAAGACCCAATTTTATTTTATTTTAATTTTGACATTTTATGCAGGAGCTATGACTACACCACGAGATGAACATGAGTTAAAGTTGTTACCTACTACACTCAAGGATATAGCATTGAGAAGCTTCATGGGTTTAGGAAGAGATGTTGTGAAAACATGGCCGCGGATGAAGGAAAAATTTCTAGTAAAATACCAAGATTACTATAGGCCAAGTAGAAGAGGAGGTGATGAAATCTTCAGGATGATGCAAAAGGAAGATGAGCCACTGGAAGATTACCTAGAAAGATTATTATTCAGTGTCTAGAATTCAAAACACATGAGGTTACCTAAAGATTCCCTCAAGATACTTTTTTAAAAGGACTCGGTGAGGAGGATATGGATGCTTTGGACCTGATAGGAGATAGAGATATCTCAAAATATACCTTTGAGGAAATTTTTGAAGCCTGTAAGAATTACTCCAGAGAAACTATGAAGAGAATAAGAAGTGTTAGATCAAAGGGTGGATTGGATACCAAAGGAATTGGGGAGATATTCAAATCGAGATAATGAACATGTTCAAGAACTTGAAACAGGAAATAGTCAATCACATGGCTACCCATCTTGATGTTTTACATGTTAAAAAGAAAAGAGAAGATGTAGAGGCAATACTTATAGAGTTTTATCATGTGTGAGAAAGAAAGAAAGTTGATTGTAGATGCGGGGAATTGCCAACATTACACAAGAGAAGGAGGATAGACCTAAATTCAAGATGATAGAAATAGAGGATGGGAAAGTCTTCTACATTACTCAAAGAAAGCATCGGTTGCCAATACAAGGAGGTATGCCATAATACCCAATGTCATCTTTTCATAACTAGGATAGTAATCCATATATGCAACCCCACCTTAGGTCAATACTCAGCAAGATTGGGCTCCATATCTAGCCAATATCAATAGAAATGGAAACCTTAATTTTTAGGCCAACAATGGTAAAACCCCATTCTTCATGGAAACAACCTTTGAGAGGAGGACAATAATGGAACAACCAACATCCAAAGTACTAGCAATCCTACCATCAACCTTCTTATCCAAAACATCAAGTTATGATGCCAAACCCCAAGTAGGATCTCAACCAAAATCCACTCAACTCCCAGCTCAACCAATACCTAACCCCAACAATAAAGCTACTCAGCCAACCTATACCACTTTGAATCATCGAAATACCCTACTTATTCATTTGATGTCAATAACATCCATCTTCACTCAAGAATAGCACTTCCTCCACCAAGAAAACCCAACATTACAAATATTTTAGATGAACTAAAGTTGTTGCAAATTGATCTACTGAGAAAATCTTGTAGACACCAAATTTGTGTCTTACGACCCCTTTGTGACCCGCATCTCATCTTGCAATCTAACCTCATCACCTAAACCTTACACAATTATTTGTTAATTACCTTGTAATTGATAAATCCACATCACCTTACCTGCCACCTCATTTTGCCACCTCATCATGACCTAGCCCTAACCCTAAACTAACCTAATTAAGACCTATAACTTGGTCCACATCTACACCCATGACTAAGGACCCCTTTCTCACACCCAAAACCGACCTTCTAGTCACTTGACCAATCCCATGCAATCGATCTCTCGGGAGAAAAGCGGGGAAGGTGGGCTATTTTACTAAAAATAGCCTACTTTTTCCTCACCGATGCCGGTTCCTACTCGACCGCCGTTGGTTACGTAACCGCCATCGGTTCCCTGTAAATGGGCTCCCCGAACCAAAATCAAAGGGGGAAGGATTTTTGAATCAACAGAGATCATTTGGGAGCAATAAAGAGAGTCCAGATCTTCACTTGACCGAGCAGAGATGAGTGGAGAAACCAGAAGAGTTTGCAGCAAAGGAGATCAACTTGCATCTTCGTCAAAAACCAGTAAGTCACATCTTGCATGTCCTCTGTTATAACATTTCTTATGCTTTTGAATCACAGTCCTCATAAATCCATTCCTGAATCCACTACCCAGCGTGCCATTGCATCTAACTATCATTCATCTACCTCTCATCACCTTATTTCCTAATATCACCTATATACAGCCTTACAAACAACACAACCACCCCACAAAACAACCAACCTTCAGATCTTAGACCATACCGATATCGGTTATCAGTAACCGGTATCGGTTATCCTGACTATAACCAAAAACCAGCCTTTCCCCTACCCAGTTCAACGAAGCAATTTAATTGATATCTTACAGTCTTTTGTGTTAATTCATATTAGCAGGGGAACTGACCACCTTCGAAAGGAAGTTTTATATTTCCTGGGCCCAAGGCAGTTCCCTCATTTATTGTCTAATCAAAATCGTGTGGTCTTGTGTTCTTATTTGCAGGTAGTCCTTCCAAGACAAAAAGGAGTTCTTCGCAGTCAACCTGATCTTTCTCTACGGTACGCGCACACCATCTCGACGTTCAACAGGTATTCCTCCTAGCCCTAACCTTATCTGTTTCTAAAAGGAATGAAACATTTCGAGTGAAACATTTTGGCACGCCCGGTGGGACCCATTTTGGGTTTCTTTCTTTCTTGCTTGCTTTCATATAGGGAGTATACTTGCTGTTTTCTTCTTCTAAAAGATATTCACAAGGTTTTATATTATTTTGATAAAAGAACTTGCTTTGCTTTTACATCTCGCATTAGTGAAAGTCATCTCTTTTGCTTCATCGAATATCATTTTTGATTTGGGTTTAAAACACGTGCATTGCATTACTGCTTGCTGTTTTCAATTCTAGTGAACATAGATTAAGTAACAGGTCGTACACGTGGGGGTGATATCCACGGTATTGACAAGAAATTAATCTTACTTTCACTGCACAACACATACCGAATCACTTCACAATTAACACAATAGCTCAAACACCCCCCTTTTCCGCGGTATTCCTCCACCCGATTGAGGTAACCTTATAAGCCAAAACAACTTGACATTTCCCCTAAGTCTTTTGTTTAGGATTGACATCGTTCCGCATCTAAAGGCATAAGCCCACAATAATTAAAATTAACCCTAGGGTTAGTCTCTGGATTTACATGTGCATCTTGCTTGTTTTTAGTTCTGTTTTCTTTCTCATACCCTGTCTTCTGTGATCAATAATTGGACAAGTATACTAAACATTGTTAAAAATCAAATTAGCAGCCTTTTATATCTTGTTAGCCCAGACTTCTTACACCGACATCGGTTACCTGACCGGCGTCGGCTATAGTATAACCGACATCGGTTACTGAGACCGATATCGGTTACTGTCTTTCCCAATTCCTGACAAACCAGCAACCTACCAATTTCACCAGTCTGAGTTTGTTTCTGTTCCTGACAGATTGAAACCCTACTGTGAACTCCTGTCCATGGTTGTTATCACTCGAAAGCAAGCCGCCGCCATGGTTTCACATGCTTGCTCTGTTTCTTTTCTGAATCACCCCCTTCACATTCTGTGGGGAATCCTACGGACACCAGCGAGGTTCCTAAAATTCCTGTGGAGATAAGGACTTTGCCAAGTTTACGGATGTTAATTCTAGCTGCTTATACAATACTATTTATCTCATACCCCGACCGACCGTACGCCGATGGTCAGCTCCTTGTTGGTATGCCTATTAGTATAGCTGCTCATTTAGCTCCCACTCCACCTGATAACACCGCCTTGCTTCCTGCATCTCTAGCCCCGTCTCCCAATCCGACGGCTTCAGAGGTTCATACGACTCAGATTGGCTTTCCGTTGGTTAATCTTGGACCCCACATATCATTACCGCTGACTGCCCCTACCTCATCTCTCTTGCAGACTGCTCCGTTCATGACTTGCTCTCTGCCACCTATCCACACTAGCTTTCCTTCTCAAGCTCCGCCTACCTTTTCTTTCCCATACACGTATCCAGTAACCTCAACATCTTATATGGGACATCCCTATTCGGTCACCTCAACATATTCATCCTCCATACCTTATCAACACTTAACCCCACCATTGTCCAGCGGAGGCCCTTGGCCCAATTTGCCTCCGTTTACCACAATCGCACCATCATCTCATCCAACCACGGATTTCATTAAACAAATGATGGACAAAATGCAAAACCTGGAGGCTTCTGTTTCAGGAAGTCGTAGCGCCTTGACATACGAGCAAGTTTGTCGGGAGCCTATTCACCCGTCTGTCCCCCTTCATTCGTATCCTCCTCAATGGGAATTACCAAAATTTACCCGTTTTAACAGTAAAGAGGACCCTCAACAACACTTGCGATCATTTAGACATGCTTGTTATTTGATTGCTCATGATGATGCCTTGTTACTCCGCACCTTTCCCATGTCCTTATCAGGACCCGCCTTGGAGTGGTACAGTGCTTTAACCCAGCACTCAATCTTCTCTTTTAACCAACTAGCCCAATCTTTCTTGGATCATTTCTCCATTAACATTGCCAAGAAAGTATCTATCACTGACCTTTATGCCATCCGACAATTCGAAGACGAATCTATCGCAGATTTCGTTGGACGATGGCGGGGCCTTATCAACCAACTTACATATGCCTTGCCTCAGGTTGAACTTATCGAACTTTTTACGCGGGCATGTGCTAAGCACATTTCTCCTACTCTTCAAATTCAAACTTTCCGCACATTTGATGAGGCCTTTACCATGGCTCGGAAACTAGAAATTCGAGCCTTAGAAGAAGAGAAATTGCGGTTGCGCAACAAAAACCCCAATTTCCGAACTCCAGATTCCACCAACAAACCTAACACCACCAATCCTCACCCATCGACCGCTTCGAAATCAAAAGGGGCCGTGCACGCGGTGATGGTCAAATCCCAACCACCGTCTAATACCCCGCCAAAAACCACTTATAAGTATAAAGCAGAACCCATCAACTACACTCCCTTGGGAGAAACATATGGTGTGATATTGGAAAAATTGCTCAAAGCAGGAGCCATTACCTTACCTCCTGTTAAACCTCACTCCGGGTTTGATTCTACCCGCGCTATACCTTCCTGGTACAAAGAAAATGACTTCTGTAACTTTCACCGCGTAAAAGGACATAGTCATGAAAACTGCAAAATGTTGAAAAACATAGTGCAGGAAATGGTTGACACAGGTGATATAACCCTCGATAATCCTAATGCCCCTGCCAACCGAAATTTGAAAATCTTCAACAAACCATTCCCAAATCACTCGTCCAACAGTAACGTAAACCAGGATATCTTAGCCGAGGAGAGTGTTCATGAGATCCATGCAGTCTTCGACTCCCAGCCAAAAGCCTCTATCGAGAAAATTTTGAATCAAGCCTCTCCACTAACACAAGAGTCCGAACCTCCTTCACCACCATCAAGCCAAAGCGAAATCATTCCTTTACCCATAAAAGAGTTAACTGCCCAGACTTCTCTTCTCATCAATGAGTCTGCTTACACCACATCCCTACAAGACTGCGAACGGATGTTATCTAATCTATCTATTTCCCAAATGTCCCCTTCTACCGCTCTTGCTGCACAAGAGGAAGGCTCGCCACTCCTTTTGACATCCTTAGATGAGAAATCTCTTGCACCAACATCACCAAATTCTTTAACCATAACAGACCCTCTCAAACATGCCCTCCTGCCTATTAGTCCTTCATCGCCTAAATCTTTTCAACAACCGGTTGACCTCTTAATATCTATTGATACAGTACCTCATCTACCCCCTGTATCACACCCACAGTGGACTGGAATCACAACCCGTCTTTCTTCCATACCAAATTTACAATTCATGCCTGAAGATTGTCATTCTCCAAAAGATAGACGAGTCCTGTGGGAACGTTTGAGTACCCCCTATTCTACTCAAATGCAGATGACCGATCCAGACACCTCTACCATATACCCTAAGTGTTTACAGAAACTCAAAATGCCTATGTCCTCATTCTCGTCCCCCGTATCTATACCAAGTATCCCATCCACCTCTATTAACCCAACTAAATCTTCCCCTACACTTGGGACCTCACCAATACCCAGTCTCACACACCCGCCTAAGCGACTAGATTTATCCAAAAATAAAGCCGCCCCCCCACCTAGGAGACAAACTCAACCAGTGCCTCTATCACAATCAAAACCATCATCGTCACACCTACCTTCCATATTGGGACCTCATCCTTCCACCTTGCATCAATATATCATACCTCCTGTGTTTTCTTCAAAACGACCTACGCCTTCTGCACCTATACAGAGATCTAAAGGTATATCAACATTGTCACCCCACATATCCTATCCACCCATCAACCCTAAACGAACTCCATCATCAAAGGATTTATTTTCTGTCACTCCCCTTTCTCCGTGGTTGTTTCCCGCTACCACGTCATCTGTAGCCTCATCATCTAACCAGCTGAATATAGCTTCTGCGCCAAAGAAACCACGTTTAGTGAAAACCACGTATCAACACCCCTCGGCTAAACCACCACCCGTACGAACCAACCACGCCCAAACATTACCAAAACCCGCAAAACCAATACCCTCATCCTCCTCCGATTTTGACCCACTCAAAGGATCTTACGCCAAAATCCTTGCTATGTTGGTGGAGAATGCGACCATTTCCCTACCCCCACTTAGACCTTATGACCCGTCTAAACCTCGACCTATAGGTTATGATGAGTCTAAAATCTGCGCCTATCACCGCACACCAGGACATGATGTGGAGAGATGCAAAGCTTTAAAAACCATCCTTCGTCAGTCACCTCTCCCAGATACAAAGGTTAAGAAAGACAACTTACGAAGGGAGAGACCTTTAGCTTCAATTCCCTCTACTATACCATCTATCCCCGCCTCACCAAGATCTATCATTATTACAACCCCACCTCTTGAAGACCATGATTTATCCCAACCATCTTCTTCATCTCCGGTCTACGAGATTAATATGATTAGTGTTGCTACTCGAGCGCAGAAAAACAACGAGAAAGCAAAAGAAAGCACACATGCGTCCTCTCTTTCTCCATCCAGCATCCCGATTGCACCACCACCCAAAGTGGTTATTCGTGGACCCGCTTACCCCGTCTCTAATGGAGTTGCCCATCGAGCCATGATCAAACAGCTTCACCAATCACCCGTAAAAATGACACTATATGATCTCATTCAGACTTCTGAATCCCATCGACAAGCTCTCGTTGAAATTCTTCAAGGGATCGAGGTCTTACCTAATGAAACCCTGCCTGTTGCCTCCATTCTAACACCCAATCACGTTGCTTCTCTCACCAAACAACCCACTGCCCCAACCACTTCTGTACAACAACAAGCTGCGGCAGTCAGTTTCTCTGAAGATGAAATTGTTGACTTTGGTACAGAAGATCCTGACCCTGCCCTTTTCATCTCAGCTTACGTCCGGGACATTCGGGTACATCGTGTTATGATTGACGGGGGCGCTAGCCTAAACATCATCTCTTCAAAAGCCTTCCAACAAATGAATATCCCCTCTAGCTACATGTGTGCCAATCCCATCATGTTGCGGTCATTCAATGACGCTATTACCTCTACCTTAGGCACCGTGATCCTCAACATTCGGGTAGGACCACGTACTTTACCCGAACTCTTCTATGTCCTTGAAGGAGAGTTCCAATATAACATATTGCTAGGTCACCCTTGGATCCGGGCTATGGGATGCGTTCCCTCAACATTACATAGATGCATAAAATTTGAGTACGAGGGGAAGTCCTACACCGTAAAAGCTGATCCTCCCCCCTTTAAAACCTGCAATATGTTATACCGCCCTAACGATGTGCTTATACCAATCAAGACACCCATACATTCAACCCAACCATCCTCTTCAAATGTACCTCAACCATCCACCTCAACCGCACCTACGCCTTCAACTGATGAAACCACCATCGCAAAAACCACTTCCCTTCCCGCAGCTAACATCCCAACCGCAGACCCCTTAGTAGATGTTTTTCAACGCCTTACGCTGGGGGAGTATCGCCTATATAACGTCAGTTCTTTCCATACCCCACAGGAATACGGACAGGTACATGCACATCCTACCTATGACCGTCGTGTGGGGGAAGTAATCTCTTACGGACCACCCCATTGCCGCACCAACCTAACGTATGGGGGTGTTGACGCATCCTCCATTACCCCTGAACCCCCTCTTGGTGTGGTTCCCTTCCAATCCGATTTTCAATACTTGACAAATCGTCGTTTCGCCCTCACCTTCTTGACTCGCTGTGCTTGGAAAGGCTTTGGTTTTGGTCTTTATGAACAAGGCCGACATACACTCATTCCCGTGACTACACGCAAACACAATGATCGTAGTGGTCTCGGATTTCGGGAACACTTATATCGACGGAACCTCGTGTCAGTTGTCTTCTAGAAGACGATGACGTTACCCCTACCGAACCGTCATCACCCATTTTGCCTTCGTCACCCACAGAGTCGATAGATCCTGAATCTATCCCTCCTAACTTTTTTTTTCTTCATAAATGCTATCTTCCTAGGTCCTCTCATTTATCAACGCGATAATGAGGACCCCTCTTCTATTCCCCTTCTATATCCAGACATGATTGAAGAGGACTCACCTTCAATTAACGTTGTTGAGTGCCAGGATGATGACTCCATCCTCACTTACCTTGGCGCGGATGACTCTTATATTCAACGCGCCTTACCATCTGAAACCCAAACCATGCTGAATGAATCTACTATAGAAATCAACATCCACACGGAGGAGGATCCTCACATTGTAAAGATTGGACAATCCCTTAACGCATCAGAACAAGTCTCCTTTACTACCTTTCTCGTGCTCGCAACCAAGCTTTCGCTTGGTCCTACGCTGACATGCCAGGAATTGATCCTACCATTGCCATCCATAACATCACTCTAAACCCTGATTCCAAGCCAATTAAACAGAAATTGAGAAAAATGCATCCACGCATTGCTCTCTTGGTCAAAGAGGAGCTTCAACGACTCCTTTCTGTTTCTTTCATTCTGCCTATTGACTATCCTCAATGGATTTCTAACATCGTACCTGTCACTAAAGTGACGGGGGGACTTCGGATATGCACGGATTTCCGGGATCTTAACCTCGCTTGCCCTAAGGATGACTTCCCCCTACCTAGTATTGACCAACTTGTTGATCTCACTACAGGCCATGAGATGCTCTCTCTCATGGATGGATTTTCAGGATACAACCAAATTTTGGTTGCCCCTGCCGATCAACACAAAACTGCCTTCATAACTCCTTGGGGAACCTTCTGTTATCGTGTAATGCCATTTGGCCTTAAGAATGCTGGTGCAACCTATCAGCGGGCTATGACCTATATTTTTCATGACATTATGCACACTATCCTTGAAGATTACGTCGATGATCTTCTTGGCAAATCTAAACATCGCAGTGAACATCTTGATGTTTTAACCATTATTTTTGATGCTTTATTCTGATATTACAATATTCTATCCATCTGCAACCAAAGAAATGTGTCTTTGGTGTCCTTTCGGGAAAACTTCTTGGCTTTATCGTCTCTTTGCGTGGCATTGAGGTCGACCCATCTAAAGTCAAGGCTATCTTAGAAATGCCCCCACCTACCAATCTCAAACAATTGCGTAGTTTACAAGGTAAGCTCCAATCTATCCGATGTTTCATCTCCCAACTCTCAGATCGATGTCAACCTTTCCATCACCTTCTTAAAAAGGACATTGATTTTCAATGGAGCGAAGAGTGCCACCAAGCCTTTGAGGCTCTCAAAACTTATCTCTTGCAGCCACCCGTGCTTATCCCACCTCAGGACGACCGCCCTTTCTACCTTTACCTTTCCGCCACCGACCATTGTTGCCAGTAGGTGCCATGCTTGCACATCGTGACTCTGCGAATCGAGAACAAGCCATTTATTATATAAGTCGTACTTTGGTGGACTATGAGACTAGGTATACACATGTAGAAAAGTTATGCCTAGCCCTATCATTCGTGGCTACCAAACTCCGACACTACCTTCTGAATCACAAAACTTTCGTCATCACCAACACGGACCCCATCCATTACATGTATGCCAAACCTCATCTAAACCAACGCATCGCCCGATGGCTCATGCTCCTCGCCGACCTTGACCTTGAGTTTGTCCACCAGAAATCAATCAAAGGACAAACCATAGCAGACCAACTTGCGGAAGCCCCTTTACCTGGGGAACAATTTACCAATTTTACATTCCCAGACGAACTCATCGCTACTCTTTCCCTCGAGGAGGAGTCGTATCCAATGACCCTCTTCTTCGATGGATCCAAATGCCAGCGCGGTGGAGGAGCCGGCGTTGTTCTCATTCCTCCCGACGCCGAGCCTATGCCTCTTTCATTCCGACTCGATTTCCCTTGCACTAATAATACAGCGGAATACGAAGCCCTTGTTCTGGGTCTCCAGGTGGCGCTGCACTTAGGTATCAAATCTATCAATATTTTTGGTGACTCTCAATTGGTAGTCAATCAAGTTATGGGCATCTACCAATGTAAAAATGAGGAACTTCAAAAGTACAAACACTACGTGGATTCACTTCTAGCCTTATTTACTCACTATTCTATCCAAACCATTCCCCGCTCCACTAACAAATTTACGGATACTATGGCTTGCTTAGCCTCGCAAATTCCAGCTTCATCAACTGACTCTGAATTATTCGTCTTGGTCCAACAACTTTTTGCCCCATCCTACTCAACCCCGGTAGTTTGTATGATAAATATTGTGTCTACTAACTCACAGGATACTTGGTATCACCAATTCCACGACTACCTTACAACCTCTGTTCTCCCTTCTGACCTTACTAGTACTAGTAAACGCACTTTTCTTAACCGCGTTTCTCATTATGTAGTTATGGGGGGACTCCTTTATAAACGTGGCTTTGATGGCATCCTCCTTCGATGTCTCACCGGTGCGGAGGTCACCCATACCATCCAACAGGTCCATGACGGTATCTGTGGCGGACATTTTAGTGGCCTTGCCGTGGCCAAACGAATCCTTCGCCTTGGTTATTATTGGCCCACTCTCAATAATGATTGCTACGAATATGTTAAGCGTTGTGTTATGTGTCAACAACACGCCAACCTTCAACATACTCCTAGCCACCCCCTACAGGTCGCCCGAGATCTTTGGCCTTTCTCACAATGGGGTTTAGACCTTATTGGTGAGATTCACCCGTCCTCTTCGCAACGTCACCGATGGATTATCACAGCAACCGAATATTACACAAAATGGGTGGAGGCTATTCCACTCATTTCAACCAAAAAAGAAAAAATTGTAGAGTTCATTAACCACCACATTATCTATCGTTTTGGTGTTCCTCATCGCCTGATAACAGATAATGGAAAATCTTTCAAAAATAAGTTATTGCAAGACCTTTGTGACAACTTTGGTATCAAACTTAGCTTCTCATCACCCTACTATCCACAAGCAAATGGACAAGCCGAATCCTCTAATAAAACCCTAACCAAAATCCTCATGAAAGTTGTCAATGAGTCCGGAAGAAATTGGCACGATCACATCCCCTTTGCCCTTTGGGCTTATCGTACTAGCATTCGTACCTCTACTAATGCTACACCTTTTTCTTTGGTATATGGTACCGAGGCTGTCTTGCCTCTCGAAATACAAATACCCTCCCTCAGAATATCTCTTCAGGATATTCTCACCAACGATGATTTCCGCCAAGAGCGGTTAGCCCAATTGGAGCTTCTTGATGAACGTCGTCTTACAGCTCTCGATCACCTTCAAATCTACCAAAAACGTATCAAGCGTGCTTATGATAAGCGACTTCATGAGCGTACCTTTAAGGTTGGTGATCTTGTCCTCAAAGAGAATCAACATGTAACCAAACTAGAAAAGAGCAAACGTGGAAAATTTGCTCCTAATTGGATCGGGCCTTATATAATCACTCACACTTATGGATCAGGCACTTATCGTTTAGCTTCGCTTAATGGTAAACCTGAGCCTGAACCCCTTAATGCCTTGCATCTTCGACCATTCTACTGTTGAATTTAGTGTTATATCACTTCTTATCTACCTACTGCTCGTCCCTTGAGCTCATTTACCGCTACATACACTTTGTTTCCTACATCTCCAAATAAAATCAAGCTCACTTCTCACCTCCCCTCAACGATGCCTTCCCCTTTTTAGTCTAGTCCATGACTTCAAAGTCTTAAAATAACACCTTCTTATGGGATTTTCTTGAGTCAAACTTCCTACCAAACTAGATGCTTCACGCCAAAAGAACATCTAGCTATCTAAATTATATATAGACTGCTCCCTCGAAGGACAGCTATACACTAAATTATTGCTGCTATTATATATAGACTGCTCCCCGAAGGACAGCTATGCACTAAAATCATATCTGCTACTATTTATAGACTGCTCCCTCGAAGGACAGCTATACACAGTCAGCCTTTATCAGAAGCTTCTCGCATGGATCAGCTTTGTGAAGACCTCAAGAATAGCACAATCAATATCCCTTGTAGACTTCCCGCATCGATCAGTCTATATTCAGTAAAATAAAAGCCTCATTCAAAAGAACTTTTTGGGTCATGGACTTGTCTATTTAGGGTAGGTTCTCTTTCATCAGAACACTCACTTTGTAATAAGTTCTCCGTACCTCAACTATACCATTCACCTCACCTCACCATTTGTTTCAACTCAAGGGACGTGACGTACACCTGATATGTTGTGATCATACAACTCTTTTCACCTATTGACTTCTCGTCTATGCACCAGTACCTAGGGCTTCAAGTTCGTTCTATGTTGTGTGGTTTGTTTTGCTCTGTTCACCTGCGGAGCACTCTTTCCTCTTTGCCTTGCATCTAGGATTGTGTGTTGATCTTAATCAGGACATGATTCCCTACCACTTGGGTAGGCTAACTTTCGCTTCCCTTATACCTTTTACAACATCACCAATTCATTACCAACACCATCAACCTTACCTTACCAATATTACTATCAATACTTTTACCAACCAACCAATCGCCTAACCATACCTAAATTGCCTGAATTCACCTCTCCCTGGTCCTAAGGGAGAACTACATCGGTCTGAGGCCCCTCCTTGCTTTGTGCAATGGGCTATGTAGGCAGCACTTCGGAGACATGGGGTCTCCCAAGGTTAGCTCGACCATCCCCTACCATAACCTATCATGTGTAGTAAATATAAACATTTTTTGTGTATTTCTATTTCATCACATTCCTCTTTATCCTTTTTTCAAAACACCGAAAATCAAAACACAAACATTCTTATTATTATCGTAACTCAAATCAACATACATATTCAGCTTTATTTAGATGTTAAACACATACATCTTCTCTATCATCGACACGCAGGTCGGCATCCTTATTTATTCTTATACCTTGCTAACATTTACTTAGACCCTCACGCCTCATCCCGAACTAGGGGATGATCGTGATCGACGACGCCGCTCACCAGGCCTCTCTGTCCTCAACGGTACCACGGCTATTGGTACCGCCCACTGATCTGCTAATCTCTCCTGTAACATATGAATACGCTCCCTCGCATGGAGGAATCCAGCCTCTAGTCCCTGTGCTCGTGACTCCGCAACCACTAACAATCCTCTTGTCTCATTCACCTGCGTTTGGAGCTGCTGCACTAAACTCTGCAGACGATCTCTCTCTGCTGTAATCCTAGCTATGTCAGGATGATCACGTACACCTCGCAGTTCTGCTACCCACCATAATCTATAGGCCTCTGTCGTTCCTGCATCCATTACCCTGCGATCGGCTGCTACTTCTTCAGGACCTTCTGGAGGTGTTGGCCGGGGAGGTGAGAATGTTGCCTCTGCGTCGATCCTCATATATGGTCTATAAGCCTGCGGTATGTCTTGCACCAATCCAAATTGTCACCGCACGCGATCTATAGGAATCCTCTCATACTCACCTGGCCTGTGCCCGCGATCCACCTCAATCGCTCTACACCCCTCAACTCCTCAGCTATGTTCTCTGTTACCATATAGTTCCCGTAAGGCCTCCAACAGATATCCGCAATCGTCGCCCTCTCCCATACCTGCCTATAATACTCAATGTCACCCGTCACAGCCTGGGATCTTGCCTCTTGTTCTGTCTGGACCCATCGTCTGAACCCCAACCTCTGTACTCCGGTCTCTCCTGACTGGATGGGTCGGCCTATTGGTCGCACACACACAATGTGCTCATAGGCCCAACAGTGTAATAAGTATGAACCATCCAATGTAGTCCTGTGATTTCACCTACAAGCCCATAAACCCCTGTATAGCTCCGCCAAATATGCAGGTGCCCATGCAAAAGTCACGTTCCTTTCTATCATCTCCCAAATAACACACATCAATGCCTTTGGAAATCTTCCCCCTTCCGCCCTCGGTAATGCATAATACCCTACCGCTATCATTAATATCACTGCTAACCTTGTCTCCTCAGGGTGTGCTGCATACATTATGCCATACGTAAATGTCAAACCTCGCTGTGTCAAATCTCGTGCGTATGGACCAAATACTGCTGTTATCGCTGCCCGCCCGCGCTAGGCATTGCCTGATATACTGGTGTTCCTATAATCGGGAGTCTCAAAATACGGAACACATCTTCCAATGTCACTGTCATCTCCCCTGTTGGCAGATAGAAGGTATTTGTCTCAGGATTCCATCTCTCAATCAACGCCTGTAACATAGCATGGTTACGTGCGATTCGTGAATAATAGTGGATTCCACTTAACCCCAAACGATTTATCAATGTCCATTCAGCTGGCGTTACATCCGCTCGGATTCGTGACAACAGCGCTGGTACACTATCATTCATCCTCAACCCTGCCTCTGCCTGCATACATCCAAATAACAAACAACCATTCAATTCCTCAAATCCCCGGTTTTTTCTCAAATTCTGGAAATTCCTACAAAGAACCGGGTATATCATTTACACTATAATGGTGTACGGTTGAGTAACCGATACCGGTTATCCCTAACCGATATCGGTCACTGTTACCTTCATACAGCCTGCCTAAATACACCACCTACGACAATAATTTGAGCATTTATTCCTTTTCTGTACATACAAACATACCTGAAACCCCTGATTACCTACCCCGTAACACTCACCTCATCTATAACCCTTGCTATCATGTTTTCTTTCTCATATCTACCCACTTAATCTCCCTCCTCCTATTCATAAAACATGCAAAAATCAAATCACAACCAACTTGCCCAACTTAATCTCCCTCCTTTTTACCCAACTTTTTGCCCTTATTCACTACTTTCTCTTTCCCACCACATTGCCTATTTACCACATCGCCTATACGTTCCATTGCTCTTTAGCCGTTTTTGACTTCACCGGCCTGACCCAAGGCCGCAACCAACTACTCCGGCCCGACCCAAGGCCGCAACCAACCATTTGGCCCGACCCAAGGCCTCAACCAACTACTCCGGCCCGACCCAAGGCCGCAACCAACCATTTGGCCCGACCCAAGGCCTCAACCAACTAATCCGGCCCGACCCAAGGCCGCAACCAACCATTTGGCCCGACCCAAGGCCTCAACCAACTAATCCGGCCCGACCCAAGGCCGCAACCCTAACCATCCGGCCCGACCCAAGGCCGCAACCCTAACCATCTCGGCCCGACCCAAGGCCTCACCCTACCCATTTGGCCCGACCCAAGGCCTCACCCTACCCATCCGGCCCGACCCAAGGCCTCACCCTAACCATTTGGCCCGACCCAAGGCCTCACCTTACCCATTTGGCCCGACCCAAGGCCACAACCCTAACCATCCGGCCTGACCCAAGGCCTCACCTTACCCATTTGGCCTAACCCAAGGCCTCAACTAACTAATCCGGCCCGACCCAAGGCCTCAACCAACTAATCGGCCCGACCCAAGGCCGCAACCCTAACCATCCGGCCCGACCCAAGGCCTCACCCTACCCATTTGGCCCGACCCAAGGCCTCACCCTACCCATCCGGCCCGACCCAAGGCCTCGCCCTAACCATTTGGCCCGACCCAAGGCCTCACCTTACCCATTTGGCCCGACCCAAGGCCGCAACCCTAACCATCCGGCCCGACCCAAGGCCTCACCTTACCCATTTGGCCCGACCCAAGGCCTCAACCAACTAATCCGGCCCGACCCAAGGCCGCAACCCTAACCATCCGGCCCGACCCAAGGCCTCACCCTACCCATTTGGCCCGACCCAAGGCCTCACCCTACCCATCCGGCCCGACCCAAGGCCACACCCCAACCATTTGGCCCGACCCAAGGCCGTACCACTTCCATACCTTACCCAAACATCACCAACATACACTCTTATCCACCCATCCCTGTAGTTTTTGTCCAATCGACTGTTCGTGTTTTAGCATAATTAGCGTCCTTGACTTGATCGTCGACCAACTTTGCCAGACCTAGACCGTGACGTTTATCTCAACCAAACCAGCCATTTGAGTGCTTTGCCGAACATTCCTAAACGCTCGTTGCCTTACCTTACGTTATATACCCTGGAGCTACTTCCTATGCCTTGGATACCAGGATTATATCACCCTTGTTTGGATAAACTATCGACCTTTGCCTATGCATTGCTGGTTTGCTCGTCAAATCATGTACCCTAGTCGTACTATTGCATTTCAACATGCGTCTGCTTCCTTGGACCTACCCCACCACCTTACCATCCCCTCTACACCATTTACCCTTTATCAACCCTATCCCTGATTTCCCGTTCACTCAATCTGTGATAGATTTGAGGGGGATTACCTATACCCTTAACAGGGGAAACCACTTCATATTATTGTCCGTGCAGCTTTACAAAACAAGCTACACGACAATAAGGGGCTAATGTAGACACCAAATTTGTGTCTTACGACCCCTTTGTGACCCGCATCTCATCTTGCAATCTAACCTCATCACCTAAACCTTACACAATTATTTGTTAATTACCTTGTAATTGATAAATCCACATCACCTTACCTGCCACCTCATTTTGCCACCTCATCATGACCTAGCCCTAACCCTAAACTAACCTAATTAAGACCTATAACTTGGTCCACATCTACACCCATGACTAAGGACCCCTTTCTCGCACCCAAAACCGACCTTCTAGTCACTTGACCAAGCCCGCAACTGATCTCTCGGGAGAAAAGCAGGGAAGGTGGGCTATTTTACTAAAAATAGCCTACTTTTTCCTCACCGATGCCGGTTCCTACTCGACCGCCGTCGGTTACGTAACCGCCATCGGTTCCCTGTAAATGGGCTCCCCGAACCAAAATCAAAGGTGGAAGGATTTTTGAATCAACAGAGATCATTTGGGAGTGATCAAGAGAGTCCAGATCTTCACTTGACCGAGCAGAGACGAGTGGAGAAACCAGAAGAGTTTGCAGCAAAGGAGATCAACTTGCATCTTCGTCAAAAACCAGTAAGTCACATCTTGCATGTCCTCTGTTATAACATTTCTTATGCTTTTTGAATCACAGTCCTCATAAATCCATTCCTGAATCCACTACCCAGCGTGCCATTGCATCTAACTATCATTCATCTACCTCTCATCACCTTATTTCCTAATATCACCTATATACAGCCTTACAAACAACACAACCACCCCACAAAACAACCAACCTTCAGATCTTAGACCATACCGATATCGGTTATCAGTAACCGGTATCGGTTATCCTGACTATAACCAAAAACCAGCCTTTCCCCTACCCAGTTCAACGAAGCAATTTAATTGATATCTTACAGTCTTTTGTGTTAATTCATATTAGCAGGGGAACTGACCACCTTCGAAAGGAAGTTTTATATTTCCTGGGCCCAAGGCAGTTCCCTCATTTATTGTCTAATCAAAATCATGTGGTCTTGTGTTCTTATTTGCAGGTAGTCCTTCCAAGACAAAAAGGAGTTCTTCGCAGTCAACCTGATCTTTCTCTACGGTACGCGCACACCATCTCGACGTTCAACAGGTATTCCTCCTAGCCCTAACCTTATCTGTTTCTAAAAGGAATGAAACATTTCGAGTGAAACAAATCTAGAACATGCTTGAAAGAAGAACCACAACAACTTGAATAGAGTTCTAGCAAGGGTAAAATGCAAGCTAATGAACCACCATTTCTAGAGAGATTACAAGAAAATAAGACTGACCTCAAATTAGATTCTGATTCTGATTTTTTCAATCAAATGAAGGATATTTGTGTCAAAATACCACTTATTCAAGCCATCAAGGATGTGCCCATCTACAACAAGTTGGTTAAGGATATATGCATAAAAACCAAGTAGAAAAAGGAAGAATCCATCCACTAGTACAATTTATTGGATAGTTGGTTAATATCATGCTTAAAAATTCAGCTTTACCAAAGTATATAGATCCAAGCAGTCCTTTGGTAAACATTACTATTAATGGCACAACAATAAATAACACTCTGATTGACTTAGAGGCAAACATAAATGTCATGACCAAGAAAACCTTGGATTACATTAAGTTAGAAGGACTAAGGCCAACAACTATAGTCTTACAACTTGTAGATAGATCAATAATGAGACCTAAAGGAGTCCTTGAGGACATAGTTGTAGTGGTAGACTCTTGGGAATACCCTGTTGACTTTATTTTCCTTCAACCAAAAGTAAGTTTAGGAGGATATCCTATCATTATAGGAAGACCATGGTTGGCCACTACTGATGCATTCATAGGTTGCAGGTATAACAACATGATTATTGTACATGGAAGTGGTATTAAGAAGCCCATGCTCTATCCTCCTACCTAACCATTGAGTTATGAAGATCGGGAAATTTTGGTTGAAGAACCGGAAGAAGATCGAGCTCTATACAACAGCTCATGATCTTTGGAGAATATTGTATAGTTAAAGGACAAGAATAATATGTTGTTCTCTCTAATATTTTGTAGAATAATTATGGAAGGAACGAAGAAGTGGATGATAAATTAAGGTTTTTAAGTTGTCCTTTAAACAAAGTTCTACAAAGATAAAATCACCATTGACATTCCGTAATAATTATATTCTCCATCAACTTCTTCCCCATGAATGCATTCTAAATTTTAGTAGAAGCAACATTTTTTCAATGATGTATCCCTCCAAACAAGTGGAAATAACATCGGGATAATCACTCAATGTCAATAAGTTGTTGGATAGACAACAAGAGCAATTGATGATTTCTCTTCTACAAAAACATAAAATAATGTTTTCTTGGGACTATGATGATATGCATGGAATTCATCATAGGCTTTGCACTTGTAAGATTTATAGAAAGGAAAATTGTAAATCAATTAGGAAGCCACAAAGGAGAATGAACCCAACAATGAGAGATATTGTAAAAGGACAATTGAAGAAGTTACTAGATGATGGATTTATATACCCCATATCAAACAGTCAATGGGTATCACCTCTTGTCATCGTGTCAAGTAAGAATGGAAAATGAAGTATATGTGTAGATTAAAGGGATTTGAATGCAAAAATAAATAAATATCACTTCTTATTTCCTTTCATTAATAAGGTACTAGATACTTTGGCTGGTAAAAAGTAATTTCTCTTTTCTTGATGGATATAGTGGTTATAATCAAATTCAGATTGCACTAGAGGACTAGGAAAAACTACCTTCACATTCCCATGGGGAACATTTTCCTATTTAGTTCTTCCATTTGGCTTGTGTAATGCACTTGCTACATTTCAGAGGGCAATATTAAGCATCTTTTCAAGTTTGAAAAATTACTACATGGATGACTTCATTGTACATGGCAGAAATTTTTAAGAAGCTATGTAAAACTGGACAAAGTTTTGAAGAGATGCAAAGAACACAATTTGTCCTTAAGAAATGAAAAATGCTACATGATGATGTTTGAAGGTATAGTTTTGGGACACTATCTTTCTTTTAATGGAATTCAAGTTGATCCAATAAAGGTATTTGTTATAATCAACTCTGCCAATGCCAAAGAAACAAAAGGATGTCAAGATCTTCCTAGGCCATGTTGGATATTACATGAGGTTCATGCAATATTGTAGCAAGATTTAAGTGCCACTTTTTGCATTATTAGGCAAAGAGGTTGATTTTTTTGGAATGAATGTTGTGAATACACTTTTCAAACCTTAAAAAGGATGGTAACTACTGCTCTTGTATTGAGAGGACATGATTGGAACCTATCATTCCACATCCACACTGATGCATCCAACCACACTATTAGAGTTGTCTTAGGAAAAAAATATGGAGTTTTGAATTATGCAATTTATTATGTTATCAAGAACTTGCAGCATGCAGAGCTAAATTATATAGTAATAGAGGATTTGTTAGTTGTTGTTTATGTTATCAACAAATTCAAACACTACATCACATGTTATCTAGCGTTCATTCACACTAATCATTCTGCAATCAAATATTTGATTAAAAAACCATTAGTAAGCAACAAAATCATAAGGTGGTTGTTCCTCTTGCAATAAGTTGATGTTACCATAGTGGACAAGTCGAGATAAGGATAACGTGGTAGCATATTTCCTCTCAATGATGGACACAAAAAATTAAGAGAAAATAGTTGATGATTCCTTTGCAGATGAGCACTTGTTTTACATTTCTAAAAATACCTTGGTATGCAGACATATCCAATTATTTGGTTTTAGGTAAAACACCTCCACATTACTTATACTCTAAGAAGAAATATATAGTTGAAAGGAGTGTACATTATTCTTAGACAATTGGATTTCTATTTCATATATGACATGATCAAATCATGAGAAGGTGTATAGATGATGAAAATATATATTATGTCCTTAGAGCATGCCACAATGAACCTTGTGGAGAACACTTTACTATAAAAAGAACAACACGAAGGTTTTGAATACTAGCTATTATTGGCCAACATTGCATAAGGATGCATCATAATATAACAGGAGATGTGATAGATGTCGAGAGAATGGGAAAGCCCACCAGATCTCGATGAGATTTCATTGTAGCTTCAATTGGTCTTGCAGCCTTTTGACAAGTGGGGCTTATATTTTATCAGCCCGTCGACCCTAAATCTCATTAAAAATTATACATCTTGGTATGCATGACTATTTAACCAAGTGGACTAAGGTGAAGACATTGCCAAATCAGAAAAGTGAGAAAGTTTCCAAGTTATTATATGATCACATCTTCACTAGGTTTGGAGTTACAAGACGCATTTTACTACGATGTAATTTATAATCTAGTCAAAGAGCGTGAAATCATGCGTAGGAAGTCTAAACCATACCATCCCCAATCTAATGGCCAAGTAGAAGTTACAAACATAGAAATAGAGGCCATATTGACAAATATCATTGCACTCCATAGGAAATATTGGGAAGACAAGCTTCCAAAGGAAATATGCGCATTTAACACAACATGGAAAACAACATCTGGTTTCACACCATTTGAAATCTTGTATGGTAAAACTATTATTTTACTAATTGATTTTGAACACAAAACACTAAGGACTACACTTGAGCTAGGAATAAATTTATCGAAGCTCAAACATAGATAATTCTCCAAATCAATGAATTAGATTAATTGAGAAGGAAAGTTATGCATAACACATAAATAGTGTAGAAGAAAATAGTCAAATGGCATGATCGTTATTACATCAAGAAAAGACAATTCCAAGAAGGTGATTAGGCACTCTTGTTTGATTAAAAATACAAGGACCATATGGGAAAACTTAGGATAAGGTGGCTAGGTCCATATGAGATTGAGAATATCTTTCCCAATGGAGCTATAAAACTCACCACTACAGTTCCTGTGAGGTTTAATTTATTGGTCAATGGTCACAAGTTGAGGCTATACAAGAAACCAATGGTTGTAAATATAAGTGTTTAGAGGAGGTCAAAGAAAGATGGAAGTAAGGATGTCGAGTTAACATCGGGGTTGAGACTATTGCCTCACCTTCCGATATTACAAAGGATTGAGAGATTTCAAAGTGGCTCTGTGTGCATCTAAATTTCTAGATATTCTAAGGTTGAATAAAAGTGTTGTGATTAGACCTTCCGGTGATCAACAACACTTTGCTAATGTATTTTATTTCTTAGAGTTTTTATTTTACATGGTTTGATGTAAGGTGATTGTAAGAGTACATGATCTCCATCACAAGAATAGAATGTAATGATTGAAGGTTACACTTGTAGCTACATGCATCAAACCCATGTTTTTTCTTTTACATTGGTTAAACTCATGATTTTATGAAAGAAGATACAAGATATCTACACGTGTGAGAGATGGACAAGAGACAACCTGGCACCTCAACAGATCAAGTATTCCATGTTCAAGATTTATCTAGTTTTAGTAAGGACTAGTCAATATCAATTTGACACACATCTCTAAAGCATCATAACAATGTTCGTAAGATTATAGCAAGCTTGTATGCATCAAAGGAGAAAATCCAAATAAGCATGCATAATCATCATTCCAAATAAACATCGAGATAAGTGCACTCAACTATCAATTTATTAAAGTATAATTAGAATGATTATCATTAATTAGTATTTATGCCAAGTCATCATGTATTTACTACATTAAAAAAACTACCACCTTTCATGTTATGATGTGTCCCTCCACATAATCCCATATTTTCAAATCACTTCACTTTTCATGTTTCACAAGGTCACATCAATTAATGATCACTCCCATAATCGTGTTGCATGTCATTTCGGTCTCAAAGTTAAAAAATAATCAAAAGAACTCAAAGCATAACTCAATTGTGCATTGTTTCTTCAAGAAGATTTGTGTTATTGTGTATTGAGACCAGTGTAGGCTTCATATGATAATGGGAGGAGATATGATATGACATTAACCCACCGAGCATTCTTAATGTATTATCCAACATCAAATTTTATAGTATTATTAAGATAATGGTTGGATAGATTACATAAACCAGTTTCAGGATTACAATGAAGCCATGGTTGAAGTTTTTCCCAACACATTTAGTGAGGGGGAAGAAAAAGTGAAGGGTTTATCAATCATAATCAATTATGACATCTTAGTAGAAGTAATTGGCTTACTCGCCCATAGAGAACCATTTTCATGCGAAAGCTAACACGGAAGCAGATGGGAGATAATTTACATATGATGATGATGCATTCATCACCGATAGACAAGGTACACAAAGAAATTCCCTTAAACCTTTATGGGATGAGGTTTCAAATTATGTAATTAAGTATTTTACCTGTGAGGGAAGATATTCTAGGTTGAATACAATTCACTTCAAATTATTAAATCACCTAAAGAACAATAGGAAGTGAATGTACCCAATTTCTTACATGAGATATTGAAGATAATGAGTAAAGAGGCATACAGGGGAAGTTCTGCATTGTCACACCATTGCCTCATCACCTTGATGATAAATCACACCCTATGGAGGGATTATCCTTGGATACAATGGGGAGATTTTGCAAGATAAAACATTATAGATGATTTGTTGGGAAATAGGAGGAAGAGGAGAAAAAGTAATAATGTCTCTTCCACACATGTAATTGATCCTATAGTATCAACCGCCTAGCCTAAATAACCCCTTCATTTCGATAATTTTACGTCTCGCTAAGAAAAACCATGTGCATATCTCCCCTGAGATAATTTTTATTGTTGAAACCCTCCTAGAGTTCTCCACTCCTAGATCCTCCACCTCCAAAGGTAAAAAAATCTTCCAAGTCCACTCCTACACCACCAAGGTGCTCTAATAGGCTCAAAGAAAAAGGTTAAGAACCTCTAAACCAAAATAGAAAAAGTCCATATCCCTAGATAGTGATGTGGAGACTACTTATGAAATATTTAACCCTCAACCAATGGAAACAAAAATGTGAGATGTTAACACCCCTGTTTATGAGCAGGAGAAACTTGAACATGCCATGGAGGATCATGCAAAGGAATCTCATGACGAGGAAGGAGTTTATCCAATGAAAGGTCGTGAAGAGAAGAAGGGAGAAGAAATTGGAAAGGAAACTGACTAGGAATCTCATGATGAGGAGACAATTCATGCGAGAAGAATCTCATGAGGAAAAAAAAAAAGAAGAATTATGAGAGGATATTAAACATGAACATATTCCTGAAGTTGTTGAGTAGGTCCTGTAGCCACAAAACCAATAAAGTGAACATGAACAAGTGCCACAAGTTTTTGAGCACCATGCGCACGGAATTGAACAAAGGCATATGTTTGTAGAAGTTGAACCATTAATGGAACAAGAACAAGAACACATTACTGTAGTTAAGGATGATGTAATTGAGCAAGTGCTAGAGAAGACACCCATTTTGGAGTAAACACCACATGCTAGCACACAAACATTGAATGTATCCCCATTGCGATCACAAATTGTTATTAAGGAAATTGCAAGAGATGATGTAAACCTGACTTGTAAGAAAATGGCCACAAAAAATGCTTCCTAATATTGATTATTTTATGTCACAATTTGATATCTATGTTTTGTCGTGTAAATGTGTAACAGGGAAATAGACAATTTCCAAGCACGACAACTATACCCCTGTACCAAATGTTTTTATTCCTATCATTCCTAGGCACCCCTTTTTCCAGTCAATCCAAGTGGCCTCAAAATTAATGTTATATCCTCCCTCTAGGTGATTTAGGAAATTCCATTCATTCCCCTAGGTGATTTTAGGATTTCATTTGCAAAGCTACAGGAAGTTGTGGGAAGGGCTATCACTAGCCTTCCTAGAGTTGGAGAAACCTCACGGAGTAGAGAAGAAGATCCTAAGTGGATGTGGAGGTGATAAAAATGTCTTAGGACATCATGGAGATGGTTCAAGAATATTTTGGAAGGTCTCGGAGAAGTTGGGGCAGTTTCGCCAGAATTAGGGTTCACATGCCTAGTCAGTGCATAGGCCAAAACAATCGCTGAGCTTCGAAAGGTGATTTTGGGAGCTCTAGATTGATTTAGAAGTAAAAAAACCATCTCCAAAAATAGTATTCCAATACCTATATGATGGTGAAATCATATTTTCACAACACCTTGGCGCATAGGATTTGCAGCAGTCGTTTTTCTCAAGAACAACATATCACAATTCTGATTTTTAGGGATAAAATGGATGAATCAAGACATGATATCCCCACCATTGGATTTAAAATTTCATTTCTAGTTAGGATCATATAAAATTTTACCAATAAATTCCACTGGGAGCTCAAGTTATCATCGTTCCAAGTTGCCCTCTTAAAGGTAGTTTAGGAGTTAGTCAATTTTCGGGAGGACACGTGTCAACACCAAGAGCCTGGTGGGATTTCATGTCCTTGAAGTCCATGAGGTTAGGTACACCAACCTTGGAAAAATTCTCCCATCCCCAATGTGACCTTTGGGACCCTCATTTGACCTTCATACTTGACAGTTCAACCCCCAAGTGCATATTTTGAGCATCCATTCCCTATCGTCAGATCAAGCACCACGTGTCGGATCTAGGACCACTATGGAATTAGATGCCCATCACATCCATGAGGTCAGGAACATCAAACATAGAAAAATTTTCCCAGCCCCTATGGCGAGACTTTTGGTCACCCATGTGACCCGCTTCTAGCCCCTGGTGCTTTAAAGCTGATTTTGGAGCACTCATTCCCTGCGCTCGGATCACCACCATGTGTCACCATCTTTCTCATTATGGAAATTGATGTCCCTCATGTCCTTGAGGTAAGGGAAATCAGGGAAAAAATGTGTTCCCAAAATCCAACTAAAAAATTTGTAAATTTTTCTAATGTTGGTGTTTCTTATTGCTTCTCATCGCCAGAAGAAAAATTATAGAAAACACCTCACTCCACCATTGCCAAAGGTTTAAACAGCTCTATAATAGCACATTATCCTTACCTCCATGATGGTAAATAGGTATAAAAATAATAATTTATCAAGATAAGAAAAATAAATGGAGAACTGAGAAGAAGATTAGTGGAAATCCCTATTGCCATAAAACGAATATTTGAAGATATCTTGCAAACCAAAGGCACGGATTAACAAATTGTTTATTGTGAGATCTTCGTTTTTGAAGGAAATTAAAAAAACATATTCAAACCTCTAATTTTTAGCAAAAAATTCTCACATTGAATAAATTTCACTGGCTCCACGAAGAACAAAGTTCAATTTCCTATCAAATCAGTCGTCGGATGGAAGTAAAATTTTACGTGAAGCAGGAAGCAAAAACTATCACAATGGAATTTATTTCATTGAAAATGGAGACAAAAATAGAAATTACAATTTCAAGATCCATTAATGTCTGCCATGACATAGTAGTGGAAAAATCAATGAGCTACATCTCCACTTCTCAAGGTTCTAATGGGTGAAATTACACGAAAATTGGTGTGAATGATCATTGAAAAATCTAGTTTCACATGAACTAGTTTTTGCACCATGAAGCCCCTATTTTTTAGGGATATTGAGGATTGAGTTTTCATTAGAGTTATTCCATGTCATATAAAGAACATCTGTGAAAAAGGAAGAGAGATACCTCTTGAAATCTCAAGGTTCCAATGGAAAAATCATGCAAAAATTAGAGGGGATGATCGTTGAAAATCTAGTTTTGCGTGAAATAGTTTTTGTACCATTAAGACCCTATTTTTAGGGATATGGATGGATGTGTTTTTGTTAGTATTTGGCTCCATCCATGAAAATATATGTTGATCAGAGAACACTTGAAAAAAGCACAAAAGAAGTCCGCAAGGGAAAACAAGTCATATTCAAAGGCGTGAATGGATAGGAGAACACGCGTGTGGAACAAAAGTTCAGCTCTTCAGGACTTAGCCATTTTTACTCATAAAGGTATATTTTTAGAGATGGTGTGTAGAGAACATAAACAAGGAAAAGACATGCATGCAACGTATTGGCTATTCTTGTAAGATCGGATACGAAGCACTTTACTTGGACACATGCTGAAAATAGGTCTATTACTATTAGTTAAATACCAGTAGTCTATTTTTAGCACACTTGCATGTGTGACTAGTTTTGTAAAGGCACGTGGCTATTAATAGCATGTGACCTATTTTGAGAATGGATAAGTGGTGAAGGGAAAGTCCCCACCGTTATATATATGTAGTTAACTATGTAATAGAAGGGAGAGGGAGATGTATATAGAGACATCTTTGTTAAATCATTACATGCATACTAATGTTATTGTAATGAAGCTTCAGTATACTTAATTGCATTGAATATAATGGAGGATATTGTTTGAATCTAAGTGTTAGTTTTGTGTGTATCTAAATTTAGTATTTTTTATCTCATCATGGTTGGTACTTAATTATGTTCTCCCTTAAGGATAGATCTAGTAAGCTCTATGGGATAAAGAGGGACTTGGTACCTTTGCGTGCTTCAGGTGAGTGCTTAGTTTAGGCTGAGTGATGTGTCAAAGTGTGTGCGGGGTTTTATTGGATTTGTATCATTGAATTCTAGGCTACATCATTGGTTATGTTTTCGGGACCCTCTTTTTTAGTTGTTTTCAGGATGGTTTGCAATAAAGACATACCAGTTGACCTTCGCAAGTGTTGAAGAATGGATACACAACGGAAGAAGAATACACATGACGATTCAGCACGGGATCTCGAGTTTAATGCATGCATGTGGGTGGAATAGAATCTATATGATATTTTATATGAGAGATTTTCTCTATCTTTCAAAGAGAATTGTATGAGTGGTTGATTGCTTATGCATCTAAAGTAATTGGAGGTAATGTGTACTTGTCTAGATGCAAGAAGAATTTTAGGCCCTTTATGATGTTCATAGGATCTAGAATCGAGTTGTGGACACTTGGTTTTGTGGTGCCTTGAACAGTTATATTTTGGAATACTCAATTTCCACATATTCATGTCCGTAAGTGGCTAAATTCTAGTTCTTACAATATCCAAGGAGCTTACCGATAAGGCATTCTTAAGCGATCAAGATCCTAATGGTAAATTTGAATTTGGAGAGTAAACCGATGGCTAACTAAACCTAACCACGCATGGGGGTAGGAGCAGGATTTGGGGAAAGTTGTCAAACCTAGTGGCGTAAAGGAAAAGACAGGAAAGGCGGCTTCAATATAATGAGGTGCGTGAGAGGGAGATAGAGAAGAAGCATACCATTACAGAAAGTATGGCATTGAGGAGAGATATGGCTCATGAATGATTTGAAGCTCACATAGAAGAAATCGATCTAGAACATCGGGATCTCCCCATCTTAGAAATCATGACAGGATCCCCCTCGGCCTCACATAGAATCGCACCCAAAGTAGAGACTACTGGGTGTGGGCATGCATCCAATCCACCTAGTAGCCTAGCCATTGCAATTGGTTTTCTAGTATCTAGTACGACAAGTAATCAACAAGAAATTTTGGGAAGTAAGAGAGCAAGCACATCAATGGTAGGAAAAATGACTTCATTTTTATTTGGAGGTGTGTTTTCAGCACGTCGTCCACAGAACATAAGCGCACAAAATGTTGGATTCGTCTCTTAAAGTGGAACTACTTCATAGACCGTAGGGGTTCATTATAGTACTACTATTGGAGCACAGGGGATTACATCTATAAGACCTATTCCAACTACAGGTTTGGGATCAGGAGGCATAGGTAGCTCTACTTTAGGTGGATCTTGTGGTTCTGGAGGCAGGGAAACACAAGAGGATCTAGATCATGTGGGAAAGGTACACACTAACCCCATAATATTTACATGGAAATTTCTCTTCATCTTCCAGAGTATAGGGGCATAGAAGATACTGTTGAACATGTGCACATGTGTGAAATATTGTGGTGCACAAAAGGAATCACAAATTTTGAGCGTAGGAAAGCTAATTTGCTACTACATTACTGAGGATGCGCACATAGTTGGTACAAATTTATTGACTCGATTAGATTTTCATAGATTATATGGCTTTAAAGGATGCATTCCTTAAAGAGTTTCATATCCCCGAGTTTGAGCGAGAAGAGAATAAGTGCGCTCAAGGATATTTAGCAAGGCACTACTTTGGAAGTGTTAGGGACTATGATGCATGGTTTAATACATTGTTATCCAAGCTTTCTTATGACATACATGCAAGCCACCATGCACAATGGTTCATTGGGGGATTGATTACCCCTTTTAGGAGGGCATTATCACATAAGACATACACTCGATCCACATGAAACACTTATAGCAGAGACTTGCACACCGAGGCGATTGGAATCATAGATACGAGGTGAGCCCATTTTAGAAGCACAAATAACAACAATGGAGAAACAATTGGAGAAAATATCAAAAAATTTAGATCATGAGATGTGTATAGGGATTTGGTGCACAAATTGTGAAGTAGAAGGTCACACAAAGGATAGTTTCCTCGTAGAATAATAGTACACTCATTGTTGATGGATTGTGAAATATGCCACTTAAACCATGATGCTAGCCGCTGCCCATTATTACAATGCATGATAAGGAAGAATGTTTCAAGCTACTGTAAAATCTGCAGGTCCATAACTCATGACATAGAGGACTGCTAGCTGATTGGACAAATCCATGATGCTATAGATATTGGTGTACGACAAACAAGAGTTTTAAATAACTCTAAGGGAAAGAATGAGCATCAAGACCGGGAGCACAATCAGGTGCGCTATGATTAGAATGAGGGGTGTTTTGAAGGCTAGTCATGGTAGAGGTCAAGGATACCATGGTGGATTTAGAGGATGAGGCCGTGGTGGTGGAAGAAGTGAGTTCCCTCACGAAACATGTTATACATGTGGATCTCTTGACCACTATACACACAAATTTTCTCGAGAATATTACATGTTCTTTCTATGTAAAGAACCATAACTATGAAGAGTGCCTAGAATTATATGAGCATTTGAGTAAGCAACATAAATAAGAGATCAAAGGTGTAGGGTTAGTTAGGATACAATGTGCGGTGGACAATCAATGGATGAACAAGATGGAAGTAGAATCCGAGGCACTACAAGTGAATATCACGACCTATGCTAAGGCAGCATGTGCCAGGGAGGCATTACAACAAAAACCCACCATCACTTAGGATGAGGTTCTCCATGCATGATACCTAGATCCTACCTATCAGAAAGAGGTTTATCAAAAAACCATGGAATTTCTAAGGAATCTTCAGGGTGAGATATAATACTTAAAGTAGTAGAAGAAAGCATCAAAGACGGTCCAAACTGATATAGATGACTTGAGATAAGTGTGTAAAATTTTGTGCTAGGAGAACATCATTCCACTATTAGGGAGTTGGTTAAAAGGGAACACTCTATACACAAGTACTAAGAATGGACGACAGATCCTGCATGTAAATCTCCCTCCTCATAGCCTAGATTATGACAAGGAAATCACTTTGAATGCTATTGTGGATGGGTGGTTGTTGAGTAATATACTGATTGATACAGTGCAAAGGTCAATGTTCTTACCTTGAATGAATGGGTACAAATGGGAAGACCCCCATTGCAGCCATCCTCTAATGTATTATTCATGGCTAATCGGACTAAGGCCACTCCCATAAGAGTTTTGAAAGATGCATCCTTTACCATACAAGGAGCTAAGTTCACTGGAGATTTTGAAGTTTTTGCACAGGCAGAATCAGATAGCTTCCCAGCTCTATTGGGGCATCCTTGGTTCTATGCAAATGATGTTAATCTTTGGTTCAACAAGGGCTATATCAGTTTTAAAAATAAAGAGGAAAGGGTTATTATCTCTTTAATAGATGAAAATTTTGTGCCCTATGTTGAGTCCTTAAGTGAAGAAGATCTTAATAAGATTTATGTACACGCCATCTGAGATCTAGGGATGATTGAACCAACTAAAGAAGGACTAATTTAGTGGGAGGATGCATAGTCCATTAGTGATACTACAAGTGTTGTATGTGATAATTGGGATCATAGTACTTATGAGTTGGTAGGGAATGAAGTAAAGAGAATATTTCCTCAAGGCACAAAACCATGTTATGTCAGGAGGATAGGTAATAACTTGGTACCTTGTTACATAGGGAAGGGGATCCCATGGTATTCCTATGTGCCATGGAATAAAAATGGATAGATCCACTAGAAAGAAGAAATATGCTAGCATATACACTATGTGGGACAAGCAACACGTTGGTGGGTGGTCCACAGGGATAATCTGGTCGAATGGAATGAAATTGGGATTGCTCTTACTACTAGGTTCTTTAGGAGAAATGCACCTACATAAATCTATAATTATCACAGTAATCAACCTATTCAGCACCACATTCAGAAGTGTGAGAGACTCTGGACAGAAGGGTAGGAAGCTTTACCACCTTTGCTATGGGTGCACCGGTTTTATTCCACTTTACAAGGCTGCATGTGTGTTTGGTATGTATATGCAAAAATCCATAGAGAAATTGGAAATTGGTAGAATTTAATTACAGGAATGGCCCAGATGTTTGACTTCTTCTCTATGAAACCTCTGATGGAATAAGCATTAAAAGTTACCTGACTCTTAACTATGGGGGATAGTGCTAAGGCTGAAAAATTCCTTCAGGAGTTATTAGATGAAGAAGACTCAAGAGCATGTCTTAATAACGAACCAAAGGTCAATGAAACATTACTTCAATGCGCTTGCCTTTGACAAGGAGAAAGTAAAAATGGTCTACTTATTGGATGATGAAGAAGTAGGTAATCTGGATGTAAACCATCCAGCAGGAAGGCATGAGGTATTGTACAGTATAGATAAGACCACATGCACCTATCATGAACCTATGAAGACAAAGTAGGTGAATATTGGAACAAATACTGATTCTAAGGAAGCTATAATTGGAGACTATTGGTTATACTCTAAAGCATAAATAATCATATAGTTACTAAGGGACTACCGGGACCTATTTTCTAGGGGTACCATAAACTTAAAGGCATGCATGAATCATTAGGGGAGATGAATATAACGCTTAAAAGAGGGTGCACACCCAGTTAGAAAGAGACCGTAAAGAATGAAGCCCAATTTGTGTAAAAGGTCAAAGAAGAGATTGATAACATGTTGAAATCTAGAATTATCAAGCCCCTTTATGAGTCAAAATGGGTTAGTCTAATGGTGATCGTGATCAAGAAGGATGGACAGATTAGAATATGCATGGATTACAGGAGCTGAATTTTTCCGTGTTCTTGATCCATTCCCTACATGTAGACACCTAAAATATGCTTACACTTAGCATTTCCTCCAATTCAGTCAATTAATGATACTTCGTTAATTCCCCATTCTTTGCTCCATTCTCGAGATGCCCATTTACAACACCTTCTTGGTCGTATTCTTCCTATAATCATCTAATTTGGTTAATATCTCTCTTATTAGCTAAACATTCCTCCTTTCGACCATTCAGAATCTCCCTAGTTCTCTCTAGACCACTTCTATTGGCTTCCTAGGCTATCTATTAGTCACAATTGGTTATCTAGACCCCTCCCAACTCTCAATGAGTCTCTAATCACTTGCTAATCAATTTTAACTAGCCTAAACCAATCTTAACTAAGCCTAAAGCATGTTTATCCTAATCTAATCTAAAAGAGATTTAGTCCCACATGCACCCAAATTCCAAACTCTCCCAAGTGGAAAACTATAAATAGAAGGGTCACCCCTCCCATTCAAACTTACAACTTTACTCTCAAACACTTTGGAAAGGCATTAGAAACCATTTGTGATAGCTTTAAGCTATAGAACATTTGGATCTTGGCCATAATCCATTGTTAAGAGCTCCTCCATCTTACATCCATCCATTCCAAATATAGTTAGTAAGGGAAGATCTAAATCTTGGCCATGTAGCCAACTTGGAGAGATCTCTTCACTATGTTTGGGAGTAAACAACACATAATTTGATTGCTTAGGATCTAAACTAGGTTCAATTTAATAATCTTTCATAGAGTAGAGAGTAGTATATATGTTAGTTTTTGATGTTTTTTCAAAGTTATAATACTTTTATGTTAGTTTCTCTTGTTTAGCTCTAATCTGATGGTGCATGGTTGAGTTAGCAAATCTTTGAGGTTCTTTAGCCTCACTCCATAGCTTTTACAACTTTCCATTGCATACACCTACGCCATTTACCGAGGAAATAATAGGAGTTGTAGGGTGTGAAATATATTCATTTACAAATGTGTTCTCTGCGGATATCATTAGGTTCAAATTGCCTAGAAGGATCAAGAAAAGACTACATTTACTACCGAATGGGGTAGCTTCACCCAAAACTGTCATGAATTTTGGTCTAAAAAATGTGCCTAGTATATTTTGAGGAATAGTTGTCAGAGTATTCAAACAATTTATTCACAAATTCTTATAGGTTGTTGGTGCTCAATTGTAATCTCACCCTTTTTCATTTAAAAATTTTCATCCACCTAGCTTGATGTAATTTTTGTCTTCTGTGTATAAATTTTTGCCTTCACTAAGGTGTCATTGTCAATCTTTTCCTTGGGTCATGGATCACGCTGAGTCTTGGTATTATTTATAGTTTTCTATCTATGGTGAAACTTTTGTAGTTGGGAGTGTTCCACGATCATGTCTCCTTTGTGTGGCTTTGTTTTGAAAAGGGAGTAAAGTTGTAGAAGTAAGCCACTACCCCACCGATGCCCAGGTAAAGCCACATGTTGAGCCAACATCAAAAGTAGATGTGTAACTTTCTTAGACCCTAGACACGTGGAGGGCATGTGCTTTTTTGGGGACCTGCCCCTGAATTTTACCTTTGAAGTTGCGTTGAAGAGACACATGGAGGCTTCTACTGGCTCTTCCCATGCTTATAATTTTCAACGGTCGGTGTAACTTTCTCAAACCCTAGGCACGTGGAGGGCTGCGCTCATTTGGGGACTTACCCTTGAATTTTACCTTTGAAGTTGCATCGAAGAGACATGTGGAGGCTTATGATGGCTCTTCTTCAATCGAGGCCTTGAGTGAACAAATCAAAATCATAAGGGAATGTTTCAGATGACCTGCCAAAAGTGAAGACCTGAATCTCCTAGTTAGACGTAGATGAAATACATCGAAAAGACTCACGTTTCATACACCTGGCCATACAGGATGATGTTCATAAATATCATGGGATAGAGCACATGATCAGTAGTTGGGTAGAGAGTGGAGGGAAAAGAGAAAAGGGACAAGCTAGTTTTAGACCCAAACACTCAACCATTGATCATTGTGTCACACTCAGACATCTAGTGGAAAATGGGTGGGATCAAAAGAAGGATGCTTATTGTTGTTTTGTGGACTTCAAAAAATATTTTGACACGGTTCCAAGGAACAAAATGTGGAACAAAATGGAGGAGTTAGGGGTTCCAAGCACATTATAGGGCTACCATTCATAGACTATATGAGCAAGTGAAAGATAAAATCAAAATGCATGTAGGGTTATCTGAAGGGTTTGGGAGTGATATAGGGGTTAAGAAAGGCTGCCCTCTCTCTCCAAACTTCTTTGGATTGTACATAGACAAATTGGAAGAGTGGATAAAATTTTTGGAGGTAATGGAGTGCCCCTGGCTAAGTATGTGGTGAAACTCATGTTATATGCAGATGATCTAATTCTAATGGCAGAAACAATCCAAGACCTGAGGATCCACCTTCGCTCTTTAGAGCTTTTCTGCAAAGAGGTAGGAATGTAGGTAAACATTGGAAAAACCAAAATTGTGATTTTTTCTATAAAGAAGACAAGCCAATAGCCTGAATTTCAGTTCGAAGGTGAGCCTTTGGAGATAGTGTCAGAATATAAATATCTAGGCCTTGATTTTCATAGCAAGCTCAAGAGGGACATATGCAGGATGAAACGAATACAAGGTGGATGGAAAGCCCTCTTTGCACTCCAAAACAGGTGCATAAACACTTTGAATTATGGGATTGGAAGACCACTAAGGTTCTATTTGGGTTGCTTGTCATTCCAGTGTTGTTGTATGGCTGCGAGGTATGGGCTAGTGGAATGACAAATATAAATTGGAGACAACTAGAGAGAATCCAAAAAAGGCTTATAACACACCAGTTCATAATCAAGGCTACAGTTCCCTATGAAATCATCTTGGCTAAAATAGGTTCTTTCCCCCTGGAGGTAACTGCCATGACCAGGCTCATAGGTTACCTGAAAAAAGTTGGAAACATGCAAGCAGGCAGATGGCCTAAGGCTGCAATGGATGAAGAGTTACATAGAAGAAAGAACACGTGGATGAAGTAGAACTACAAATGAATGAAAAAATGGGATATCAACTTAAGTGAATGCCCAAAGCTTAATAGAGACATCAAAAACTATGTAAATGAAAAGTTTAGATTGATGATGTGGTAGAAGAAAACAAGCAGGAAGTGTCAGCATTACATTATTGAGTTTAACCCAACATGTGACCATGGGGAGAAAGCTTATATAGGGGCTGAAATAAAATGGTGAGAGAAGATCCTCATTTCTCAGCTAAGGACTAGCTCTCACAATCTTAGGTGTGAAACAAGGAGGTGGACAATACCCAAGGAGCAATGGGAAGAGAGAACTTGTATATTGTGTAATACATGGGCAATTGAGATGGAAGCACACTTTATTCTCCAATGTCCTAAGTTCACTGGTATTCAATCCAAATACGAAGAAATCCTAGCCAGTGGGTCCATGGTGGAACTATTTGAGGAAAACAGAATAAAGAGCTTGGGGGAAATGTTGTCACAGATCAGTTGGCAGAGGAGCAACCTCCTAAAAGAGGTCAAAAAGCCCACTTTGGTCTAAGGTAGTTTGGTACTATTTTATGGTCCCATAGACCTGTTGGTCTCATGGACATAATTAAAATCTTTCATTTCATAACATTTTTGTAATGAACAAAGTATTCCTTGGAATATTTTTTTTTGGGGGAAAATCTTTGAAGTAAAGTGAGTGATATAAAAGTATGAAAAGGCCATGCAAAAAGGGGGTTAATTTTTCTGAAATTTAGTCAGAGAGAAAAAGGAAAGAAGAGCCAAGAGAAGCCAATTTTCTGGGAATATTTTTTGAGAAATTAGTTATTTCTTATGCACCTTTAAAAATTGATCATGTCAAGTTGGTTGCAGATGTATAGCCATTGAAAAACTTTGTGATTGTAAACAAATTTTCCCTTGTTGATCAAATTTGAGAAACCTTGAGTAATTTGTGTAGATCAATGAACTGTGTTATGTCCATTTTCATCTTGAGATATTTTTAAATAGTTATCTATGTGCCTGTTGTAGTCTTACATTAGAAATCCTTTGAAAACACACAAAATATAATCCTCATGACAAGTATTATGGCATTTGCAAATACATTATGAAGAGAGCTTTCATTTCATAATGCAATAAGCAATTTAAATTCACTTTACTTTCATTTCAGTGATATATATTGTTTTTTAGTTTATGAGTGTATCATGAGCGTTATATAGTAGGAGTTTTCTAAAGTTTAATTGAGTATTTAACATGAGTTCTTGTGTTTAAATCTTCAAGAATGTGTGAAGTTGTGTGTCTTTGAGCTTTCATAGATGCACAATTTTATAATTAAAGGTTCATCTTTAGTATTTGAAGCTATTCGTCTTTTTTCCTTGTGGATTTGTTAAAATTTGTTTAAAGTTCTTAGAGATTTGGTATAATCTACTTTTTCCTACTTAACTTCCCAACCAGAAACTACATATCTAGAGATGAACCATACATGAACTACCCCTGCTTGCACTATCTATTCATAAATGCTAAGGGAATTCATTGATTTACCCTTCCCTTACCTCAATATGTAGGAGCAATTAGTTTTTACCACTTCCTTTAGTAACCTAGATCTCATCTTTACTATTTGAAGCTATTCATCTTTTTGCCTTGTTGATCTGTTAACATTTGTTTAAAGTTCCTAGAGATTTGGTATAATCAACTTTATCCTTCTTAACTTCCCAACCATAAAATACATATCCAAAGATGAACCATACATGAACTACCCCTGCTTGCACTGTTTGTTCATAAATGCTAAGGGAATTCATTGATTTACCCATCCCTTACCTCAATATGCAGGAGCAATCAGTTTTTACCACTTCCTTTAGTAACCTAGATCTTGTCTAGAAGGTTTCTTTATCCTCTAAAGTGAAAAATCATGAGAGTTAGACTATGTTGTATTGACCATACCTTCTAAAGATCTCCTATAAATTTTTTGGAAGGAAATAAAAATACTATAAATCTATAGATGCCATCCACCAATATGGGTTACAAAATGGGTCCTCTCACCCTGGTTGAAGGCACAACCTAAAGTAGTCAGGGTAGGTCAAACCCTATTCATGGTGCTATCCATTTCTTCCATGCCTGAGTGAATGAAGAGTCAGATAAATCCTTCCCCAGCTACAAAATGAATCACACTCTGATTTATCTGTCTCCAAGCATCTTATTCAAACTACGGTGTTGCTCAGTCACAAAGGGAGAATCAATTTGGGTACCAACACGGATCTGACACCATTACTCGGGGACCATTTCTACAAATGCATACACATACCGAGCCTGGTAATAGTTCTTACATGATTTAAGTACAAATACATTGTTTAAACATCATTATTTGCTAAGATTTGTGCAAAATCAAAAGTTCATTGTGTAGTATTTCTAGTTTCTAAGTAGTTATTGTACTAAATTTTCACTTATAGTGATAAATGTGGGTAAAGGAAGGTCGGATCTGGTAAGATTTGCAAAAATTAAGTATTGATAGACATTTGACAAAATACTTATAGTGCATTTGCACATCTAAGGTGAGAATCCTTGGTGGTGACTCTGAATTGGTTTAAAATTTTGATGATTACCAATGTGTCAAGTGAAATCTATCATTAATATTTGCAAAGATGGAGGGAAGAAGGTCTTTCTTCACTAGGGATCCTACTAGAAAGTTATTTCCGGAACTATGAATAGAAAATTGGAAGGAAAACAAGAATAAAGAAAGGAGATATAAGTTTTGAAAGGTGATCAATCTATGGTTGAAGATTACCATATGTATTCAAGTGATTCTGAACCAAGTAGTCATCATGTAAATTTAAATTCCCCTACTAGAGAGAGGCCATCATTTTTGTCTGAAAAGCATGTCTCTCAGTTTTTCCTTGCTTCTTCTGAGATTGATAGGGTTCTCCAAAAATTGAATCATTAGAGGATATTTACTTTGAGAGTTGTATTCTTTTTCCCTAGAGACCCCTCGTCCCTTATCATTTTGATTCTCCTACAAGATCACCTCCTCAAGAAAATATGGCTCAAACTCCACCTAGACCTCCTTTTGTTGTCAATACTTTTGGACCAATAAATTTAAGAGGTATGGTTGGATATCCTAATATGGTACCACAAGATGTCAGAAATAGGTTGCCAAAATTTCAATGGAATAATGCCATCACTAGTTACCAGCATTTAAGACTCTTTATCAATATGATGGAAGATTTTGAAATTGAGTTTGAAGACATGTATATAAATTTTTTATTCATACTCTTGAAGAGGATGCACATGATTAGTACAAGGCTTTACTAGATAATTTAATAGATTCATGGACTGAGATGAAAACTACTTTTAGATTGCAATATGGGGATAAGAATGATCTCAGGTTCCTTCTATTTGAGTTTGAAAATATAAAGAAAAACCCAAATGAATCTATCTAGGATTTTAATACTAGGTTCAACAAAACCTTGAATAGGTTACCTATAATCCTAAGGCCAAGTGATGAGTCATGTTTGATAAAATATTCTAACACTTTTGATAAAAAGGCTGCTTATTACTTAAGAGATAAGAACCCGGGAACATTGAGGTAGGATTTCACCATGGCCTTATAAATAGAAAATAACATCAAAGTAGTTGGAAATCCTCCTAAAAGAGAGGGTATCAAGTTGATCAATCTGAGAGGCCTCAGTCAAAAACAATTGTGGATTTGGAAGAGGTTGTGAAGACTTTGGCAGAGTGGTTAAAGAGATATCCTACAAACTGAGCCAGAGAAAAAGGGATAGGACAGAGTTCCCAAGGTCAACACAAGCCACACGGTCAGGAGATATTTGGAAATCATCCTAGAGGTGATCACAGACCAGATGATAGAGGAAAAGGGCCCATGGGATCAGGAAATAAATAGCCTCAACCTAGGGATAATAGATTGGTTCCTGATCCTTTGACTGCTAGGATTGCTACCGTTGAAGATGTCGGTGTTATTGAGTGGTTTGATATGCGTTTCTTACCACATTCCCCATGTGATGTAGATAAGGAAGTGGAGGAAACAAATGATGATGAGGCATATGGTGACGTGTGTATGATGGAGTTTCTGGGAACTCACAAGAAGAAGGCAACATCAACTAAATTGATAAGTGCCAGAACTATTGAAAATTTTGGGATTGTGTTCACCATGTATTACCTCTTCCTCTTATTAATACTTTTGAAATTGATATGGTGAAAGAATTTCATTTAACTAATCATGATTTTGAATACTTAAGGGCCTTGATGATTAAAAAGTATGATGGAGGAATCCCTTCCAAAAAGGACAAGAAACTATTGATGAATGCAGTAGTTTCTCAGGAGAAATAATATAACACTAGAAGTAAGGTTATCAAAGGGGAGGGCCACAAACCAAGCCAAAAATTCTAGTTCTTACCAATATCCCAAAGGAAAACCCTAAGAAAGATACATCTAGCAAAGGCCTAATTACCCCAAATAAAACTGTGCTCCTTCCCATGCCCAGACTCTGA
Source organism: Taxus wallichiana var. yunnanensis (assembly GCA_018340775.1). NCBI lineage: Eukaryota > Viridiplantae > Streptophyta > Pinopsida > Cupressales > Taxaceae > Taxus > Taxus wallichiana. Next base: position 1,037,194,134 of record CM031240.1, on the reverse strand, counting down.
AAACTCCTATACTATTATATGAATTAGTGAATCTTCCTCCTAATATTATCATGCCAAAATATATTCCTTGTGACATAGCCCAAATCTTGAGTTAGATCAAGGTTACTATTCCCATTTTTGAATTACTCAAGATCCCCAAGCATAGGAAAAGGGCATTCGAATATTTGGGATTTAAGGAAGAAAAGATTACTCAGGGAAAAAGTGTAAACAATGTAGAGATTCCTCCTATTATTGTAGAATTAGAAGTACCACAAGCATTGGAGGAACTAGGTGAATCACCTGAGATATATTTGGGCACATCTCTAGTTGAATCTCAACTTGATGTGGATCCATTTTATACCACTTTAATTATTAAGGATAGGTTGGTGCATAACTATATGTTTGATTTAGGAGCCTCATGTAATGTAATGCCTCTTGAGGTGATGAATGAGTTAAATATCAAAGTAACAACAAATTTTGGGAAGTGTACTGCTATGGATTCAAGATAAGTGCTAGTAATTGGATATGTCAAAGGAATGGTAGTGCAACTAGTAGCTTATCCAGGAAAATGCCTAACCATGAATGTAGTTATTGTGGATTATCCTGCTAAGTGGGGAATGTTGTTGTCTAGAAAATGGGCAGCTAGTGTAGGTGGAAGCATACAAATGGACATGTCATTTACAACTATACAAATTAAGGGAAACCTTGTGAAGTTATATGGTGAGAAGAAAATGATATGCCTTGTTGAGGATCCTAACAATGCTTCTTATGAAGTATTGTACACAGACGTTGATGTTGATAACTTTGTGGGTTATGCTGATTTTAAGGAGCATAAAATTGATGAGTGCAAATATCTTGAGAAGGTTGGTTTTCCTAGACTCTGATGTTTGATGGGGCTTGTTCTAGATCTAGTAATGGTGTTGGTGTTGTCTTGATATCTCCAAGCCATGAGGAGTTTAAATTTTCTTTTAAACTTAATTTTGAGTGCACAAATAACATTGTAGAGTACAAAGCACTGCTCTTGGGTTTAAGGATTTCTTGGAAGTATGGTGTCAAAGACATTATTGTTAAAGGGGATTCTAAGTTGATAGTCAAACAAGTTAGAAAGATGTATGTAACAAAAAATCAAAGAATGAAGCAATATAAGCATGCAGTTTGGGACTTAATTGAAATGTTTGATTCTTTCAATATAATACACCATGATAGGAAATAAAATACTATAGTAGAAAAATTGGTAGTGTTGGGATCAAGGTTTGAGAATTTTATAGTATCCACCTATTGTGAATATGATATTGAAATATTGACTAGGTTGTATGTCCCTGATAATATCAAGCATTGGCAAGTTTTTGAAGATGATGCCCATGTCCAAAGGTTTTTGTAAAATAAAGGAGAATTTACCAATAAAATTATGGACTAGGAACCAATGGTTTGTGCAAATGACGGAAAAGAGACCCTATTTGGTAAATACATTATTCAATTGAAAACCAATACTATTCCTAGAGGTTTGGTTGCTACTGAATCAATTTTGATAATGGTGATTGCATTGTTAATAGACACATGTCGGCCTCGAGAGATGTTGAAGAACATAACCTAGGAAAAAGGATAAACCTTGGAAAATATGGTTAGGTAGTAACTTGGATAGAGAGGAAAAGCAAGCATATGCCCAATTGTTAAAAAGTACCAGGACTTCTTGGCTTGACATGGTGTTATCAGAATTGAAAGCATTTAGGAAGACCTTTGTCAGCACGAGATACCCCTAGATGTTAATGCCAAGCCATTTAGGCAAAAGAAAAGACCAATTAATCCAATCCTTTCCCTAACAATGTAGGAAGATTTGAAAATTTAAGGGATGGAGGAATCATATAACCTACGAGGTACTCTTCATGGGTGGAAAACTTGGTACCTATTCAAAAGAAGAACGAAGACATAAGATTGTGTGTTGACTTTAGAAATTTAAATAAGGCATCAATTAAGGACAACTACCCCTTGCCAAATATGGATAACATGTTACAATTGGTTACAGGTTTAGAATTTTTATCTACTTTGGATGGTTTTTTTGGGTATAACCAAGTGGTTGTGAAGCAATAAGAGAGAATCAAAACTACTTTCACTACTCCATGGGGTACCTATGTGTACGTGAGAATGTTGTTTGGCCTAATGAATGTTGGAGCCACATTTCAAAGAGAAATGGATGTAGCATTCTCAGGATATATAAATGACTTCATTGTTGTGTATTAGGATGATGTGACAATTTTTCAAGGAAGAGAAGTGATCACATGCAGCATTTAGAAAAGATGTTGTTAAGGTGCAGGGAATATGGTATCTCATTGAACCCTAAGAAATGTCATTTTAGGGTTTAAAAGGCTAAGTTTCTCAGACATATTGTATCAAAAGAAGGGGTCATGATTGATCCTTATAGAGTGGAAGCCTTTAGTAAAGTTCCTATTCCAAGAACTGTAATTCAATCATTTTTGCAGATAAATCATTAGGAGCACCTCTGGATGCAAATCAGTTTCTAAGTTGATGTTTCAGGCATCCAGTGTGATTGCACAACATTGAAACCTCTCTCCAAGTGTGGGACTTGTAAAATGAGAGAGGAATCTCCAGATTAGAGGCTGGTTCCTCAAACTCCTCTGATCAGATCTGTTATTTGCACAATAGCGAGAGGTTTGAATCCTAATCCTACTCTAAATTCCAAGGAGACAAAGATAGAAAGTGCAAAAATTGAAAATAAACTAATAGGTGATACACCAAAGGAGTGGTGAACACTTCTTGTTCATGAAAATTGACACAATTTCATAAAATGCAACATGAAACATCATACATAGGCTAATAAGATGTAATTAGAGGTCTGAAATGAAGTAAGACAATACAAAGGGAAAAGGATTGAAAATTGATCACGAGTGCATGTCATTTTTCAAAATATCAAAATCCTTGCATTTGCAACATCAAAGAGGTAGAAACCTGTTACACTCATGAAGAAGGTCCGATACTTGTAAAAATCACTTGTTGAAGGTGAAAGAAGAAGCTTGCTATAGAAATAAAAAAAATGTTCCACCTCAAAAAATGAGCCAAATTTGGCTTTTACAATGCATGGGTCGAGTCCAGGAGAGAGAAAATGTGTAAAAACATGGAAGCCATTCCCCATTGAATGAAGATGAATTAAAATAGCATGGGCATCCTTACTGACCCATGCCACGACATTTTAAGCCATCTTTGAAGAAGAATGCGACCCCATTTTGCATTAAAACTGGTTGTTGAAACATCATTTCTGGCCATTACCACATACCAAAGATTTTCTTGATTTTATCTCTCCAAACTCAACCAAAATGAAAAATTGATTGAAATCATGTAGATAATTTCACCAGCTTTCCATTGATATAAAGAACGTGAAAATCGAGCTCTGGATCAAAAGATATGGCGATTTGAAAATTTAGGGCAAAAACAGGCCAAAATCGGATCGGCGGGCAAAAGTTTGAATTTTTACCCGTTTGGTCTTTGGAAAATTTTTCAAATTTTCCCTGCGCTCCACCACTCCGTGTGCCATGGCGGCTTCCTATTCAGCGGGCCTCCTAAGGGAAAATTTCCCACGAAAATCCGCTAGTGAGCCATAACTTGAAAAATATGAGGAGTTAGGAGGAAAACTTTACCTTTCTAGAAAGCTGAGAGAGAGCTCTATCCAATGGTGCCATTTTTAGAAAGATTTGAGTGCCTAAAAATCAAAAATGGAGACTGAGGCACAAGAGAGGTAAGAACACAAGGAGTTAGCCACAAAAATGAGTAGGGGCACATTTTGGATAACATAACCAAAAAGGGAATTCAATTCTTTTTCAGGATAGATAAATTTTATTAGGAGATTTATTTACAACTTTGTTGAATTGACTATCCCAATCACTAGTATGTTGAAAAATATCGAGTATCAAATAAGAAAAGCGATTTATTCAAGCCTTTACTAGGATCAAGGAAGCGTTGAAAAATGCCCCTGTTTTAGCATCTCCTGATTACAAAAAGGCCTTCCAAATGTTTTCCTTTGCTTTTGAGAATACCATTGCATCTGTGTTGCTACAAAAGGATGATGAAGGAGCTAAAAGGACAATTTATTTCTTTAGTAAAGCATTATGAGGGCAAAGTTGAAGTATACTATTATGGAGAAACAAGATTTGCTTTTTTCTGAGCCATGAAAATCTTTAGGCCATATATTTTAAGTTCTAAAGTCATAGCTTATGTCCCTCATACTATGGTCAAAGATATCTTGTCAGAAATGGAAATTTCCAATAAGAGATGCCAATGGGAAAATAAGTTGCAGGAATATGATATGGACATCCAAACTACAAAATTGGTCAGAGGTTTGGGCTTGGGAAAGTTAATGACATAAAGCAATCTACAAAAATTGAGATAAATGAGGTTAATGAAGAAAGGCTTAATATTCTTGAGAAATTAATAAATTCCGAATGGTGTAGGGATATTATATTTTATCTCAAACATCTGCAATGGCACTGATTGTTTAAGAAAAAATGAAAAGAGAGTAGTTAGATTGGCTTCCCAATAATATATAATCATTGATTATGGGTTGGCTTGGAAAAACCACGAGGAGTTCTCTTAAGGTGTATAAGCGAGGATGAAGCCCCAAAGTTAATTGTTGACTTCCATGGAGGATTTTGTGGGGGTTTCATTTCGCGGGAAGAGTGAAAACCCATAAGATCTTAAGGGATGGTTCGTTTGGGCCAATAGTTTTTAAGGACAACTTTATTGGTAAGAAAATGTGAGAGCTGCCAACATTTCTCAGGAAGATTAAAAGCTTAAGGATCCCTCACGATACAGTCTATATCAATTTGAAGCCCATTTTAAGCGGTGGGGGATGGAATTCATTGGGAGATTTTAGATTCTTCAAGTTGGAAGCCATTAATGGATATTGGTATGCCATGACTACTTCACCAAATGGGTAGAGGAAATACCCACTAAGAAAGTAACCCATCAAATTTTCATGGAATTAATTTTAAATCAAATAATTTGTAGGTTTGGAGTGCCTGCTAAAATAGTTCTTTGACAATGTTATGAGTTTTCAAGCTAAACATTTGGTAGCCATGTGTCAAGAGTAGGGGATAAATTTAGCATATGCTTCCAACTACAATCCCAAGGTAATTGACAAGTAGAATCAAGTAACAAAAATCTATTGAAGATAATTATGAGGACCTTGGAATTAAATAAAAAAAAGTATCTCCAACTTTGTTGAAGTTTTCTATTTGGGCTGACAAAATTACTATTAAAAGAGAAACTAGAAAGAGCCAATTTGAATTGGTATATAGAACTCAGGATTTCCTCCCCTTACATATGCAATTATCTCCTTATCAATTTATCCAATAATAGGAGGATCAAGAGATTAGTCCCTATGATGCTCGTATAAATAAAATTGTTGAATTAGATGAAGAGAGAAGATAATACCATCAAAGAAATGTGAATTTTAGGAGAAGTTGAACAAATTTTTAATAAAAAGGTAACCCCAAGAGTTTTCGAGTGTGGGAGATCTTGTGATCATGGGATTACAAACATGAGGATAAGGAAAACATGGAAAGTTTGACACATTATGGATGGGCCCTTATTCTATTGACATTAGAATTGGTGAGCATTCCTTTTTCCTAAAATATTTAGACGGAGAAATGCTTGAGTTGCTTATTAATGTGAGCACTTGAAACATTTCCTTGATTGATTTCTCAAAACTAAGGCATGCATCATTATACAGTGTACGCATTTTTGGTTTTGTTTTTTTTTTATTCACGTTTTTCTATTTCAGTTTGTCTCGGTCCTTGGTGATGAGTTTTTTTGGTTTCTTAGTTTTTTCTTGGAGGGTTGGATATTGTTACTTTGCTTTGAAGGTCGGTTCTTGACTCCATGGCCCAATGGATTTTTGGCACATGGTCTGTTGTTGTTACATTATGTTTTTTCTTGCGCACTCACAGGGAGTGCCCATCCCCGAGTCGGAGCTGGTGTTGGTGCTTAATTGTAATCTCTCCTTTTTCCTTTAAAATTTTTTAGTCCACCTGGTTTGATGTAATTTTCATCTTCCTGTGTGGATGTGTGTAAATTTTTTCATTCACTAAGGTTTCGTTGTCATCCTTTTCCTTGGGTGGTGGATCACGCAGAGTCTTTCTATTATTTATAATTTTCTATCCATTGTAAAACTTTTGTAGTTGGGAGTGTTCCATGATCGTGTCTCCTTTGTGTGGCTTTGTTTTGAAAAGGGAGTAAAGTTGTAGAAGTAAGCCACTACCCCTGCCGACGCCCAAGTAAAGCCACATGTTGAGCTAGCATCAAAAGCAGATGTGTAACTTTCTCGGACCCTAGACACGTGGAGGGCTTGCACTTGTTTGGGGACCTACCCCTGAATTTTACCTTTGAATTTACATGAAGAGACACGTGGAGGCTTCCGCTAGCTCTTCCCATGCTTAGAATTTTTAATGGCCGGTGTAACTTTCTCGGACCCTAGGCACATGGAAGGTATGCGCTCGCATGGGGACCTACCTCTCAATTTTACTTTTAAAGTTGTGTTGAAGGGACACGTGGAGGTTTCCCCTAGCTCTTTGCATGCTTAGAATTTACAATGGTAGATGCAACTTTCTTAAACACTAGACATGTGGAGGGCATGTGCTTGTTTGGGACGACTTTGAATTTTACCTTTAAAGTTGCGCTGAAGAGACACATGGAGGATTTTGCTTTGGCTCTTCTTTATACTTAGCCAATTGGGCCTTGAGTGAACAAATCAAAATAAAAGGGAATGTTTCAGATGACCTGCCAAAAGTGAAGACCGGATCTCCCAGTCAGACGTAGATGAAATACATCAAAAAGAATCACATTTCATACACCTGGCCATATGGGATGATGTTCATAAATATCACAAGATAGAGCACAAGATCAACAATTGGGAAGAGAGTGGAGGGAAAAGAGAAAAGGGACAAGCTGGTTTTAGACCCAAACACTCAACCATTGATCATTGTGTCACACTCAGACATCTAGTGGAAAATGGGTGGGATCGAAAGAAGGATGCTTACTATTGTTTTGTGGACTTCAAAAAATATTTTGACATGGTTCCAAGGAAAAAAATGTGGAACAGAATGGAGGAGTTAGGGGTTCCAGCACATTACAGGGCTGTCGTTCATAGACTGTATGAGCAAGTGAAAGCTAAAATCAAAACACATGCAGGGTTATCTGAAGGGTTTGGGAGTGATATAGGGGTTAAGAAAGGGTTCCTCTCTCTCCAACCTTATTTGGACTATACATAGACAAATTGGAAGAGTGGATAAACAAATTTGGAGGTAATGGAGTGCCCCTAGCTAAGTATGTGGTGAAACTCATGTTATATGTAGATGATCTAATTCTAATGGCAGAAACAATCCAAGACCTGAGGATCCACCTTCACTCTTTAGAGATTTTCTACAAAGAGGTAGGAATGTAGGTAAACATTGGAAAAACCAAAATTGTGATTTTTCTGTAAAGAAGACAAGCCAACAACCCGAATTTCAGTTCAAAGGTGAGCCTTTGGAGATAGTGTCAAAGTATAAATATCTAGGCCTTGATTTTCATAGCAAGCTCAAGAGGGACATATGCAGGATGAAATGAATATAAGGTGGATGGAAAGCCCTCTTTGCACTCTAAAATAGGTGTAGAAACTCGAATTATGGGATTGGAAGACCACTAAGGTTCTATTTGGGTTTCTTTTCATTCTAGTGTTGTTGTATGGCTGTGAGGTATGGGCTAGTGGAATGACAAATATAAATTGGAGACAACTAGAGAGAATCCAAAAAGGCTTATAACACACCAGTTTAGAATCAAGGCTCTGTTCCCTATGAAATCATCTTGGCTAAAATAGGTTCTTTCCCCCTAGAGGCAACTACCATGACCAGGCTCATAGGTTACCTGAAAAAAATTTGGAAACATGCAAAGGAAGATGGCCTAAGGCTGCAATGGATGAAGAGTTACATAGAAGAAAGAACATGTGGATGAAGCAAAACTAAAATGGATGAAAAATGGGATATCAACTTAAGTGAATGCCCAAATCTTAATAGAGACATAAAAAACTATGTAAATGAAAAGTTTAGATTGATGATGTAAGTGTCAGCATTACATTACTGAGTTTAACCCAACTTGTGACCATGGGGAGAAAGCTTATATAGGGGCTGAAATAAAATGGTGAGAGAAGATCCTCATTGCTTAGCTAAGGACTAGCTCTCACAATATTAGGTGTGAAATAGGGAGGTGGATAATACCCAAGGAGCAGTGGGAAGAGAGAACTTGTATATTGTGTAATACATGGGCAATTGAGACAGAAGCACACTTTATTCTCCAATGTCCTAAGTTCACTAGTATTCGATCCAAATATGAAGAAATCCTAGCCAGTGGGTCCATGGTGGAACTATTTGAGGAAAATAGAATAAATAGCTTGGGGAAATGTTGTCACAGATCAGTTAAAGAGGAGTAGCCTCCTAAAAGAGGTCAAAAGGCCCACTTTTGTCTAAGGTGGTTTGGTATTATTTTATGGTCCCATAGACCTGTTGGTCTCAGTGGACATAATTAAAATATTTCATTCCATAAAATTTCTATAACGAACAAATTATTCCTTCGAATATTATTGTTTTTGGGGAAAAGCTTTGAAGTAAAGTGAGTGATATAAAATTATGAAAGGGCCATGCAAAAAAAGGGGGGTTAATTTTCTGAAATTTAGTCAAAGAAAAAAAAGGAGAGAAGAGCCGAGAGAAGCCATTTTTCTAGGGATTTTTTTGAGAAACCAGTTATTTCTTATGTTCCTTTCAAAATTGATCATGTAAAGTTGGTTGTAGATGTATATCCATTGACAAAACTTTGAGATTGTAAACAAACTTTCCCTTGTTGATCAAATTTGAGAAACCTTGAGTAATTTGTGTAGATCAATGAACTGTGTTATGTCCATTTTCATCTTGAGATATTTTCAAATAGTTATCTATGTGCCTATTGTAGTCTTACATTAGAAATCCTTTGAAATCACACAAAATATCGTCCTCATGACAAGTATTGTGGCATTTTCAATTACATTATGAAGAGAGCTTTCATTTCATAATGCAATAAGTGATTTAAATTCACTTTACTTTCATTTCAGTGATACAAATTGTTTGTCATTTTATGAGTGTATCATGAGCGTGATATAGTAGGGGTTTTCTAAAGTTTAATTGAGTCTTTAACATGAGTTCTTGTGTTAAAACCTTGAAGAATGTGTGAAGTCGTGTGTCTTTGAGCTTTCATAGATGCACAATTTTCTAGTTGAAGGTTTGTCTTTACTATTTAAAGCTATTCATCTTTTTTCCTTGTGGATCTATTAACATTGTTTAAAGTTCCCAAAGATTTGGTATAATCAAATTTGTCCTTCTCAACTTCCCAACCATAAACTACATATCTAGAGATGAACCATACATGAACTACCCCTTCTTGCACTTTCTGTTCATAAATGCTTAAATACTTCATTGATTTACCCATCCCTTACCTCAATATGAAGGATCAATCAGTTTTTACCACTACCTTTAGTAACCTAGATCTTGTCTAGAAGGTTTCTTTTTCCTCTAAAGTGAAAACTCGTGAGAGTTAGACTACTACTGTATTGATCATACCTTCTAAAGATATCCTATCAATTTTGTGAAAGGAAAGAAAAATACTACAAATATACAGATGCCATCCACAAATATGGGTTACAAAATGGGTCCTCTCACCCTTGTTGAAGGAAAAACCTAAAGTAGTTAGGGTAGGTCAAACCCTGTTCACGGTGCTATCCATTTCTTCCATGCCTGAGTGAATGAAGAGTCGGCTAAATCCTTCCTTGGATACAAAATGACTCATATTCTGATTTATCTGTCTCCAGAGCATCTTTTTCAAACTATGGTGTTGCTCGGTCATAAAGGTTTCTTGAAAGGGAAAGGTATGTTCTAATGGGAGGAACAACAATAGTTTGCATTCAAGACATTGAAGGAGAAACTTAATCTTGCACCTATTCTACATTTTCCTTCATGCGACAAACCATTTCATGCACATGTTGATGTCTCTCGACATTGCCATTGGCATGAGTGTTGGCCCAACATGGAGAAGATATTATAGATCATCCTATCTATTTTGCTAATAGAAAGTTAACTCCTGAGAACAAAATTACACAACTACATAGTGTGAAGCTTTGTCAATGATCTATGACCGCATAAATTCTACTAGGACCTACTTACTACACCATTCATCTTTTATACGAGATCACATGGCATTAAAGTATTTGGTAAATAAGCCTATTTTACAAGGGCGCATATGTCGATGGGTGATCTTATTTCAAGAATTTGATTTCACAGTTGTGGTAAAACGAAGAAAAAGTAATTCTGGACCAGACCATCTATCAAGAATACAATTAGGAGAAGAAGAAGAGGAAATTAAGGATACCATGCTAGATGCATAGTTATACGAGGTTATAATACACACCATCGAACTAGAGGAAATTGATGTATTTCTACACACAGGATTTCACGAGAAGGAATGAAATCCTTGGAGAAGAAATAAATAGCTTTATACGTGTTGCACCTTATATGTTAATCAGTCGTGACTTGTAAAAATTGGGTTGTGGTGAGGTATTACACCATTGTGTATTGGAACATGAGAATATAATCATTATGGAAGAAGCTCATGGTGGAATTTCAGGTGGCCAATATGTAGTTGATGCCACAAAGTGTGTAAGATTCTACTCACTTTGGATTATGGTGGGAGAACCTCTATAAAGATTATAAGGAATTGTGCGAGGAATGTGACCATTGTCAATGTCTTGGAAGACCAGTCAATGAGATGAAATTCCTCGAGACCTATTACTAGCACATAACCATTTTAGAAATGGGTTATAGATTTTGGGTCCTATTTCACTAGCTGCACATAGAACTAGATCATGCTACATTATAACTTGCATAGACTATCTGACAAGATGGGCAGAAGAAACACCTACCAAGGACTATACAATGGCTAAAGTATCCCGATTTCTATGGGAAAATATTATTACAAGGTATGGATGTCCTTTGAGTTTGACCAGTGATAGGGGCACACATTTTCTTAATGAGACAATCAGAATTTTATTGGATGAGTTCATGATTGTACACCATAAGACTACACCCTATCATCCTCAGGAAAATGGAAATGTTGAAGCTTTCAATAAAATTTTTGGCAGGACATTGTAAAAAATCATGATATTGGAAGAAAGGATTGGGATGATAAAGTATCTTCCATAATTTGGGCATATCAAACAACATATAATAGGTAAAACAAAGCAACACCATTTTAGTTAGTTTTTTGCACAAAAGTTTTTCTTCGTATAGAATTTATGTTACCTTCTTTTCGTATTGTTTACACTGGAGGTCTAGCTGATGAGAAAGCTTTAGAAGAATGGATTGAAAAGATAATTCAGTTGGATGAGCGATGAGCCATAGCACGTTGGAGTTAGAAGCAAGAAAAGGCTAGGCAGAAGGCATGGCATGACAGAAACATAAGGTACAAGAAGTTTGATATTAAACAAATGGTGCTTCTCTATGACTCTAAGTTCTTACACCATCCAGGAAAACTTAAGGTACATTGCTTGGGGTCATATGTTATCACTTAAATCCTTGAAACAAACACTTGCTAATTAGAATCCTTGGATGGAACACAACTACGAGTACTTCAATGGGAGTAAAGGTGAAGCCCTACTATAAATAAGTCTTCTTGGTGTTTGTAATAAGGTAGTATTGTCATTTAGACTAGGTTTTCAATTCTATATTTCCTTACCGTGTTTCCTTCTTTGTTGTTATTTTGTGTCAATTTAGTTGGTGTGTTGTGTAATAAGTGCGCTTGCATGCATGGAGCTAATTACTATATGAAGCATGTTTATGCACAAAGGACTACACATGCTTTTAGTGTGGGGTGGATTGTCAATATTTAGGTACAAAATCATGGGAATTTAAAGGTGAAAGGAACAAGCTACTATGGGTGCTCATCAAGTCAAAGGATTGCTTCTAAAAAGTGACAAAATATGGAGATAAATGAAGGGACATTATAACGCGAGGTAAGCAGAGGCCATAAGAACTACTAGTAGAAGGTGTAGTGATGAGGTACTCATGTGTAAGGAAGCTCATTGAAGAGAAGTCTATGACTAGAGGGTAAGAGTGCGCACTAGAAGGTTGTAGCTGGGGTGCGAAGATGTAACACACGGAAAGGATGGAATTGATAAATTAATGAGAGGATATGTGGTAGCTGAAGGAGAAATGAATGCATCAAAAATGTGAAAATATATATGAGTATGGGATGCGAATTCATTTTACCATTCCAATTAGTATTATTTTAAAAAGAGCTAAGTGCAAAGAGCTGAGTGATCAAATAGAGGTGTGAGAGGTGTGTAACCAGTCATGACAAAAGAGATCTTTTCACAGAAAGAGCTTGTGTCCCCGGTGGTGAAGGGTTTGAGCAAAGCAAGGTGACAGAGAGGAATGAGGGAATGTGATTTCACCTAGGTCACACTTAATTGAGCTAGGGTTTGATTCATAAATTATAGAGTTCAAGAGGTAAGTATCTACAAAGGATTGCAAGGTAGAAATGGCACCCAAGAAAGCGATTTGCAGCAAGAGTGAAGGGAAAGAAGGTGGTTGAAGAAGAAGAGGAGATGGCTCCCAAAGTAATTTTCTGAAACGCAATATCCAGAGGGGGTTATCGTAGGCTAGGAGTGGGACTCTCACATAAGAAAAATAAAGGTGAGTGAGTACAACCTTTGTACCATAGAGGATAAGAAGGAACTTGATGCCTTTCGAACATAAAGACAAATAAAATCATAGAGGAAGACATGTCACAGTGTATGATGATCTTTGGTGAGAAACTCTTGAAGAAGATTTGAGTTTACCAACTATATGAACTCCCTTACATTGGGAAATATAAGCCCTTGTACCAGTGGCTCATGAGTAGAGTGCACGAATATTTTTTCTACTTTGCGGTATGCGAGCTAGAATTTCAGCCGCACTCATCTCCATGATAATGAGATTAAAGGGCACATGAGAAGATTTTGAGATGATTTAATGAGACAAGCCACACATCTTTGGAGAGCAGAAAGGAGTTGGGGTACAAAAATTTCTGCGTGGCGTGGACATTGATAAACTAAAAATTATCTAGTGCAAAAGATGATCGTACATCTCGTTACAAAGATAAATGACTAGGAAAGGTGGTCAAGCGAATACCATGTGGCTACACATTTCTAAAAAAATGTTTGAAGGGGTAGTTTATAACATTTCACATTACATTGCAAAAAAATGTTGAGGAAGGATCAGATTTGGAGCTGTTTTGTTGTCACTAGTGTTCATGGAGATCGAAGTGCACGATGGACCAAGAGAGAAGATATGGGAGTATCCCATAGAGCACAAGTCACCTGTAGATCACTTAAAAAAGTAATTGTGTGAAGGATCCATGAAAAAATAGGTCAAGAAAAGGGCTGAAAAGTGGTACAATAGGCTCCACGCGGCCTTTGAAGAAGAATGGCACATCCCCAAGGACTTTCCTTTGGGGGTTGGAAAGGCGATTCGATTCGCTTATATACCAAGCATTTATGCATATGCACGGTTCACCATAAAGGATAGAGCATGGAGCCCTTGGTGTAATTTACCATATGCCTTCACAATAAGGTACTTCTAGGCATCAATACAGGTTCTTAGATGTGCAATGCCTAACGTTCAATGCAGACAAGGTGGATTGTGACTACCACACGCTAAAGAAGAAATATGTGTATCTAGGGTGGGGTGCATATATTGAAAGGCTCATTTCAGATGTATTGAGCATTAAACTAATAAGTTTGGTTGTGGGAGATATTGGGGCAGCATTGGTGTACCTCTAACTAAATCCCAAGTTGGAGAATAACAAGTATGTGGAAGATGAGTTCACACTTCTAGCACCACCAAAGGGTAAGCACATGATGGAGAACATCCCAGTTCCTAAGCCCACAAAGCCAATTGAATTGGAGGATGAGGAGGATGAGTGCAAGGATAGTGATGGTTTGGAGAATAGAGGTAGAATACATCATATGAATAAGGGTGAAGATAAGCGTACCACTACACCACCTCAGCCACAAGAGGGGGATGATGAGGACTTGGATGCAGTCCAAGGAGAGCATAGATTTAAGAGAGTGTTCAAGAGAACAAGGACCCAGGGTGTTACTCCACAAATAGTGTGCAAATCACCCAGACTCTCTCCACAGAAGGAGAGAACCGTGAAAAGGAGAAGGAAAATGAAGTTGAATGAGGAGGTAGAAGAGTAAGAGGAAAGTGCGCCTAATTCTCCTACACCTCCAGAGAATGTAGAAGAACAAAAGGATGAAGAAATGAAGCAAGGAGAAGAGGAGGAAAAGGGAACAAATGAGACAGTTACAAAGACTGCTCGGGACATGGAGGCACAAGTCCCAAATTTAGAGGCTCAAGTTCCTAAGTAACCAAGGTCTAGAAGAACAAGTGGAGAGCACATTCCACTAGCCATGGGTTATGTAGAGGATGCAGGTAAAATTTTACGTGCCCGTTTCTAGAGCACATTGTCATAAAAGGACTTATATGGCTGGGAATTAATGGATGAAGATATGGCTACAGTGTGCACAAGGAAGTAGTTATCATGGTCCATGCACACACACATGGATGAGCTAGATTTTTATGTGTGTGAGGAGTCATGTGTATCAAGGAGGTTGAAAAATACACCTTAGGCTAGACACATGACAGTAAAGCCTATTGTCATGTCAGATGAATAGGTAAGCAATGCATTGGTGAAAGTATCAATAAAGGTGGCAAGGTGGAATATGGACAAGGCTGCCACAATTAGGGTGCTCAGGAAGAGATTAAAAGTAATGATGGAGAAATGGCATGCCTAACACAGGAAAAAGACTTAGCACAGAAGAAGAACTCTGTATTTATCAACATCATAGAGGAAATTGGTGATAACATCATAAGAGCTAGGCCACACTTAGAGCCAAAGGTTACAAAGAAATTTGTTTCTGAAATACACTATGTAGGTGCATTGTTAGACCTAGTGCTTGAAGATGAACCTCTTCTCATGTCAGCGCCAAAGGATCTAGCATAGGAGGAAGAGAAAGAAAAGGATTCATTGATGCGGAATATTGCATTATATGAAGGAATTCTGCAAGCCCTGCAAGAAGAACTGAAGAAAACAGACCAAGCATTAAATATTTACATAGCTCCAGAGGCGCTCATTAACATAAAAAACCCTGGAGGAGAATAATGAGGTCCATAAAGTGATGAAGGATGAAATATTGGGCCACAGAAAGATTATCAATGGTTAAACAAAAGTGCAAGGCCCTAGCAGCAGATAAGAACCACACAAGAATTGGTTGGAAGAGCTTGGGAAGCTCATTGCATAAAAGATGATTTACTAGAGGGAAAGATGACTATAATTTCCAGCATTGTGTTGATCTTGAACAATGAGAAAGGGGAGATGGCGAGAGATGAACAAAAGTCTATTGCTATGGACATTTGACAAATAGTAGAGGAAGTACTCATTGAGTGGTAGGACTTGGAGGTTGAAATAAAATAGGAATATCCTGAATTAGTTGTTCAGGTTGCAGAAGAAGAAACTGCAGAGTAAAAACATTCTTTCATTCTTTCCATTCTTCTATTCTTTACTTCTTTCCATTCTTCAATTCTTTACTTCAGTTTTGGAGATGACCATTGTTGGGGTGACAATGAAATTAGTGTGGGGTAATGTTGATTAGAGAACACTTGACAAAAAGCACACAAGAAGTCCACATGGGAAAACAAGTCATATTCAAAGGCATGAATGGATAGGGAGAACACATGCATGGAACAAAAGTTCATCTTTTTGGGACTTAGCCATTTTCGCTCATGAAGGTCTATTTTTAGAGATGGCATGCAGAGCACAAAAATGAGGTAGAGACATGTGCACAATACATTGGCTATTCTTGGAATATCAGATATGAAGAACTTTACATGGACACAGGCAGGAAATAGATCTATTACTATCAATTAACTACCAGTAGTCTATTGTTAGTGCACTTACATGTGTGGCTAGTTTTGTAAAGGTGTGTGGCTAATAATAACATACAACCTATTTTAGGAATGGATAAGTGGTGAAGGGAAAGTCCCCACCCTTATATATATGTATTAAACTATGTAATAGAAGGGATAGGGGAGATATATACAAAGATATGTTGTTAAATTTGTTACGTGCATACTATTGTTATTGTAATGAAGCTTTTGTATACTTATTGCATTGAATATAATGGAGGATATTGGCTGAATCTAAGTGTTAGTTTTGTGTGTATCTGAATCTAGTATGTTTTTGATCTCATCATGGTTAGTACTTAATTATTTTCTCCCTTAGGGATAGATCTGGTATGCTCTGTGGGATGATGTGTTAGTAATGGAACTATATGTATCTCTTAAGTCTTCGTCGTGCTAACATCCTGCAACAACAACCCTAAAGAGGGACCTGGTACCTTTGTGCACTTTGAGTGGGCACTCAATTTAGGTTGAGTGATGTGCCAATGTGTCTAGGGTTTTATTATATTTGTATCATTGAATTCTAGGCTACATAAATATCATTTTACCACTTGTTCAGATGAATGAGTTACTCAAACATGGACTGTGGAACCATGGAATAAAACCCAAAAGTTTCAAGACTTGTTTTGTCACATCTTGGCATCTATGGTGCACTTACTAAAAATAATATTCCCTGCCTACGTAGGGGTATGTTACTTCAGGTAATCCAACATTTGAAGAGGATACAAAGAAGGCGGTAAACATAGAGGGAGCATCACATGAAAGGTTATCAAAAGGTCATCTCGGCTCACAATTCACACTTACTAAAAATAGTAAGTTACACTCAAAGAGTAGTTTTGGAACAATGGGACGTACAAGGATAATCATTTAGGGGGACATCATTGTTCAAGATCATTCTAGTCATTTTTCATAGGGCATTCAAGATCCATCTTAGTTCATTCAACTTAGAGAACGTTCATGAGCTAATTGGAAGGATTTTCATAGTGTGCAAGGAGTTTGAAGATTTAGAGTTTCACTGTATTTCGAGATTTCCATCGATGAGGATCAATGAACTTTATATGGAATGAAATATCCTCCTCTTCTTCTCTCTCTCTCTTCCTCTCTCCTTCCCCCAACTTTCTCCCACTTTCAAGTGTTCTAATTCTTTGTTGGGGTTTGCACTTTTTGATATGCCTTTAAGTCACTTAGAAGTGACTTTATAAACATAATGTAAATTAATTCACCTTGATTTTATAAAAGGGACTTAAATATTTTGTAGGAATATGAATAGCCTAAAGTTAGAAATAAGGCATATGGAAGGTTATGAGTAACATGAGGAGCCATGTCTATTCTATAAATTGTAAATCCATTCCCATTTTAAAGGGTTGGTCATTAATTTTGTAAGCTCAAGAGTGCATTCTACCTTGAGAGAACAAAGGAGATAGCCAAATTCTTCCTTTCCCCACTCTCTCTTTTCCTCCATTCTCATACTATGTACAACTTGGTTTAAGAAATCAATACAAGAAGAAGGAGTTTTGAGCCTTTTTTGACTAAGGGGTTTATTGAGACTTTGTGATCATAAATTCCATTTGGTCTTGTTGCTATGCATAGAGTTGTTTCCTCCTAATTATAATGCATGTGATAAAACTTCTAATTGATGTATGCAGGAATCTGATTTTCTACCTACAACATTAGTTCTCCTATCTAATTTCTCACTCCCCTTTCCCTCTCTACAGACAAAGTCCTCTCTTGTAGGTATCTGCAAGATTTTCCATAGGGTCAGTGGAGTGTCCCTGTTGGATCCCTGGTTGAAAGGCCACCATAGAAATCCACCTTTTCATGCACATGTATATATGGTAGCTACACCAGTTAAGTAGAGGGACTTAGATTCCCAGAGCATTGGTAAGAAATCCACAAGTTTGTCCACCCAACAAATTTTCTCACCAAAATTTTTGGCACCCACCATGGGGAAGATTTAGCAGCATGTGCACCCAAAATATGACCACAAGGTGTAATTTTTTAAAACAATCAAATATTAAAAAAACAAAAAAAGAGTTCATGAAGATCCATTACTAAAAGACACACTGCTGATTTCTACATGTGACTTTTCACATTCTACTAGTGTCCTTTGGTGTTCCCACTAAAAAGTTTCCAAAAGATGGCTGAAGGAAGATACACCAAGTTGAGCAGGTCGAGAGGTGTTGTTGATTCCAATTTTGAGGCTTTGCAAAATTAGCAAGAACAAATTAGAGATAATCCATACTTATTCTCTCAAGCCTCCTCTTCATCTGGCTCTTCAAGAAGTTCACCTGGAAATCCTATCCAAACTTCTATTGATACTCCCCCTTCAAATTATCTCATTTTTCAATCACCCTTGAGCATTGAGTTCCCAAAAGAAGAATAATTTGAAGAAGAATTTATAGAAGCAAGAGCTGAAGTAGAAGCTAGAAATGAAAATGGAAGATGAAGTAGAAAGAACTCAACGCATTGTTTCATGGGGAATAAATACATGACCATTTTCTCTTGAACCTCATGTTCATGATCTACCAAAAATTTCCCACAAGAACTTGCCAAAGTTAAAAGGTGACAAATCACAACATCCTGAAGAACACATCGTTGCCTTCATGACATCATGTGGAAATATTGGTGTCCAATTGAATATGTTGTTGTAATATTGTTCCTAGAGTCCCTCCAAGAAAAATCAGTAGAATGGTTTTACCTCCTACCTTCCCGGCCCATCACGGGTTGGAATTACATCAAGGATTCTTTTAAAGAGAGATTTAAATCAACTAAAGATTGTCAGGACCTCCTGGTGCAGTTGGCTTAAATAGATAAAGGAGAAAATGAAACCATGAGAGACTTCATGGATTATTTCGAATGGTTGCTTCACAGATACCCGAAGAGGATTCGCCATCTCAAAATAATGTTAAGAGATTCTTCATCAATGATCAACCATCGAAGTAGGATTTTTGCTACGAATGATCTAAAAATCAATTTTAACTAGAAATTGTGCACACAATTAACTTTGCTTTGTATTGATTTTCGACATAAAAAATTGACTATTATATCCTTTTATATTTTTAATAAAATAATTAAAACTGAAAGTCTTATTTAAAATTAGAAGGTATAGAGATGAATCACCAATAATTTGACACAAGAATTGATGATGGAGTTTGACACTTGTGGCCTACATCTCCAGTGTCCTGGTTGAATGAGACTAATCTATTAAAATCTTGAATATAAATATTTAAAAATATTTCTACAATAATTTTATCTTCTCATCATGTTCCTCTACCAAAAATAATAGGAGTCACTTTTTACATCACCTCAAAATTCCTTCTCTAGCTCAAGTTATGAGCAAAACAATATCACAGTCACCTTCCAATGTCCCTTCATATACAACAAAGCCCTATTTATAATGTTTCACACCTCTAGTGCAATGGTTGGGAACACCGTCCTTTTACCCAAGCTTCCAAGGTTTAAATCCTTACATGAGTGCTTTGACTTTCTATGTTGGGCGCATTTTATCCCACATTGGGCGCTTGGAGGATAAATAGGAGCTTAAATAGGAATTGTTTTATAACTTGCATTAGCTTATGAGCCATTTTCTTAGGTGTCAATCTTGGAATGGCTGGAATATGCTATTTTTAGTGCATTTGGAAGGGATAAATAATGCGTTGGAATATAGATTGGGAGGATAAGGATAATAGTTGGCAAATTTAATTGGAAATTAAATAATATGGCCAATGTCAAATAATAAATGGGTGTAGGAAAACTTTTATTATTTTTTTCCCCTTATTTCCATGTGTCACATTTTCATTGGTCAACTTGGTGAGTGTGCACATGTTCAACCTACATGTTATCCCCAAAATTTCTAGTTACCCAAAAATTTTAACAAGCCATAACTTTTGCATACGTGCTCGATTTATGTAAATGAGATATCGACATAAAGATCTAATTTTTCCATACGCAATGAAACCGACCGCAACTAATTCTAAGAAGATATAAGATTGGTTTTTCTCGGTGAGGATCCTTTGGATCATTCCTCCCTAGTGAGAAACTTTTGGACCCCAAAAGTCAACTTCATTGGTGAATAGGTGTGGGTATAACTCCCACCTTTCGATTTCCATCCATTTCACCTTGTTTGGATGCATGCCTTTGAACCCAACATAAAGATACTCAATTTCACCCTTCACAAAGTTCTTACTTTCTGTCCAAAATGATGTCTTCCCTGCAACTCATCAAGATACACGGGAGAAAAATCATCAATGGAAGGCATTATGTTAACATCATCATGATCAACAATCATAGGCGGTTCATACAATATTAAATTCTCAACATTTACAATGAGTATATTTGCATATATGAAGGTAAATCTAACAGTAAAGCGTTATTTGCCATTTTTTCCAATATTTGGAATGGACCATCTGTATAGGTTTCAATTTTTACTTTCACCTGTCAACCCTTCCTTGCTGATGTGAAGCCAAATTGAATCACCAACTTTGAACTTGTGATCGAGTTCTATATTTATCATGCCCGAGTTTGTACTTAGCCTAAATTTTCTTCAATTGTTCATAGACATACTTGATGAACTTTGTTGTATTCTCTACACAAATCTTTTAGCCTTGTTTGAATCACTTGAATTATTAACAACAATTTCATGTCCATTATATACATCTAAAGGAGAATAAGGTAGATATCCATAACAAGTCTCAAATGGAGACTTCAAAGTAGAAGAATGTAAGGTATGATTATAAGCATGTTGTACATAATAAAGATTTTCATCCCATAATTTAGGATGTGTAGCAAAATAGTCCATAAGCAAATGTACCATTGTGTGGTTTACAACCTCTATTTGACCATCAGTCTGTGGATGAAAAGTAGTGCTCTTTTCAGTTTTTGTCCATTAACCCTCACAATGTTGACCAAAATTCCCAAGAAATATAGAATCATGATCAGATATAATTGAAGTAGGTAATCCAAAGTGAACCTAAACAAACTAAAAAAACAAATGTGCAGCTCCGTCACCGCTTATCTATTTAGTACATGGAACCAACACACACATTTTCTAATTCACTACCACATATAAGTAATCATGTTTCTTTTGTGTCATGAGCAAGCCTCCTACAAAATCCATGGAAACAATTTCCCAAGGCCTTGTCGGAACAAGAAGAGGACAGTGTAAAGTCCTAATTTCTTGTTACTTGGCTTGCTTGTGGCACATAGAACACATCCCTTAATATACCTATTTACATGTTCAATGCATTCTAGGGCAATAACAATATTTATGTAAATGTGCAACTATCTAACTAACACCAAAATGCCCCAAAATAAGAGAATTATGTGCTTCCCTAATCATATGCACACGTTCATTTTCTAGAATACAAAGTTTACGAGAATGATATAACAATCCTTTTTGAAAATGATAATCTTTTTCGCTACTTGTTTCCCACTTACTAGATCCTCATACACTTCTCTAAAATCAACATCTTTAACATATTGTTCCTCAGTAACTAACATGAGCCAAAGAACTATGCTACAAAAGAATAGATCTACTACCACTAGTGGTCTAGATAACATGTCGGCAACCTTGTTTTGAATACCTTTTTATACTGATTATAAGATGAAATTTTTTTAAAAATCCCATCCACTTAAAATGTATAGATTGCTACAATTTTGTTTTTGTTTGTAAGTAATGAAGCGATTGATGGTTAGTATGTATAATTGTTTCTTTTCCCATTAAATAATGCTTCCACTTTTTAACACTTTGAACCAAATAATACAACTCTTTATCATAAGTTGGATAGTTTATTACCACAGTTGTAAAGGTTTCTGAATGGTAACACATTGGTCATTTGTTCTGCATCAAAACTACCCCCATTGCATAGTCACTAGCATCTTTCTCAATCTCAAATGAATGTTGTAAATCTAGAAGTTCCAAGATTGGAGTGGCACTGATATTAACTTTCAAAGTGTGTCAAAGGCTTTCTATTTTTTTCCTCCCCACTAAAAGACATGTTTAATACTTGTCAAAGCATGCAAAGGAGATGTAATAAATGAGAAGTTAGAAATGAATTTCCTCCACTACTGAACTGCACCTAGAAAACTCCTAACTTCCGTCACATTAGTGGGTCTAGGCCATTTCAAAATAACCTCTATTTTGCAGGATCAATTCTCAATTCTTCATTTCCTACAACATAACCCAAGTAAATTAAAGATGTTTTTCCAAATTCACATTTTGACATCTTCAAATACAATTTCTCTCTCCTTAATGCATCTAAGACTTTTTGGATGTGTTTAACATGTTCATCCCATGACTTACTGAATACAAGAATATCATCTAAGTAGACAATAATGAAATCATCAATGAATGGTCTAAATATATCATTCATGACTCTCATGAATGTTTTGGTGCATTACACAAACCAAAAGGCATCACTAACCATTCAAATAATCCTTTTTTGTTTTAAAAGCAATTTTCTAGACATCACCTTCTACAATTCTTACCGGTGATAACCACTTCTTAAATCTAACTTAGTGAAATAAATTGCATTCTTTAATTGATCCAGTAAATCATCTATTCTAGGAAGAGGGTAATGATTCTTTACTGTAATCTTGTTTAAAGCACAAAAATCAACACACATTATCCAAGTTCCATCCTTCTTAGGAACCAATATAATTGGTGAACCACATGGGGATGTGCTTGGACGAATTATACCTTGAGCCAAAAGTTCCATTACCTGTCTCTTGATTTCCTCATTCTCTACTACTGACAATCTATACATTCCAATATTGGGAAGAGGTGCATCCTGAAAGCAATTGTATCTCATGTTGAACCCCTATTTTGGGAGGTAGACCTTGTGGATCCTGAAAAACATCATCAAAATTAGAAAAAAATTTACCAATTCATTCTTATGTTTCAGATCACAATCCTCAAAAGCCATCTCATGTTATTTCTCTTTGGCTTTGACCACCATGAGCACAAAACATTTTCTTGAGTTTACAAGCCTTTTCATTTGACCTGTAGTCACCAAGGATAGATTATTCTTTTCATGGTGAGATCTAACAATAAACTCAATTCCATCCTTTACAAGAAAATATTTATTTTCTTCCCTATAGAAGATTTCTTTATGATCATACAAATAAGGACTTCCCAAAACCACCCCACAAATATCCAAAGGAACTACATCCAATTCAACCTCATCTATAAACTTGTCTGTAATGGAAAATCTAAAAGTACAAGTTTTAGTTACTTACAATTTCACATCATCACAAACCCATCCCAATGGATAAGGCTTAGGATGTGGATTAGTTTTGAGTCCTAATTTGTTTACAACCTCCTCAGAAATTAGATTATCTTGGGATCCACTATCAAAAAGAGTATCAATTTTTGTATGTTTTGAAATCACTCTAATGTGGAAATGATCAATCCTTTTCTTATCATCATGTATAGTTTGTTTACTAGAAGAAGATGCATCATTTGAAGTACTATTTTTGGAAATTGAAAGAGTTGATTTACCTTGAAAACTCATAGTTGTGATCTTGGTTTCATCACCTGAATCAAACCCAAGATCATGAACTGCAATGTTTGTTTTCTTTTCCTTTCCTTTCTTAACCACACATTTAGGCCTCGTTTCATGATGTAATTTCCAACTTTTAGACTCATCATGGTTATTTTTACAATGATTTCAAAATGGTTTTTCATCTTCCTTCTTAACAATAGAGTTTGTTTTATGCTTACCCTTTCCTTTTCCTTGTTCTTTCAAACCTTTTCCTTCATGTTTCTTGTTCTTTTGTTTAAAAGAAGAGGAAGAGCACTCCTTTGTCATTTTCCCGCATGCTTCCAAATGGGTTGCTTGAACACATATTGCATCAATATTAGTAGGACCTAAAACAAGTATCATATGCCTTAGATAACTATGCAATCCACCAATATATTTAAGTAGTGTTTCTTTCATGTTTAGGGAAATTCCTAGAATTAGAGCCCTTTTCCTAAATTCTTGTGTGTATTCATGAAAACTTTGTCCCTTAGTTTTTCTTAATGTTTGCTAATCCATCATAGCTTGTTTCTTATAACCAAGAGGATAAATTTTTTTCCTAAGATTTGAAACAAATTCAGACCAAGAAGTGATTGCTATACCTTTGGTTTCTTCCACTTCTTGAAGCTTACTCTCCCACCAAATGAGTTATGTGTCACCCATCCGTAGAGTTACTAAATGAATCTTTGCTTCATCATAAACAATTCTCTCGAACCCCGCAATATACTTATATCTCGCTAGACCAAGTTATCTAACTCTCTCGCATTTAGCTCTCTAGTATACATTGGCAATTCAAACTTGATATCTAAATATAATGAAGGAAAATCATATTTCAAAGGGTCTATTTTAGGATTATCGAACTAGAGATTTCTTCTTTCATACCTTCTCTAGTTCCCTTTTCCATTTGTCTGTCTTGGTACATTTCTTCCACCATTTCCTTCATCTCGTAGGAATGATTAACGAGAGTTTTCTTCCTCTCTATCCACCATTGTAGGAATTTGAAACCATTTAGTACCAATTTTGGGATCTCCTTCAACTAAATCTCCTACACCCTTCTTAGATCGAGACCTTGTTAACATCCAACACACAACTTGCAATCCAAAAACTATTAATCTGAACCAAAAATTAGTCAAAACCAGCTCTGATACTAGTGATCTAAAAATAAAATTTAACTAGCAATTGTGCACACACTTAACTTTTCTTTGTATTGATTTTCGATATAAAAATTGACTATTATATCCTTTTGTATTTTTAATAAAATAATTAAAACTAAAAGTACTCTGTAAAATCAGAAAGTACAGAGATGAATCACTAGCAATTTGACACAAGAATTGATAATGGAGTTTGACACTTGTGGCCTACGTCTCTGAGTCCAGTTGAATGGGACCGATCTATTAAAATATTGAAAATAAATATTTACAAATATTTATATAATAATATTATATTTTCATCATGTTCCTCTGCCAAAAATAATAGGAGTCACTTTTTACATCACCTCAAAATTCCTTCTCTAGCTCAAGTTATGAGCAAAACAATATCACAGTCACCTTCCAATGTCCCTTCATATACAACAAAGCCCTATTTATAATGTTTACACCTCCGGGCACAATGGTTGGGCACCTATCCTTTTATCCAAGTGGCCAAGGTTCAAATCCCTACATGAGCACTTTGAATTTCCATGTTGGGCGCATTTTATCCCACATTGGGCGCTTGGAGGATAAAGAGGAGCTTAAATAGGAGTTGTTTTATAGCTTGCATTAGCTTATGAGCCATTTTCTTAGGTGCCAATCTTGGAATGGCTGGAATATGCTATTTTTGGTGCATTTGGAAGGGATAAATAATGCGTTGGAATATATATTGGGAGGATAAGGATAATAGTTGGCAAATTTAATTGGAAATTAAATAATGTGGCCAATGTCGAATAATAAATGGGTGTGGAAAAAATTTTATTATTATTTTTTTCCCATATTTCCATGTGTCACATTTTCATTGGTCCACTTGGTGAACATGCACATTTTCAACCTACACGTTATGCCTAAAAATTTCCAGTTACCCAAAAATTTCAGCGAGCCATAACTTTTGCATATGTGCTCTGATTTCTACAAATGAGATATCGGCAAAAAGGTATAATTTTTCCCTACGCAATGAAACTGACTAGAAATAATTCTAAGAAGATCTTAGATCGGTATTTCTCGTTGATGATCCTATGGATCAGCGAAGATCCCAACCAAGGAAAATTATAGAAGCATAAAGGATGGCCATTGAACTTGATGATGATCTAATCCTCTCTAGAAAGATCAAGAATCCATCAAAGGGTAAGATCCAACATCCTGGAGATGAGAGAACCAATCCATCATTGCAAAAATTGGCAAATGAAATGGCATCGTGAAGAGGGAAATATTTGAATGAGTTTCTTCCCAAAGAAGAAACAAAATCAGATTGCAAGAGCACCCCGAAGGCTTTCCTTGGAGGCCCCACCTATCAATGCAAATTGTAGGAGTAAGGAAGATGAAGAGGATCTTGAACAAGAAAGTGAAGGTGGTTACCTAGAAATTTATGAGTTTGAGAATGATACACAAATCAGATTCTATGATTATTTTGTAGGTTATGAATAAGATGAAGAAGATGCACCCATTTTCTCATGTGTGGTATTCACTCATTCTTAGTCCGAGGAAAGAGCACCTCCTATGGCAACTCGAAAAATAAAATAATCAGCCAAGGATCCCCACTTCCATCTTCCATGAAGTCTGCATTGTTGGAGCCTGACCATGTAGTAAGTAAGAAGATGCCCATAATCCCAAGTAAGTCTTGTGATGTCTCTTCCAAGTATAAATTTAAATCTGCTCTCTGTAAAATCTAGTACTTTGAAAGCTTCTAGAATACCTTTAAAAATACCATCTATTCCCAAAACTCTACTTTTGCTTCCAAACGTGTCCTAAATCCAAAAGCAATCCCTTCAACCCCATTTTCCACATCTGCTCCCTTTGACTTCATAGAATATGAAAAGAAAGCCAAAGTGCAGATTACTAAAACTAAATATTTTCGGAATCATCCGAACAATTTGAGAGGTTTTTACGATATATCGGGAGTGGTAGTATAACACACAATGTTGTAACTTCTAGTTATAAAGGCATGTTACCAAACTCACCTACACCTCCCTCACATAATATGATTTCTCTAAGTACATCAAAGACTGATAAAGTTGAACCTTTATATGTCTCCCTTCTTGTTGGAGAATATGTCTTTGAACAATGGTATAATATATTCGGTGCCTCGACATAACATGATGCCTTTGAAGGTCGCCAAGGCTCTCAAAATTACCATGAATCCACCTATCGGCTCTTGTTACTCTTTGGAATCAAAAGAGGTCTCACTTGTAGGGAAGGTCAAAGATGCACAGGTGGCTCTCATCGATTTCCATACAAAAAGTTTCAACGATGATTTTGGTAGTAGATGTCTCAAATTCGTTTAAAATATTGCTGAGTAGAAATTTCTACTAAGACTTGGGAGGGAAAATTCAGATGAATTGGTTTTTTGTAACCATACCAGTGAAGGGATACATGGAGAAATTTCTTCCTGAGAAGAAGATGAGGTACACGTATGAGAGTCCGAAAGCCAAAATCTAACATTTTGTACAGTAGTAGCAGGTGATGAATCACTTTGTGACAATTGAGGAAGAAGAGGATATTCGCATCTTGATAGGTACATACATGACTTCCCAAAGAGATTTGTACTTTTAAGAAGCATTGAGGAGATTTGAGTTACAAGAGGGAAGCTCCAATTGTTAGATGATGTAAACCATGAAGAAGAGGAAGTGGTTCTTAACGGATTTCAAATAGAAAAATAAGCTTATGTGTTTATCCATGATGAAGAAATTTTCTCATTCCCATTCGAAGATGAGGAATCCCTTGATCATGTTACACAGGAAGAGACCAAACCATTCTATAATGAACCCTTGAGCAATGGGAAAGAACTATTTGTACAAGGATTTCTAAGAGCCGTAGAAGAAACAGAAGACCCTGAAATTAGTCTTAAACTTTTAATGGAAGCCATGAATATTGAAGACAAGCATGAAGCTGAATTGGAAACCCCGACTAGTGAAGAAGATGGGCTATGTTGAAATAAATCTAGATGAGAAATATGATGTCCCTCTCGAGCCAATGGTTGGTGGATATGGTGATGAAATGGAGATATTTTCTTTCCCATTTGTAGAAGAAGATTCTCTCCATGATGAAGAAATAGAAGCAAGAAGTTTTGAGGCCTTTGAAGCTAAAGCCCCTATGGACAAAGGAGTGATAAAATGCAGCGATTCCCAAGATGATGAGGTAATCCCTCTAGATAGTTTCCTTGAGATGAAAAATAAAGATTCTTCAAAGGAATACAAAGAGGAGATGCAGGAAATGATGAAGCATAACTTCGTGCAAGAAATATTAGATGTAACAGAATTTTGAAGACCCCGAGCTGATTCTTGATCTCTTCACTCGTGTCATGGACATATAAGACAAGTATGAGGTCACATCCAATCCTTGTATCAAGTACTCAATCACTTCACATTGGAGTAAAGGAAAAGGATAAGTCTAAGGTTTCTCATGGAAAATAGTTCAATGAGCATAGACTTAGGAAATAAAATAATCTAGAATGTTCAAGAAATTTGAATGAAAATAATCCCTAGGGCAGCAATAGCATGTTCAAAGTGAAGAATCATCTATGTGGATAAACGTGGAATGTAATTGGCACTATGAAACCAATTTCAAAGAGGATGAAGGAAATGGAATTTCCAAGCAAGGACTGAGCATCAAGAAGATCACATGGACTCACTCCTACCAAGTACATAGACAATTTTGAAATCACCTAGCTTTCATAAGCAGCTGAGGAGGGGAGGGTACTTTCTGGAACCCGTCAATGGCTTCGTAGAACATCATCATTTGGTGTTTCCTCTTCAGGGGTAACTTTTGAGAAATGAAAAGTGCTTCAATGAAAGTGGGTTGTCCCCCACCTTGTACCATAGGTGATTTATAGGTGTGTTTCCCTTTGTGTTTCATGTGTTTCCTTTCTGTCTTTGTGTGTGTGTGTGTGTGTGTGTGTTTCCTTCTTCACTCTCTCTCTCTCTCTTATTATAGGTTGTACATGAATTCACAAGGCCCAATGGATAAGGCATCTTTGGTTAATGAACTATATTGTATAAAATTTAGATTATGGATTCCCATGTCATGTCTTCACTATGCTCATTCCATGCCATGTCCTCAAGCTAGATTCGATTGTTGTCATGCAAATGTGCAATAGTGAAATTGAAAATTTCAAGCACGACAACGATACCTCTATACCAAATGTTTCTAGTCCTGTCATTCCCATGCACCCCAAGTCTGTCCATTCAATCCAAGTTACCTCCCAATTAATATTATCTCATCCCCCTAGGTGACTTTAGGAGATCATTTTCAAAGCTATATGAAGTTGTGGGAAGGGATATCATTGGCCTTCCTAGAGCTGGAGAAACCTCACAGAGAAGAGAAGAAGATCCTAAGTGGATGTGGAGGTGATCCAAAGGTCTTGGGACATCATGGAGATGGTTTAGGAAGATTTTGGAAGGTCTTGGAGAAGTTGGGGTAGTTTCTCCAGAATTAGGGTTCACAGGCCTAGTCAGTGCACATGTGCCAAAAACCCAATGAGCTTGAAGGTGATTCTGGGAGCTCTAGATGGATTTAGAAGTAAAATAAAACATCTAAATAAATATTATTCCAATACCTACATGATTGTGAAATCATATTTTTACAAAGACACTTTGGCACATAGGATTTGGGTAGTTTTTCTCGGGAACAAGTGGAGTCTCATATCACAATTCCAATTTTTAAGGGATCAAATGTATGAATCCAGACATGATACCCCACCATTAGATTAAAAATTTCATTTCCATTCAGGATCATATAAAATTTCACCAATAAATTCCACTAGGAGCTCAAGTTATCATCGTTCCAAGTTGCCCTCTCAAAGGTAGTTCAGGAGTTAGTCAATTTTCAAGAGGACACGTGTCGCACTGTAATCTGGTGGGAATTCATGTCCCTGAAGTCCCTGAGGTCAGGTAAAAACCTTGGAAAAATGTTCCCAACCCCCATGTGACCTCTGGGACCCTCATTTGACCTCCAGACTTGACAGATTTCCCCGGGTGCATTTTTGGAGCATCCATTCCCTGCTCGTCGGATCAAGCGCCACGTGTCAGCTCCAGGACCACCGTGGAATTTGATGTCCCTCATGTCCATGAGGTTAGGGACATCAAACATGGAAAAAAATTTCCATTCCCTATGGGGATAATTTTGGTCACCCATGTGACCCGCTTCCATCCCCTGCTTTAAAGCTGATTTTGGAGCACTCATTCCCTCATCGCGATCGTTGCCACATGTCACCGTCTTGATCATCATGGAAATTGATATCCCTCACATCCATGAGGTTATGGAAATTAGGGACAATTTTTTTTTCCCAAATCCAACTCAAAAAATGAAATGTTTTCTAACTTTTGGTTGCTTTTTGCTGTTTCTTGCTGCTTCTCACTACTAGAAGAAAAATACCAGAGAACACCTCACTCCATCATTACCAAAGATTTGACCAGCTCCATCATAGATAATTATCCTTAACTCCATGATGTCACATAGGTATTAGAATAATAATTCATTGAGATAAGAAAATGAAAGGGAGAACCGAGAAGAAGATTAGTGGAAATCCCTATTGCCATAAAACGAAGATTTGAAGATATCTTGCAAACGGTGCACATGATTGAAAAACCATATGTTGCTGAGTTATTATCTCTTAAAGGCAATTAAAAAATAATATTCAAACCTCCAATTTGTATCAATTAGTTCTCACATCGAATAAATTTCACTTCCGGCTCCATGAAGAAGAAAGTTCAATTTCCTATCAAACCGGTCGTTGGATAAAAAGTAAAATTTTACGTGAAGCACCAGAAGAAAAAACCTATCACAATGGAATTTATTTCATCACAAATGGATAAAAAAACCATACCTAAAAATTTCAAGCTCCATTAATGGTTTCCATGACACAAAGAGTGGAAAACATCATCGAGCTACCTCTCCACTTCTCGGGGTTACGAGTGGGCAAAATCACACAAAAATTGGTGGGAATGATCATTGAAATCTATTTTTAGTGATATGTAGGACTGATTTTTCATCATAGTTTTTCCTTGTCATATGAAAAACATCTTTTAAAAATGCAAAATCTACCTCTTCAACTCTCAAGGTTCTAATGGGTGAAATCGTGTGAAAATTGGAGGGGAAGATCGTTGAAAAATTTAGTTTCACATGAACTAGTTTTTGCAGCATGGAGCCCCTATTTTTTAGGGATATGGAGGGCTGTGTTTTTGTCGTATTTGGCTCAAGCCATGAAAATATCATTTTCCCACTTGTTTAGATGAAGGATTTATTCAAATGTGGAGTGTGGAACTGTAGAATAAAACCCAAAAGTTTTAAGACTTGTTTTGTCGCATCTTGACATCCGTGGTGCACTTACTAAAAATAGCATGCCTTCCTGTATAGGGGTATGTTACTTCAGGTAATCCAAAATTTGAAGAGGATACGAAGAAGGTGGTAAACACAGAGGGAGCATCGCAGGCAAGGTCATTAAAAAGGTCATCTCGACTCATAATTCACATTTACGAAAAATAGTAAGTTATACTCAAAGATCGGTTTTGGCACAATGGGACATACAAGGATAATCATTCAGGGGACATCCTTATTCAGGATTATTCTAGTCATTTTTCACAGGGCATTTGAGATCCACCTTAGTTCATCAACTTGAAGAGCATTCATAAGCTAATTGGAAGGATTTTCACAGTGTGTAAGGAGTTTGAAGATTCATATTTTTACTTCATTTGGAGCTTTCCATCGATGAGAATCAACGAAATTCATCAAAAATGAGATCTCCTCTTCTTCTTCTCTCTCTCTCTCCTCTTCCCCCTAACTTTCTCTCACTTTCAAGTGTTCTAATTCTTCATTGGGGTTTGCACTTTTTGATATGCCTTTAAGTCACTTAGAAGTGACTTTAGAAACATAATGTAAATTAATTCACCTTGATTTTATAAAAGGGACTTAAATATTTTGTAGGAATATGAATATTATAAATTTAGAAATAAGGCATATGGAAGGTCATGAGGAAGACAAGGAGTCGTGTCTATTCTATAAAATGTAAATCCATTCCCATTTTAAAGGGTTGGTCATTAATTTTGTAATCTTAAGAGTGCAATCTACCTTGAGAGAACAAAGGAGATAGCCAAATTCTCCCTTTCCCCCACTCTTTTCTTTTCCTCCATTCTCATACTATTTACAACTTGGTTTAAGAAATCAATACAAGAAGGAGTTTTGAGCCTTTTTGACTAAGGGGTTTATTGAGACTTTGTGATCATAAATTCCATTTGGTCTTGTTGTTATGCATAGATTTTTTTCCTCCTAATTTTAATGCATGTGATAAAACTTCTAATTGATGTATGTAGGAATCTGATTTTCTACCTATAACATTAGTTCTCCTATCTAATTTCTCACTCCCCTTTCCCTCTCTATAGACAAATTCCTCTCTTGTAAGTATCTACAAGCTTTTCTGCAGGGTCAGTGGAGTGCCCCTCTTGGATACTTGGTCGATATTCCATTGCAGAAATCCACCTTTTCATGCACATGCATATATAGAATTTACACCAGTTAAGTAGAGGGACTTAGATTCCCAGAGTGTTGGAAAGAAATCCACAAGTTTGTCCACTCGATAAATTTTCTCGCCAACACTATGTTGACAAGATAAAAGGGAAATGGAAAATGGAAAAAGAAGTCCTTATATCTAAACATGAGGAAGAATTGGAGGAAAAGGACAAAGATATAGAAAGGTTGAAGAAGAAGAAAAAAGAGACAGTCCAGTCGCCCATGAGATATTAAATACATGCCTCTATCCAATGTTTATGATATTTTATGAAAATAAAATATGTTAGAACTCAAACTCACTAGTATCAATTTTGACATACCATACGATATCAATGTAGCTAGGAGCTTCTTTAGGATATATCGAATAACACTTATGAGCTTGGCTCTTATTATGTGAACTTGACACATAGAATTATGATCTTGAGTATGATAGGTATTGGATACCAATCCTATACATTGGAGATGTTCAAGTCAAATCCCTTTATTCTTATTTTGTGAATGAGTTGGATAGAGAAACACAAATGGAGGAATACATGCATTTAGAGAAGTTAAAACCACTAATGGTTAGGGATAAAACTACAAAAACTAGAGAAGTTATAAAACAATATGCAAATTATGTAAAGAAGAAAGTGATTAGAAGGAGAGTATGGAAAATGAGGAAGGTAGAACATGAATAAGTTAGAGACATGATTAAGTACCATGGAATTCATGTTGTATAAGTATGCAAGATGTCTTTGGGATGAGATGTCTCTGAACTCGCAAAAGAAAGAGATGCACTTTTACCCTAATATAATGCCAACTCGAGAAGAGTGAATACATACATTGACATTATTCTTGAATGCACAAAAACCTGGCTTCCAATCAACTATAATCCCCTAATATTCCACTTTCTAATACCTCCATGGAAAGGTGACAGATCACTTAATGAAAGGATACACAACAAATTTATGTACAAGTTCATGCTAAATGGTGGTTACTTATTCTCGAATATGAAGGGAGAGAGACCTTGGTAGATTTTAGGCATTTATGTTATTTTTATTAGAAGGAAATTGAACCACTTAAATGAGGAAATTTAAGAAATTAATCTTGGGGATGTGATGAGTTGTGAAAATTCCCCTTTTAAACAACTCATCCTCTCGTATTTTTGTCAAGCCATTGAATCCATGTCCTTGTATTTACCGGTTATACTCATCGAACATTATCATCACAACTTGAACTTATGGTATATATACTTGATTAATATAGTTATGGATATTTATCTTTATTTTGTGTGTGTATTTATTCTCTTGATTTCAATAATTTTTTTGAATGATTATTTGTGTGATGCCACTCTTGTTTGTGAGTAAATTGTTATATACAACAACTTGTATATAGCCGGAAGAACTACCTACAACAAAAGGAATTGTCTCGCAGCAACCCCTCCGCAACCAAAGAGGATCTCCTACAACATATAAGCCATGATTATGAATTTATCTTGGTACATGAGTAATGAATTTTGTGTCATTCAAGAGGCAAATTACATAAACTCGGGACATGAAGAACTAGGAGATAACTCTATAATAGATCTCGATTATTCATTGCAACTCATCGAAGAGATGATTAATTAGTTAACACGTGATTTAAAGAACTTGTTGGTTACTTGAGTTATGTGTTTGATATATGGACACATGTTAATTAGTTTTGGTGAATGCATTGAATCTCTTTTTATCTTTTTGAGATATTCCACTTGTTCTACCAAAGATATTTTACTCAATTTTTGAAACTCCTAGTTGAACTCTTATTCGACATTTTGATGTAATGGAGTATAAAAGAAAAGGATTAACGCTAGAAATAGGGATCTAGATGGAGAGCATAGAGAATAGAGGAATTATAGAATAGAAGATACATAGATGCAGAGGTTGTTTTTTTCCTAGATGTAACATTTATTCCAATTCAATAAAGGATGTGAGTTATGTTCAGTAGATTTTAGTTACAATCCTTAGGATGGATTAACACCCTAGGAAGGGTTCACTTTTGGTTTGTTAAACCTCTCCATAGTTTTTTTCTTTGTTTCATAGCATGATTAGACTAGGAAGTAATTTATCTCTTTATTTGCATTAAGAATTTACAAGATTTTCTTAGTTATAATGTTTAGAAACCATTTTCTTTCAGTTCTGAGTTTTGTTTCAAGCATTGTTATTTTAAGTATTGTATTAACAAATATTTCTTTCCATACCTCCTAAATTCTTTATAACTATGCATACAACACTGGCATTATTAAAATTTTACATCCCTTGGTTTGATGATTAAATGACTATGAATTAGTGAACAACATATTAATTGCTGCAAGTTAGTTTACACTACCACTTCTAGTTGCTTACAATTGCATGAGACATGTTTCATTACAACTAGACATTTATATTTGCTACCGGCATGTTACATATGCAACTTCTCAGTTACATATACAACCAACTAGTTCCATATGTAGCTTTTTAGTTACATGTGCAGCTAGTCCATTGAATTTTCATCCTAAACGCACGATTCTTTGATGCCCATGCAAAGAAACCTCTCCTAAAAATGTTCCTACTCTAAAATTGTGGGTTACATCCATAAATATGTTTGTATATGGGTTTGATGGAACTTATCTACCCTTCATCTTCCATTTTGGTCATACGGATGCTCTTCTATGTCTTTCCCCACATTCACAATCATTGCATGGTTCTCAATTTTTATTCACTTGCGTGACAAGTAAAATTTTGCTACTATTTTCCCCAAATTTACATGTTTTCACACATTTTCCAAAAAATCCAAGGCATATTTTGGTGAATTTTTTTGTTATTCTCATGTTTATATTTTAATATATAAGGTTTATGTTTTAAGATAGATATGTTTTGTAACAATATACCTTTTGGATTTCTAAAGTTATCATTTTAACTATTTATATTTTAACTTTAAGGGTTGTAGGTGTTTTTTCTTTAGAGATTCTAGTTATATGTTTTAGCTATTTTTCATTAAAATCATCACATATATGAGGTTATAATAAAAGGTGGTCGGAAAGAGTCAAGACCCAAAAAAATGCAATAAAAAGGTTAAACAAAAAATAACACAATATTACATCACAAACAACTAAAAAGGTGGTTATAGAATTGGGTAGGAGGAGGATAATATTGAGGCAAGAGGGATCCAATGGAAAATGGATCATCATCCAAAGGATCATGAACAAGCTAACCATCCAATAGAAGCTGGGTGATAAGAAGAGCCATAATTCCCCAACTAGGAGGTGGGGAGTCCACAAATGTCTCTCTTTCCACAAACAATTTCCAATGAGATGGAGTAGTAGTATAGGGATGATCTGTCGATTTCCCCGAGGTGGTGGTGGAATCCACCCCTGCTACTAAGATGTCAAGGTATGGAAACAACCACCTCCTAGGGAGGGAAAATGACTTTGTGTGTGAATCTATCAATGCCTAACATTCGGTAGCGATGAAACGAACTGGAACGGATCTAAAGGCACTTGAATCATTATGTAAGGGGCACTCCCTAATGTGTGAGAATCTCCCGGAGATTTTGGAACTCAAGAGCCACCTTCTCAACCTATGGTTGAATATGGAGGTAAATAGTAACAAAAACATCAATTCTATCATTACAATTAAATTGAGTAGAAATAATATCATTATTAAAGATAACAACATTTCTAGCTTTCCATAATTAAAAAGAATGATATCTTTAAAAATTTCCACAAAAAAGCAATGTAAGTAGACCATTGAGAAGAATATCCAAATAGAGAAATATTTCAATTAAAAGGCTCAGGATTATATGTCTTGAATAATGAGTGCATCTAGTTCCAATAATCTTGTACAAGGGGGAAAAATCAAAAATATTCTTGAATATTTCAAGGATATTACAAGCATGATATTAGGATTTACAATGCTAAGATCTTTAAGACTTTCACCAATTAAGAGGCCTTGGTAAATAAGGAAACAAAGAAAATGTGTAATCTTGGGTTCTATCCGGGAATGCCACATCTAATTGAGGAAAAAAACCATGTTCAAGGTGAATAATTGAGGTTCCATATATAATTGAGCTTTCTAATGGAAAGGGAGAAAGGGGCTAATAAGTTGGTAGAGCAATCCTCGTGTGTAATTCGTAAAATAGGTACTCATGTTCCATCTCCAATATTTCCACCAAGAAATTGGTGGCTTAAAACCTAACTTGTGAAGTATCACATCAAGGAGAAGCTCTTACACTTTGATAATATAAGGGACATTTGAATTAGAAAAACTAAATTTGGCTTTGAGATTTTTAAAAGAAATCTCATCTCTAGAATGTGCTAGGATTTGAATGGAAGAAATTACCTTCTGAAGAGACGTAAGGATTTAACTCTAGGTGTTTCCACCAAAGGAATGCAATTATCATTCATGATAGGGGACCACCAAATATTATGGTCATTTAAAGAGAGTCTGGTCTTAAATCCATTTCGAACTAATGCGAATATGGCTTAATGGCCTCATAGAATTTCATAGGCTTTTAGCAACAAAATTAAAGTTAATTTTGATATGGGATAACATGATCGGGATGGTGTACAAATGTATACTATTCCAACACTTATTTCCATAAGGAACAATATTGAGATACAATTTCAGAAAATAATTTTCCATGCTTCATGTCCTTCCATAGCTTTAACAATCCATTTAGAACAAATAGAAATGATTTGTATGAAAACATATATAATTTCCATTCCACCATTCTCCTTAGGGTTACAACAAACTTCCTAGGCCACATGTTGAAACCACTGGTGTGTTTAGCATTGACCCATAATAATCCTGAGGTAATTTGGCCAATTTTAAATAAGTAGCTTTGGATGGAACCCAATAGAAAGATTAGTAAACATGGGTGGTAACAAGAATCTTGGTGCAAATCTAGATTTTTTCGATAAGAGAAAGAAGTTTGTGATCCAAGAGGTTTTTTTTTCTCAACATGCACTAAAGGAGTGTAATAAAAGGAAAAGAGAATTGCCAAAAATTGAATTTTTCACCATGTTGAAGCCACTTCCAAGAGTATTGCTTAATCCAATTTAGAATGGGAAGAGTTTCTTGCCTTTATTATAGGGTTTTACTCCATCACAGGATGATCCAGATGTTTACGAAGATGTCATGAAATTCTAATACTTTATTAAAGGAACATAATTTTTGGTTAGCATCACAAAGGAATCGATGAAAAAATCCCATTGATAAGATGAGTAGAATGACATGAATATAAATTCCATGAATCAACCTTATATTGGGGTTAGTACAAGGTTGTACACATAATATATCATATCTAGTCATACACGCAATAAAAGTGGATATTCTACCAGAAGAAATATACAAAACAAGATATATAAATCAACACTAGATTTAATGTGGTTCACCCAGTGTGGGCTACATCCACCAAGAAACAAGCCAATCTATTATCCAAAGCTTTCAGAAGATATATAATTGAAGATCTACAATCTTCCACACCTCTCAGATGTACAGTAATTTCTTTCTCTCAAGCTTCTCCTTCTCTAAGAATTCTCTCTCACACAATTATTTTCACAATAATCATCAATTCTTACAATCATCTTACTTCTAAACCCTAGATTTCATGCTTATATAGGCATATACAAACTTAGGGAACTTAGCCATGCAATTATAATCAATATATCTACTTTAATGCTAAAATTATATCTAATTCCCATGAGTTAAATAAAACACTCACGCACAAGTAACTAATATTGGTTAGCCCTAACTCGATTTTGGTTCCTCCTTGCTTGACCGATGCTAGTCATAGGTGACTAATGTCAGTCCTCAATAATCGATGTCGATTCATCGTTCTTTCCAACAAGTTTAATATAGCATGCTAATTTGAAGTAATTGAGTTCCACAACTCAACAATCTCCCACTTGGAGATAAATTATTGCACTATACCTATACAACATCATTCTTGGATCCTTTTATTATCTTTGTTTCTTCCTCTTCAAGTCTTAAATTCGAAGACAAATAGAAGTGGATTGTAGCTCCAACTTCTCTTTGCTAATGGTTTCATTAGAATAGCCACATGGTTTTCACTTGTATGAATCTTCTCCATTTTGAGTTTCCCATCCTCCATACCGTTGTATGAAGTGATATCTCAACTAAATTTGTTTCATTCTAGAATGAAAAGCTAAGTTATTTGTCAAATAAATTACACTTTGACTTTCACTGAAAAAATTTACAATCATCTTTCTCCTTTCCTAACTCTGTCATGAACCTCCTCATCCATATCATCTCTTTGCTATCCTCTTTAGTTGTAACATACTATGCCTCTGTAGTAGACAAAGCCACAATCTTTTACAATCTTGAAATCCAGCTAACTATCATCCCACCTACTATAAAAATATATCTAGTAGTGTTCCTTCTACCATCCAAATCTCCATCCATGTCCAAATAAACATAGCCACATAAAGAAATATCTCGAACCACCATAGCATAATCGCATGCAAGATATCCCTCTCAAATACCTTAGAATCCATTAGACTGCTTTCTAATGATCTTTACCTGGATTATCCATAAATATACTCATTAATCTCACCACCTATGCAATGTTTGGTCTGGTACAAACCATATCATACATGAGACTCCCAACTACTAAAGCATATGGTACTCGTGTCATGTATTTGACCTCCTCATGTGATTAAGGACACTGATCTTTTCTCAATTTTAAGTTTCCAGCCATAGGTGTACTTACAGTTTTAAATCTTGCATGTTAAACCTTTCCAACACCTTATTGATATAAGCCTCTTGAGATAAATACAATTTCTTGTTCTTCTTATCTCTGTGTATTTTCATGTCAAGGATTCTTTTTACAACTCCTAAATCCTTCATAGCAAATGTGTGAGCTAGTTTTCCCTTAATCTCACCAATTTCCTACATACTAGATCATGCAATAACCATATCATCCACATACAGTAACAAAATAATATAGCTCCCACTTTCAAGCCTTTTGAAATAAACACAATGGTCAGATTCACATCTCAAATAACCATGCTCATGCACGAAACTATAAAACCTCATGTACCATTTCCTTGGAGCTTGTTTGAGCCCATATAGACTCTTTTTCAACCTACACACTAATTTCTCCTTACCTTTGACTTCATACCCAAGAGTTTTGTTGCATATAAATATCTTCATCTCGAATCACCATGAAGTAAATATGTCTTCACATCTAGTTACTCTAAATCCAAATCATTTATCAGTAACTATACTCAATAAAAAGTATGTATGGAAGTCATTTTAACAACATGAGAAAATATTTCACCAAATTCAATACCTATTTTTTGTGCAAATCCCTTTACTACAAGATTTTCCTTGTATCTTTCTCATCCAACCTCTTCTTCCTTGATCATGTAAGCCCACTTGTTCTACAATTTCCTCTTACCTACCGATAACTTAACCAAATCCCAAATATGGTTTTATTCCAAGGAGTCCATCTCCTCATCCATTCCATGCTCCCACTACACGTGAGTATTATCCTGCATCACTTCTTCAAAAATTTCTAGTTCTCCATTATAAGTCAATAATAAATAAGATAGAGAAGGTGTAAATATTTCAAGAGGTTTACTTACCCTTTGTGACCTTCGACAAAATTTTGTGGTACTGAGGCTCCTTTCGGAACTCCTAGACATTTTTTTCCAATTCTAGTAGTGGATCGATGCCGGTCACACCGTAACCAAAGCTAGTTTTGCTAAGCGATATCGGTTTGTATCTTACAGAATCGATACCAATTCAATCGACCGAAGTTGGTTAGGGTTCAACCGACATCAAGTTTCTTATGTAACCCTTTCAAGTATTATTTTTAAATTCGAAAGTTCATTTTTATTCGTAAAATTCTCAACCGATTCATCCTTGGGTACCAAAATTTGATCTGTGTATATTCTATTTTCATTTCATTCAATGTCACGATCGCTAATAATTTTAGAATTCTCTAAATCCCAAAAATAGAATTTGAAATTACAGATCAATAATGAATGAAAGTGCATTTCTTGGATTTTGCATCCAACTTTTTCCTATTTTGCTTATCAATATGCACAAAAGCTTCGAACCAAAAACCTTAAGAAAATAAAGATCTACCTCTTTCTGGTCTAATATTCCTCTAGTATTCCTCCATCTAGTGAACTTGAAGACCCACGGTTAATCAAATAAACCGTTATATCAAATGATTCTACCCAAAATTGCAAGGGAAATCCAACATGTATCCTCATACTTCTAACACGTTCCATGATTTTCCTATTCATTATTTCTGCAACACCATTCTCTTGTGGTGTTTTTAGAACCACCCTTTCTCTGTATATTCCATTCAATGAACAATAATCATTGAAAGCCTTCTTCTACAATATTCACCACCATTTTCATATCTAAGACACTTTAACTTTAATTTGATTTATTCTCAACAAGGGATTTCCATCTTTTAAACGTCTCAAAAATATCAGATTTATGTTTAATAAAATAAACCTAAACCTTTCTTGTAGTATCATCAATAAAAGTAACATAATACCGGGATCCTCCATGAGAAGCTACCTGGGTGAGTCCCCACACATCCGAGTGTGCAAGTTCCAATTTATGCTCCTTAGTTTCCCCAAATTTGATAAATTTCACTCTCTTTTTCTTTTCCAAAGATATAATGCTCAGTAAATCAAGATCTAAATCTTTCAAATCTAATAAATCACCCTTAGCTTTTAAGATCTGCATTCCTTTTTGACTCATATGGCCCAACTGATTATGTCACATGCATGCATCTGAATCTTAAGTATATAACATAGAAAAGGAATATATAACATGGGTAGATAAATATAACGTTCCTACCTTATTACCTCTTTCCACAACAAAAGCACCCTTGGTGACTTTCCAAGAGTCTATTGTGAATGTAACCATGTAACCAACTTCACCTAGTTGCCCTGTAGAAATAAGATTCCTCTTGAGGCTTGGCACATGCCTCACATCTTTCAATACCCATGTATTTCCATTCTGCAATTTTAGATGAACTTCCCTTTACCATTAATACTGCAAGGTTCATCATCACCCAAATAAACATGCACAAAATTTCCCTGGACATAATTTCTAAAATAACCCTTATTAGGGGTTGCATGGAAAGAAGCTCATGAATCTAAAACCCTTGATTCTATTCTATTATCTAAAGAAATAATAAGAGCATCTTCCATTACCTCTGTTGTAGTATTTTCCTCTTTATTTGACTCTTTACCTGTGTTTGGGTGTTGGTTCTCTTTATCCTTTGACCAACAATCTTTCTTTACATCCTTTATTTCCACATTTCCAATAGGTAATTCCCTTACCTCTAGATTTAGATTTTCCACCCCTTGAATTTGATTTCCCATTATTCTTACTATTGGATCTCTCCTTCTAGCCTTTCTCTACTTTCTACATTCAAGCATTCCTAGATGATGATTCCTCCGTACTTTTCCTAAAAATTTCTTCATTCAATATTATACTAACCACATCATCAAACTTCAAAATATTATTAGCAGATGTTGTATTACTAACAACCATTACCAAGTTATCCCAACTATCAGGAAAATAACATAAGAATAAAATTTCTTTCACTTCATCATCAAACAAAATATCAACTAATTTTAACTAATTTATAATAGATCAGAAATCATTCAAATGACTAGATGCAGATCCACCTTCATGCATCTTAGAACTAAATAGTTTCTTCATAAAACAAACTTTATTTGAAGCACTAGGTTTTTCATATAAATTAGAAAGATATTTCATTAAATATTCGTAGAAGTAACTTATTTAATATTGGAAGCCATAGATGATGTCAAGCTCAATATTATAGATCTCAAAGCCTTTCTGTCAAGAATCTTCCATTCTTCATCAATCATCTTTGTAGGTCTGGAATTTTCATCCAACGATAATTACAAATCTCTTTGATACAGATAATCCTCAATCTGCATCTTCCATAATTGATAATTTCAGCCGTCAAACTTCTCTACTTTGTATTTGTTTTCTTCTACCATTTTTGTAGCTCCCACTCAATCAAGAAAACCTCTCGTGAGTAAATCTATCAACACATAAAACCATCAAACAAAGTTCGATACCAATTGATGGGAGTAGCATAATGTTGTATGGATAATATATCAGATCTAAGAATACATGCAATAAAAGTGGATATTATACCATAAGAAATATCTAAAATAAGAGATATAAATCAACACCAAATTTAACGTGGTTCACCCAGTGTGGGCCACATCCACCAAGAAACAAGCCAATCTATTATCCAAAGCTTTCAGAAGATATACAATTGAATATCTACAATCTTCCACACCTCTTAGATGTACAATAATTTCTCTCTCAAGATTCTCCTTCTCCAATAATTCTCACACAATTATTTTCACAATAATCATCACTTCTTATAATCCTCTTACTTCTAAACCATAGCTTTCATGTTTATTTAGGAATATACAAACTTAGGACACTTAGCCATGTAATTACAATCAATACATCTTCTTTAATGCTAAAATTATATCTAATTCCCATGAGTTAAATAAACACACTCACGCATAGGTAACCGATGTTGGTTCCTCCTTTCTTGACCGATGTCAGTCATAGGTGATATATGTATGTCCCTCCATAACCAATGCGCTATTTTTGTGCTTTCCAAAGCAAGTTTAATATAACATGCTAATTTGAAGTAATTGAGCTCCACAACTCAACACCCTATAAAGTCACTTTGAGCATGCAAATACCCAAAATCCTCTACAACTAAGACAAAGAGGGTTAAAGTGGGAGGAAACCTTAGCAAATTGAGTAAAACAAGCTAGAATTGGAAGACTTATGGCCATTGATGGTAAGGTAAGTAGAAACATAAAATAATAAGGTTTACATAACTTGGAGGAAAAATTCACTCAATCTAAAAGCCAACAACATGGATAATATGAAAGGCCATTCTATTTGATCATAGGCCTTATCAAAAGCCAATTTAAGGAAAATGGTTTTTTGGTAAGAGGCCCAAGCCCATTCCTTACCTTCCCATACTACAATGATGTTTTCAAGAATGTACCTTCATTTAATGAATCCAGATTATTAGACCCAAAGATCACTAAAAGAATATGTCGACCGCAATGCCAAGGATTTAGCAAGGATTTTACAATAAACATAAAGTATAGTGATCAGCCACCAATTGGTGGTAAGATCCAAATCACCCATCTTCAATATGAATTTAGTATTACCTTTGTTAATAATTTATTGAAGGGAATGATTAGCTAATGCTTCTTTATAAACTTAAAGTAGATCGTGGTCGAAAATGTGTCACTAGCTTTATAAAATTTAAGGGAACCCATCAATACTTGGAGCATTATCATATTCTATGCACTTTAATTAATGTATGGTAATTAGTTTATGATGTCTCTTAGAGTCAAATTTATATAAAATTATGTTTAAGGGATCATAATAGGATTATTAAAGTGCTTAGGGGTCATAGGAAAGCTTGGAAATTTGAATTTTGAAGCCTATGGGTTTTTCCATCCATTTTCCATATTTGAATTTATAAGGAAGTTTTGTCACCTTTTTGGTAATTCTTAGAGGTTTTAGTATTTTTCATGGGATAGGAGGTTTAGAAAAACGTAAATAATGTGTGTTAATATATCTTGTGGGTCATGGGAGTTTCTCTTAGTAAATTTTTAATAAAGACCCTAGTGTGGTCTCTTAACTAAATGTATTAGCTTAAAGCTAGTTAGGGTTTAGTTAGAGAAGTTAGTTATGAAGGGAGTATTCGAGTAGAGGAAATCAGTTTTGGGGATTTAATTTTCGGAGGAGGAGGATCAGAGAGAAGGTAAGGAACATGTATTTGTATAAAATGACTCAAGATGCTAAACCTCTTGTTTGTTGGTATAACTTTGACTATGTATGTGCTCATAATGAGAAATCTTGTTTTTGTAATGTGAGAAGGATCCTTGATGAGAGATTATAGTTCTCGAGATACATAAGCCTAATATCTCCCATTATAATATTGGCAAAAGAGATAAAACTTCATTTTACAAGTATCATGATAAGTGCATACGATTAC
The DNA here is from genome assembly GCA_018340775.1 of Taxus wallichiana var. yunnanensis. Taxonomy (NCBI): domain Eukaryota; kingdom Viridiplantae; phylum Streptophyta; class Pinopsida; order Cupressales; family Taxaceae; genus Taxus; species Taxus wallichiana. The sequence continues at coordinate 1,037,149,815 of CM031240.1, read as the reverse complement.
AATTTATGAGTATGTATTTAAAATGGATTTCTAATTGCATGTTTGTGAATCTTGTATGTGATATGTCATTTCATGTGAATTTGAGAGGTAACATCCGAGCATCTTGGTATTCCATGTTTATAGTTCTAAAGAAGTTCATACTTTGTTTTAGTTTGGCTTGATAGTATGCATAACATGAAGTAAGGGTTATAAATGGTTTCTTGACATGAATTATTGGGATTTGGTAATTGAATTCACTTCAAGTATATCCATGATTATGTGAATAAAATTCATTGAGTCATCCCAAGTGTGTAGGTTAGTGAGAATAGCTATTGTAGAGGCATATACAGTTTAAGATCCATTACTATAGAAAGCCCTTGGAAAGAGGTATTGTGTAAGTTCTATGATTGATTCATCAAACAAGAAGATGTATAACACGTTTTACAACATGAATATGAAAGGGAAATGATCTATTTTCTCGAATGCACATGTGGAAAACTTGCAAACCCTCACCTACAGGTTGCACATTCAAGAGGAAGAAGAACTGGTAAGATTTTAAGTGTTTGAAGGCCTAAAACCATTGTACTGGTAAGTTTAGATTTAAGGTAAGCTCTTAAAAAATCTATAGATCCAATTTGGTTCTTTCAAACCAAGTTCAAGGGAATTTATAACCAATATTAACCTCCAGGGTATCGAGAGGGTTTCTTAAATGAATAGATAGGGTTCACTATTATAAGGCTCAAATAAACGAAATTTTCCTCAAATTTATCAAGAAACCATGCTCACATATTCTAGAGAGGGATTTTGAAATAATATTTATAAACCTAGGGTGCATTTTTATATTTTTATTACGGTTGGAAGAAGACATGTCACACATGACCTAACACCTAATCTTAAGAGGTCATTTACAAAGGAACTAAGAGGTATGTTGAGATTTAATCCTTAAAACTTCACAACCACCTATTTTTCCTTAATACGTTATCAAAACCATAAGTCGTGCACCTTGATACCTCAACACATGGATATATACATGACAAAGTGTCTAGAAAGACCTAATAAGGGTATAGAAAGCTAGAATACAAAAGTGATGTATAGGGAATTATATGTAGATTTGGAGCTTGAATTTTTAGGATCATCTCAAGGTGTGTAAATGCGAACTATAGAAGCTTTAAAATCCTTATGGGTAGTGTTGTTACAAATCAGCAGCACCCCTGGATGCAAATCAGGTTTCTAAGTTGATGTTTCAGGCATCCAGTGTGATTGCACAACATTGAAACCTCTCTCCAAGTGTGGGACTTGTAAAATGAGAGAGGAATCTCCAGATTAGAGGTTGGTTCCTCAAAATCCTCTGATCAGATCTATTATTTGCACAACTACAGAGGTTCAGATCCTAATTTTATCTTAATTTGCAAGGAGATAGGGATAAGAAATGTAAAAATTAAAACTAAACTAATAAGGGTGATACACCAAAGGAGTGGTGAGCACTTCTTGCTCATGTAAATTGACACAAATTAGAAATTGCAACATAAAACATCATGCACAGGTTGATAAGCTGTAAACAAGGGTTTGAAATGAAGCAAACAACACATACAAAGGACTGAAAGCATTCACAGAGCCTGCATTGTGATTTTCAACATCAAAATCCTTGTATTCCAACACCAAAGAGGCAGAAAAACTTGTTACAATCCCTAGAAGGTCTGATACTTGCCAAAATCACTTGTTGAAAGTGAAAACAGAAGCTTGTTGTGTAAAAAAGTGTTCCCCCTTTGAAAAATGAGCCAAATCGGCTTTTACAGTGCATGGGTCGAGCCCAAGAGAGAGAAAACATGGAAAAACGTGGGAGCCATTCCCCATTGACCAAAATGCATTAAAAACAGCATGGAGGTCCTTACAAACCCATGCCCTAACATTTTTACCATCTTTGGAGAAGAATGTAACCCATTTTGCATTAAAATTGGTTGTTGAAATGTCAGTTCTGTCCATGGGCACGTACCAGAAGAATTTTTTGATTTTCTCCCTCCAAACTAAACCAAAATTAAAAATTGACCATACAATCTTATAGAGCATTTCACCATCTTTCCATTGATATAAAGAACGCGAAAATCTGAGCTCTGGATCGAAAGTTATGGCGATTTGAAGTTTTAGGGCAAAAATAGGCCAAAATCGGATCGCTTTGATATTTTTGACCTGGACACGTGGCAAGTTCTAATTGGCTGCGGACCTTGCAAGGGAAAATTTCTCACAAAAACTCCATCGAGCCATAACTTGAAAAATACGTGGAGTTAGGAGGAAATCTTTACCTTTCTAGAAAGCTGAGAAAGAGCTCTATCCAATGGTGTCATTTCCAGAAGGTTTTGAGTGCCTAAAAAGTGAAAATTTATGACTGAGGCACAATAGAAGGAAAGAATGAAAGGGAGTTAGCCACAAAATGAGTAGGGGGCACATTTGGATAATAATTTTGGTGACTCAGAGGGGTCATCTGCCTACTGGATGAATGATCAGTAGCATGAAGCAATCCATTGGGCATGGAGTCATGAGTAGTAGCCTGAAAACTAATCTGAACTTTGAAAACTTTCCTCTAAACCGCTTGAATCCCACTAGACATGGAATTGTTCCCACCAAAATGCCATCAAAATGAGCGTGCAAGAGCGAAACCAGCAGCACCAAAACTATGTACAAACCGAAAATCATAAATGCTCCAAATGGAACATGCGAGTGTGCATAAGCACTTCTTCATCGAAAGAAAACCTACCTACTCTACTCTAACTGGAAGCAAAGGTGAGCTAAATGAACCCTGCAAATGGTTGTGCAAAATAGCTTCCTTTCTTCAAAATTGGCAGCCATGCAAATGATTTAGAGCTGAGTATGGTTGATTGGATGAGTGGAAAATCAACAAGAAGCTAGTCTTCTACCCAAATTAGCAAGGTGTCAACTAAAAACAAGTCCAATACCTCTTTTAGTTGCTCTGCATTTGGATTGGAGAGGTATGACAGCTAATCCTTGGAACTTTGCAGCTCATCCTCATGCTTAGAAGCAAGCATGACTAGTTGTGGCTTCTCCTTTGGCTCCAATGAAGCGAAATACCTGATTGGGCAAGGTCTGATCCATTGAGTATGCCCATAATTCTGATTTTCAACTCCAAGAATGGAGTTCTCTTGTAGACCTTGAATGGATGGTGTGGAAGCAATGGTAGAACCCTTCTGCCCTTTCTCTTCCTCCAATGAAGGACATGAAAGATTAAAATCTTCCAATCTTGGTTCCAAAGAGCTTCTATAAGATGCAAGCTGCTGCAAATGAATACTCTCCTCCATGATAGCAGGCTCTTGTGTTTGGAAGATGGATGATGAAAGAGAGAATGGTGGAAACTCAACTAGTTCTTCTTCATCAAAACAGTCCTCCAAATCAGACAGGTAAACTACCTCATTGCTGTCCTGCTGCAAATGTTCAACCTCTCCCATGGCGTTCTCTTGCTCTGCAACTTGATCACCATGGTTTCTTTCATCCTCCAGCATTGAGTTTGAGGGATCAAACTCTTCTTCAGTACTAGAACTTGAGAGAGATGAAGTAGAGAGAAGAACTGAAGGTTCTTATATAACCTGCTTTGTGCTCAAAGCCTTTGGATCTACACTTTTCTTCCCCACAGCTGGAATGTGATCCTCTTATTTTGGATTTGGAGCAGCTTCTCCTTCCTCTTGCTGTCCCTCATGACTGATTTTTGCAATTTGAATTGGATCAGCATTTCCTTCAAATAGGGTGCCAACATGGACACTATATTCTGAACAAATTGATTGCTGATCTGCAACTCCTTTTTGCTCTTCTTCTGCTGCAACAAAATCAGTCCTGACCACCATTTGTTCTGTAACTCCAACCTCTTCTGAAGGTTTCATCAGCAAAGGGATCTTCTTCATCCCAAATTTAAGAGCCCAACCCTTCAAAATTTGAATTTCTTCAACCTTGTTTGGCTTCTCTTTTCTTTGTCCTTCATGACTGATTTTTGCAATTTTTTGTGGTGGTGGAGGAGGTAAAACCTCTTATTTCTTTGGAGGAGAGGGTGTTTCATTTAGCTCTTATGGAGGGGATGACTGTTTGGAAGGGAAAAGGACAGAAGAATTGAGATGAGGTGGAAGACTAAGGGGTGGAGAAATGGATTCAACACTTGGGACAATAGATGGAGAGTTTAAAACTTGACACTGCTGAGATAAAACAGATTGGGAAAGAGGAAAAGAAAAGGCATGAGATGGTGTTCTTACCCGTTGACAAGGTTGTTGAATACTCCTCTCATACACCTCTATTCCTTCAATCCACTTTGCAAGTAATGGCATCATTGTAATCATGAAGTCAAGCTTCTCTTGAGGGTTGTAATGCCTTGGGAAAGGTCCCACCCATGGATAGGGTGCTCCACAACCGATTCCAAATGATTTCATTTGTGCTTGAGCCCTAGATTGCACCATGTTTACCTCCATCTTTTGGATTTTCTCCAATAGACCAGCATCTTGCATCTGATTGTCTTCATTGTATGCACACCCTTGCTCTTGGAAAGCTCCATAGCCAAACTAATTTTGGCATTGCTGCTCATATGGGTATGTATGCTGATTTTGAATTTGTTCAAAAGCTGATTTGGAGGATTTAAAAACATGTTGGAGGTGGGAAACATTGCTGCTGTTGTAAATGTGATTTCCATGATGGAAATCAAGTCATGATTGCACAACTTCATGGAATGGAAAAGAATGAAAGAGATGGAAAGAATAATGGATGAAAATGGATGAAAAATAGGTCTCAGTAACTTCGAGAAATGGGTTGCTTTGATCGATGGAGTCACCAGATGTGTTTGCAAGTGCCTCCAAAGGCTAAAATCTTCACAGGAACACACCAACCTGCAAAAGATGAAGTGGAAGACCTCTAAGGTCCCACCGGGCATGCCAAAACTGTTGTTGCAAATCAGCAGCACCCCTGGATGTAAATCAGGTTTCTAAGTTGATGTTTCAGGCATCCAATGTGATTGCACAACATTGAAACCTCTCTCCAAGTGTGGGACTTGTAAAATGAGAGAGGAATCTCCAGATTAGAGGCTGGTTCCTCAAACTCCTCTGATCAGATCTATTATTTGCACAACTGCAGAGGTTCAGATCCTAATTTTATCTTAATTTGCAAGGAGACAGGGATAAGAAATGCAAAAATTAAAACTAAATTGATAAGGGTGATACACCAAAGGAGTGGTGAGCACTTCTTGCTCATGCAAATTGACACAAATCAGAAATTGCAACATAAAACATCATGCATAGGTTGATAAGCTGTAAACAAGGGTTTGAAATGAAGCAAACAACACATACAAAGGACTGAAAGCATTCACAGAGCCTGCATTGTGATTTTCAACATCAAAATCCTTGTATTCCAACACCAAAGAGGCAGAAAAACCTGTTACAATCCCTGGAAGGTCTGATACTTGCCAAAATCACTTGTTGAAAGTGAAAACAGAAGCTTTCTGTGAAAAAAGTGTTCCCCCTTTGAAAAATGAGCCAAATCCGGCTTTTACAGTGCATGGGTCGAGCCCAGGAGAGAGAAAACATGAAAAAATGTGGGAGCCATTCCCCATTGACCAAAATGCATTAAAAATAGCATGGAGGTCCTTACAAACCCATGCCCTGACATTTTTGACCATGCTGGAGAAGAATGTGACCCATTTTGCATTAAAATTGGTTGTTGAAACGTTAGTTCTGTCCATGGGCACGTACCAGAAGCGTTTTTTGATTTTCTCCCTCCAAACTAAACCAAAATTAAAAATTGACGATGGAATCTTGTAGATATTTCACCATCTTTCCATTGATATAAAGAACGCAAAAATCTGAGCTCTGGATCGAAAGTTATGGCGATTTGAAGTTTTAGGGCAAAAACAGGCCAAAATCGGATCACTTTGATATTTTTGACCTGGACACGTGGCGAGTTCTGATTGGCTGCGGACCTTGCAAGGGAAAATTTCCCACAAAAACTCCGCTGAGCCATAACTTGAAAAATATGTGGAGTTAGGAGGAAATCTTTACCTTTCTAGAAAGCTGAGAAAGAGCTCTATCCAATGGTGTCATTTCCAGAAGGTTTTGAGTGCCTAAAAGTGAAAATTTATGATTGAGGCACAATAGAAGGAAAGAATGAAAGGGAGTTAGCCACAAAATGAGTAGGGGACACATTTGGATAATGGGTAGCTAAGGAAGTGAAATTTCATGATTAGAGCAAGCCACCCTATCTTAAGGAACATAAGGGGAGTTTTGCAAGAAGAGAGTAATGGTGAGTTATTGAAGTCATGAATACATTTATTTTTTGTTTCTAACAATATGGTGAGAATGTGAGTAGAGGAAGAGGATTATAAAATTCTAAGGCAAAGCAAGGCCAAGCTTTTATACTTGGAAAAATAGGTCAAGAACAAGAAATATGAGTATCGGTGAGGGTAAGTGAGAAACTTGTCATTTTGATGCAATTAAATGAGTTTGGTGAGTGATGTAGTAGAAATTTTAGGTTTGGAGAAGATAAATTGAAGATAATACCTCCTTAGGTCTAAATTTCTCCTATTTCATAGGTTTTAAGCCTTCATAGGCTTGTCAGATCCTCAAGTGTAGGGTCATTGTGAAAGTTTGTTGCTAGAATATTATTGAGCTTATTGAAAGGAATGAGTTCCTACTTGGTACTACATCATTTGGTATCAGAGTGAGGTTAAGAAAGAGGGTAAGGATTTTATAAATTTGGTTTTTGTAGAGAAAACATTGTTTGATTACACAGGTTAGCTATCAAAGAATGTTTGAAGCTATGAAGATGAAGAATGTGAAGGAGTCAAAAATGGAGAAGGAAATATCAGAGTTGAGAAGAGACTTTCACATATTGGAAGCTTTAGAAAATATGTGGTTATAAGTAAGAAATGAGTTAAGAAGTCAAGCAAGAAGTGAGCTATGTGGATGGAATTTGAAAAGGAGAGTGAAGTGTTGAATCAAGTCACTTGTGAAGCAAGCTAGAAGAAGTGAAAGAAATAAAGAAATGAGAGATTATGAAGGCATAATAGGAAGGGAGTTGGTATTTTAACAACATGAGGAAGAGAAAAGAGTTCTCATAGTGGAGAACATAGTGAAATAAGAAGAATGGAGAATAAGGGAAGTGAAAAATGAAGTTCTTAGAGAAGAAGGGTGGATAAGGAGGATGGTGTCCAAGAAAGAGACACTTATTGACAATTTGGTCTCTGATTTTATATTCTAATGTTGTGTTTTCATGTGTGTATATAGGTTTGAAATATTTTGTGAACAAAATCAAGAAGAAGACAATGAAAATTGCAAATGAAAAGCCAAGAAGAAACTCCTTTGAGTCAAATGCACATGATGGAAGCAAAGATCTACTTATAGGAGCTTATGAGAAAAAGTATGAAGTCCTACATCCTAATAAAGAATAAGAAGAAGAACATATAGAATTCTATGATGCTTTGGAAAACATACTAGAGAGAAAAGACCGAAAAAGAGAAAAAAACAAGAAGATGGATGAAAAAAGGAAAAAGGAAAGGACAAGGTCATAGAGATGGCATATAATCAGGTATGGAAAGATGAAAATTATGAATTTCTTTATGCATGTGTTAGTGAATTATTTGGTATACAAGATAGCACAAGGAAAGAAGATTTTAGTTCTTCAAAATCTGAGTTTCAACATGGATATATCATACCTAAATTGATTAAGAAGATAGTTGTGTGTGAACAAGAGACAAAATGTAAGAAATAGGATAATGGGGCTAAGGTATACAATGGAAAAAAGAGGAAAATGAGGGGGAAAGTTCATGTTTCAGTTTAAGGAAATCATGTAATGGATGTGATCAAGATATGAAGAGTGAAGAAGGTGTATCTAGGTACAAATCAACCTATGAACCAAGAGAAAGGACTAAAACTACAAGGGTATATCAGCATAAAGAGACAAGAAAACAAATATGGAGAGTCAAAGAGAGAAAATAAGAACAAAGAAGCCTCATAGGAGCTTGGAAAGAGAAGTAAGTGAGTGAAAAGCAAGGTAAGCATGATGATTTGAATGTTTTGGTTAAGCAAGAAAAGAATGAGTTATTTGAAGGTGAAAAATAGTTTCTTTCAAACACTAACATGCATAACAAAAGGCTTGTGAATGAAATACAAGAAGAGGAAGCTAGAATAATGAAGAAATATTAAGATGAAGTGAGGGTAAAGGAAGGAAAACAAATTTTAGTAAATTGACATGTGATTTCAAGGAAGGATAGAGTCCTAAATATGATAAATAAAATGAAGAAAAGAGTGGTATCTTTCTATATGAGCAAATATAAATGATTGAAAGGTTACTTGGGACATGCACATGTTTAAATAAGCCAAGAGAATACATTAACAAACAATAAAATGAAAGAAGAAACATTGAAAAATTTGAACAAGAACCAAACTAAAGAATGTGAAGGAAAGCTACAAGTTCAAGAAAAATTCCAAAGAGGTAAACATGCTGAAAGTCAGGTTTATAAAATTATTTTGAAGGACTCCAAGTAAGAAGAGGTTAAGAGAAAATAAATTAGCAAAGGCAACAAGAAAGAGATGAAATAAATAATGAAGAGGCACATGATAAAGTGCTTATGGACCTAAAGAAATATCTATGGAATAATGAATCATGTGATGAAATTGGTAGAGATGATAAAAAGTAAGATAGAAAACATAGTGCACCTATTGCATGGAGGAAAATATGAAGATGAAGAGAAGACTGCAGGGTTCCAAAGTAACATTGAGGAAGACAAACACCACCTAAAGAGTGATCTAAAATAGAAATCAGTCAAGGAAATCAAGGGTAAGTGCACCAAGTTGGGGGAAAATTAAGTGGACATCAAATCCTGAATTTTACATTAAAAACAACAAAACATCAAATTTAGTCTTCCGCGGACTTGAACCATGCCGAAAAGTAAAAACTATGTCATAAAAATGGTACCATTGCATAGGGAAGACTATTAGCTTTGTAGAAATACTGATTTTAAAGTGAATAGAAGAGGATAAATATCATTTTATAATTTTTTACTAATAGTAGGTCTTTAAGACACTTTTTCCTGTGAATGTTTATGTCTATGTTTAAGACTCGCAAAATTTGTTTCACTTATCGAATGTGATAAAAATTATACCATCCCAACCATGGTAAAATTATATACATGTTCAAAAAAAATTTATTTGATTTCAATATTTTTTGATGAAGTTATGGCGGGCAAACGGAAAGTGCTCTGTTTTCTTTATGTTTTCATACCACTTTCACGGAAAAAATCATAAAAAATAAAATATTACTCAAAAAATACAAAATAAAATCCATCCCAAGATAGATAGTGGCATATAACTTCTCACCAAAGGAAAAATATATATATCAATTTTTGGTCATCCAAATTGTGGGCAAACAGACTATAATCTTATTGGCGTTTTTAAAAAAAAATACCAAGTCATTGAATTTTGAGTGTTTAATATAGCTAATCTTATCCATTTTTTACAAAAATTAGTATTTTAGAAACTAGATTCCAGATTCTACGATTCATATTAATATAATTTTGTCTAATTTTGAGTGTATGTATTGCTAATAATCCCTACAAGTTGATATTATGTTGTTATTTGCAATATGATGTCCACGGATGACCCTATATTTGTCCATCAACTTCCTGCACTTACCCTCAAGCAATCTATATGTTTTCAACTTCATGAAGGGTGTGAACATACTCTTATAGGTGAAAGAGGAAAAATAAAACAAGATCAAGATATAGCTAAGGATAGATCAAGTGTAAACTCGATTATGAAGAAATACCTCATAAATATATCAAAAGAACTTATGAATTGAATGAAAAGAAAGAAGATCAAACAAAAATGCGTAAGGTAAATTAACACAAGGAGAGGATGGTCAATCATATGTCTAATAATAGAGGAATAATATCACTCCAAGAGAGTTGCATAGGCATTAAAGAAGAGAAATAAAAGTGTGATTACATTAAATGAAAGAAAGAAAGATGGGGAGATCAAGAAGGAGTTCGGAGGAGGGAGGTCAAGATAACATTCAAGAAAAGAATGTGAAAGTTATTCAAACCCAAAAAATTTCATCTAATATTGCTCTTAGTGTTGTTTGTGTAGGTAAACTAATAGAAGGGATGAATAAAGAACAAGAGAAAACAAAATTTTTGAGCAAGAAAAATATTCCATCTTCATTTCTTGGAAAAGGAGGACCAAATAAAGGAAAATAATAAGATTTTAAGGCTATGGAAAGTCATATATTGCATCATGAATACTTGGAACAAATTTGGCATCTAGAGAAAGGAAAGAAGAAAATAATACACTGTGTAAACCAAGCCATTTTACAAGCAAAACAATTCATATCTACAACAAAGAAGCAAATAATCAACATGAATACCATCAAAGGCATTATACACATGGTATAGAGTAAAAATCAACCTACTGGACTCATCTACAACTAGAAAGTTAGGAAGAAGAGTTAATTCTTTGTTCTACCAAATATAAGAGGCAGATTTTCTTGTCCCTTGGGAGTATGATACATGGGGCATAAATTTATAATGTGTCATAGAGTCATTTTTATAAATTTATGTTTGAGGGATCATAATAGGATTATTGAAGTGTTTAGGGGTCATAGGAAAGCTTGGAAATTTGAATTTTGAGGCATATGTGGTTTTCCCTCCATTTTCCATATTTGAATTTCTAAGGAGGGTTTGACACCTTTTTGGTAATTCTTGGAGGTGTTAGTATTTTTCATGGGATAGGAAGTTTAGAAAAGCATGAATAATGTGTGTTAATACATATTGTGGGTCATGTGAATGTTTCTTATTCAATTTTCGATGAATACCCTAGTGTGGTCTCATTAACGCAATGTATTAGCTCAAATCTAGGCGGGGTTTAGTTAGAGAAGTTAGTTATGAAAGGATTATTCGAGTAGAGGATGTTAGTTTTGGGGATTTCATTCCCAGAGGATGAGGATCAGAGAGAAGGTAAGGAACATATGTTTTTATAAAATGACTTAAGATGTTAAACCTCTTATTGTTTTGTACAACTTTGACTATGTATGTACTCATACTGAGCAATCTTGTCTTTGTAATGTGAGAAGGATACTTGATGATAGATCATAGTTCTCAGAGACATGAGAAGAAGATATTCCATTATAATATTGGCAAAAGAGATAGAACTTTGTTTTGCAAGTATCATTTTAAGTGCATACTGATTGCTATTTATGAGTATGTATTTAAAATGGATTTCTAATTGTATGCTTGTGAATCTTGTATGTGATATTTATTTTCATGTGAAGTTGAGAGGTAACATCTGAGGAGCTTGGTATTCCATGCTTATAGTTCTAAAGAAGATCATACTCTATTTTAGTTTAGCTTGATATTGTGCATAACAGGAAGTAAGGGTTCTAAATGGTTTCTTGACATGAATAATTGGGCTTTGGTAATTGAATCCACTTAAAGGATATCCATGAGGATGTGAATAACATTCATTGACTCGTCCCAAGTGTGAAAGTTAGTGAGAATAGCTACTATAGATAAATACGCAGGATTTAAGATTTGTGATCGTAGAAATCACTTGGAAATAGGAATTGGGTAAGTTATATGATTGATTAATCTAAAAATAATATTTTTTACATGTTTTACAACATGAATAGGAAAGGGAAATGATCTATTTTCTTGAATGCACATGTGGAAAACTTGTAAACCCTCACCTACATGTTCATATGAGTCTAGAGGAAGAAGAAATGTTAAGATTTTAAGTGTTTGAAGGCCTAGAGCCACCGTACGGGTAAGCTTAGCTTGAAGGTAAGATCTTAAATACTATGCTGATCCAATTTTGTTCTTTGAGACCGAGTTCAAGGGAAGTTATAAACATTTTTAACCTCCCGGGTTTCGAGAGGGTTTGTTAAAGGACTAGCTAGGGTTCACTGTTAGAAGGCTCAAACGAATGAATTTTTCCTCAAATTTCTCAATAAACCATGATCACATATCCTAGAGAAGGATTTTGAAATAATATTGATAAACCGAGGGTGGAATTTTTATATTTTAATGATAGTTGGAAGAAGACGTTACACACACGCCTAACACCTAATATAGAGAGGTCTTTTACAAAGGAACTAAGAGGTATGTTGAGAGTTAATCATTGAAACTTCACACCACCTAGTTTACTTTAATGGTTACTCAAAACCATAATCCTTGTACCTTGATACCTTAGATAAGGGCATATATACATGATAGAGTGTCTAGAAATACCTAGTAAGGGTCTAGAAAGCTAGAATACAAAAGTGATGTATAGGGAATTATATGTAGAGTTCGAGCTTGAATTTTTAGGAGAATATCAAGGTGGAAAAAGGTGAACTATAGAAGCTTTAAAATGCTTTTAATTAGATAAGGAAGTGAAATTTCATGATTGGAGAAAGCCACCCTATCTTAAGGAACATAAGGACAATGTTTAAAGAAGAGAGTAATGGTGAGTTATTGAATTCATGAATGTAATTATCTTTTGTTTCTAATAGTATGGTTAGAATGAGAACAGATGAAGAGGATTAGCAAATGCTAAGGAAAAATAAGGCCAAGCTTGTATACTTGGACAAAGAGGTCAAGAATGAGAAATATGAGTACAAGTGATGTTAAGTTAGCAACTTGTCATTTTGATACAATTAGATGAGTTTGGTGAGTGATTGTTAACCATTTAACCTACCCAAAGGAAGGATGTATGTTAGAATTATGTTTTTAGGAAATCCTTGCACAGTGAATTTTGCTAAAAACAAGAATCCAAAAATTTTCAATTTTCAGACTTTGGGGTTTTTCCCTTTCGGAGTTTTAAGCTAAATTTCAGAATTGCATTTGATTTTTTCTGAAGTTTGAAACTCCAAATTTTTGGACTTTTAGGTTTTCAGAATTTCAGAACTTTTTGGCTCTTTTTGTTTAAATCCAACTTGGACTTTCGAAGTCTGAAATTCGAAAGTTTGAAAATTCTGATTTTCGGGTTTCAGTTTTTGAGTTCTCCAAGTCATTTTAGGATTTTCACTTGATTTTTTCCGAAGTCCGAAACTCGAAAGTCGAATTTTTAGACTTTCAGGTTTTCGGGTTTTGGACTTTTAGTTGCCAATTCATCTTTTTGCTTCCCTTTTTCCAAAGTCCAAAATCCCAAATTTTTTAATTTCAGGCTTTCGGGTTTCAAAAATTCAAAGGTTCTATGCGTGATTAATTCTCACCTACCTCCGTACGGATCATATTTTTACCATTAATGTCGGGATTTCTATATAAACGTGGATTTTTTACTTTTTATTTTTACCTGACACATTTTCTCTGACATTTCACTCTCATACTTTTCGGCATCCTTTTCAAGGTATGTTTTTTTGTTTTATTTCCTTTTGGTTTAGGTATTTCCCCCTCCTTTTCCCTTTTGGTTTTCTTTTTTGTTTTCCCTCTGTTGTTCTTGTAGTGTCTTTATTTTTTCACCATGTTTTGTTGTGGAGGTTTCTCCAGGTTTTCAAGTATGGGGATCTTTCTAAGTCCCTCATACTTCCTCCTATTTCTCAAAATCCACTTTGGTTTCTTAACACCTCTTTTTTTCAGTTCCTCAGAGACCATTCAAAGATTATTTTCAGAGAATTACTTCAAAATATCACAAGGTGGGAAACTATTTCGAAGGAAATTTTTGGGAAAATTTTTCAAAGTTTTCAGATTTTGGAATTTTAGAGAACTATGCTTGAGAGATTTCAGTTTCGGGTTTTCAGAGAATTGTGAATTTAAGACTTTTGGGACCCCTGACTTCAGAAAAACTTTTCAGAGATTTCTTTCAGTGTTTCCTTTTGGAATTTTTCGGTTTGGGTTTTCAGAGTTTTCCTGCTCTCGGATTTTCAAATTTCGTAACATTCAAACTCCTGAAACATAGGTTTGATGTCTACCTCCACTTCAAAGGGGAAAGAAAAGATGAAGTACACATTTCTTGGAGTTGCTCCCCAATCCTGCTTAACCTCTGATTTAGGAAATATTGGGGACACCGATCTCGGACAGATTGATCTTCCCAAGTTCTAGGAAATATTAAAGGCCCCAAATAAAAAGCCATGGATGCAGGCCATCTTTCGACAGTGGTCTTTCCTTGCCACTAGTTTTCCCGCATCTGTGTAATGCCTAGAGTTTTCCTAGCTGTAGCAGCTCACTACGACAAGGACTCTATGTTGATAAGGGATAGTGACGATAAGGTAGTAATCCGTCTGGACCTGACTTCTTTGAAGACTTGTTCAAACTTCCAGACGTACAAGATTATGCCACTATCTCACTTGAAATAGTAGTTGAGCACTGGGATAAAAAGTAGGAAGTATGCTCAAAGGTCATGATGAAGTCCTACCTGACTAATAATTTTTCCAAGTTGCCCAAGACTATACATCAATCATATTTCATTCAAGAGGTCAATGATCTCATTATACTCTTGAGCAGAGTTTCAAGTCTTCCTTCTGCAAAGGAATTCCAAGAATGGATGTTCTTGTACATAGTGACTATCAAGAAGAATGATGAGTTTATCCGATGGGGTGAACATATCAGTAGCAACATTCGCTACCAGTTGGGAAAGGTGGCAGAAACTAAATCCTTCTACATGACATCTTTCCTAGTGTATGTAGCTACATTGTGGGGTATTTTATAGGATTGAACACAATGGGTGTTCGCAAAGCACATCCCAAATATATAAATTTTATCCCCAGAAGTTGCCAAGGTCCCCTACTGACAAGTGGGTTCTTCTAGAATTGGTTCGGCAGTTGTTGGATTACCACAAAATCCAAAACAAGCATCACAAGGCGGGAATGCATTTCCCTGTTACAATTGGTAGGTATTCTTGCCCAACTATCCACAAGGCAAGAAACATGGATGCTAAAATGGCTGAGGTAACCCTATGGACCTTCCATCCACGAACTAACTTTGACTATTGGGGTAAGTTCAGGGAGACAGGGAAGTCCAGTGCTCATATGCCACAATTAGAAGACATATGGATCCATTTTCGAGATGAATTCATCATGCGGAAAAGGGATTATGAGAGATTAACCCTTGATGAAGTGTGGCAGTTTGGGTTGGTTGATGTGCCAAAGGACTTATAGGATAATGATGAGGTCCTAGATGCATCATACAGGGATGATGATGTTTCCAATCAACCACTACCATGGGTTGATTGGTATGTGGAAGAGTGCAGCAATACCAAAGAAAGGGTAGGGCCCATTCTAAGGAGAACTTTCAGTTGGTTGGCTACCTTGGGAATATCACCCAAAGGTGAAAATCAACCTACAAATATAGGGTCTACATCAGCAAAGTAAACCAACCCACACCCACAAAAGGAAAGAGGTGAACTCAAAGGGTTCCTACCATTCCAAAGAAGATCTCATTTGTGGTTGGTGGCTCATCTCTATCTAGATCTGCTCCCAGGATTACAACATCTACAGTACCAGTCACTGAAGTTGTGGAAGTAAGTGATTCCCCTAGTATCATTCAGGATCCATCCCATCTTCCCCTTCCTCCATTATCACTTCCAATATAAGTTCCCTCCACATCTTCCACCATTTCCTCTTTCCCATCTCCTTTTATGGCCTAGGGATTCTTGTCACTTCCTTTTTATCAGTTGGGGAAAATATTGGGTCACCCATCTCCTCCTCACTTCCTTTGACACTCCCATTTTCTTTAGTTTCAACCCCCAACATTTCTTTGTCAATTCCTATGGTTGTCCTCACACCCACACCTTCCAATCATTGCCACCTCTACTCAGATATCAGTTGGCATTTCTAGTGACCTCACCCTAACTGGTACCTTAGGTATCAGATCTGCTACTCCATCTTCCTCAGCTCTAGCCATACCAGAGTGGTTGTTTAGACAAACTCCCAAGCAGAAGAAAAAGGTTCCTCTGGGAGATGTGATAGATCTTAGTATTTTGGAGTCCATACCAAAAGAAAAGCCAAGAGACCAAGAACCATATCAAGTCTAATGGTTAATCCATCAAGAGAGCACGTGATAGAAGTGGCTACCCCTATTGAGGGGAAAACTAAAGAAACTATCATAGCAGTAGAGACTACCGGATCTCAAAGTTCTCATTGGGGAAGGCTACTCATGAAGGAGCTAAGAAGGATGTACACACTACTCTTGGGGCCCTTTTGGAGAAGTATGACAAAGACAAGGCCACCAAAGATGAGCTTAAGGCCAAGGTCAAGTAGCTCACTGCATTGCTACATAGAGTAACTCAGCCCACTCCATCCACTGACATCTCAACTACTACGGCCATGACAATTTCATCTACAATCGATGATATCTCTTATCATGAGCTTGAGAAGCTAGGCCAGAAAGGGAGAATAGTGAATGGATGGATGGAGAGGATCTTGTTGGAGGCCAACCCTTTGATCAAGGAAGCTGTGGAGATTTATGCTGATTTACAGATTACAAAAACCACCATCGCTAAGATGGACGAATCTCTCTCCAAAGATAATAATAACTTGAATCTAACCTTGGCAATGTGGAGTGACATAAGAGAGGAAGATTCTAACTTACTTCTGCAGGAAGAGGTAATTGATGATGCCTCTAAATTGTTTGAATATCAGAAGGCTATGGAATTCTAGTGTCAAGTACTGCAAGATCTAATTAAGAAATTGGAGGATAAACGGGTAGAGATTACAGATGCCCTCAATGATATCTCTGAAGAGTTTGACAATGCCCACTACAAGTTTTTCAATGAGAATATTGATGCTCTTCTCGAGGACCAGATCAAAGAAAATTTCAAAGACTTGGTGAAGTGGGACGACGATGTTACGAAAACTTTCAATAGTGACTCCATTGATCAACTGGTTATATGCCGAACTTCATAGGGAGACTAAAGAAAGTCGTAAGTAAGCTTCAAAGGTTATCCGGCCAGGTCACAAAAGAGATCAAAATAGCAGACGTGGTAAATCACTATGCATGTGGAACTGGAGATGAAGAAACTCATTTAATTGTCAAGTGTTTCTTCAAATATAGACACCGAATGGCCATATGGGAAGAAGGAAAACAAAAAGATGCAGAGAAAGGAGAGAAGGGCAAACTAGGTCAAAGCTAAGTGGCCATGAAAGGACATATTCAAGCTCTGGAAATGGTCAAGGTTGCAAAGTTGAGTCGGTTAACCCTCTGCAACAAATTTTCTATTTTTATGGGAGCATGTTCCCTTTTATTAATGACATTAATATTTTTAGTTAATCTGTTAGTTAAAGGCCCAGCTATAATGGCTCAACCTAGGAACTTATAAATAGTGGAGTGCTCTCCATTATTTGATATACATATTTTTGAGAGATTTGGAGAAAAGTTTCTCTTCAAGCTTGGAAGAGTGCTTTCAGAATTTTTTTGAAACCTTTTAATTATATTCAAAGTTGTTCCTTGCACTTGAAGATCTGTTTTATTGTGTTGAATGATTAATCATTTCATGCCTTGTGAATGTGATTCCTTAGCATTATTTGATTAATTTACCTTTATTTCAGATTATCTATTTCATATTGAGAAAAGAATAGTGTGATTACTTCCTATCAGTTGTGAGAAAATATTTTCCTTCTGTTGATCAAGAGTTACATTATTATTATCATTCAAGTGAATAATGGACATGTGCTTGTGATTATTCCTTTGATAAATTATCTGTGTGTTAAATCAAAGTTGATCCCTCTATTGTGTATGTTTAAGGTTTAACAAGGAACGTGTGCTTCTAGTCTGTGATATTTTATATCCTTTCCAAGTTGCAATAGGTGAAGGTGGTTAACGGTGCAATCCTCATACCCACATTAACCCTTCCAAAAGTTAAATCTCCCTTTTCTTGGTGCATCACCACTTCTAGAATAGATTTTATTTCCTTGTATTCTTCTTCCCTAAATCCCATGAAATGTTAGCATAGGACTAGTTTTCCATCTCTCTTACATCAGAAGTAGTGTTGTGTTTAGTCTAGGAATAGGAAGTCAGCCTTCTCTGGAGGTTCACCTCGAGCCCAAGTCCCACAACTTGAGAGGTGATCCCATGTGTCCCAATCACACCGAATGTTGTGATTCACATCAGGCCATTCAGGGGGTGTAGTGATTTGGTGACAATAGTGATGTAGCAGCAATTGAAGGTGTGGAGAAAATAAATTGAAGATAAGACATCCTTAGGTGGAAAATTTTCCAATTTCATAGGTTTTAAGCCTTCAAGGGCTTTCCTAGATCCTCAAGTGTAGGGTCATTGTGAAAGTTTGTTGCTAGAAACTTATTGAGCTTCTTGAAAGAACCAAGTTCCTCCTTTGTACTACATCGGTAGGGAAGAATATAATTTTTCCAGCATAAGGGGAGAATCAAGTTAGATTTTGGCCTCTTGGAAAAGCTTGCAGGGAATGACATCTAGGAATTTTTGAGCGCAACCTAATGTTCCCGGGTGTAAGGTTGAGATTGAAATAATAACTTATAGTGATCCACAAAGGCATTGGAAATGTTGGAAAATATGGTAAGATGGGTGTAAGTTACTTTGATGGCTTTGATTTATTCTATATTTTTCTTGGCATGAAGCATTTTGAAAAAAATAGACGTGTGATCTCTAACTTCGATCCAATGTATGTAGCTTGAATTTGAGCACGTCTGGTCAAATATTCCTTCATGAGATTGAGCTTGTGCCATAACCTATCCACTTCAGATTGTAACCAAAGATTGAATGGATTATTTTCAAATTAAGCTAAAACCCTTTCAAATACAAACTGATGGGGATTATTAGCTCATTTAAGTACCTATGTCACCACTTTTGCCAAAGTGGAGGAATTTGGTTGTCCATTAGATGGAATCATTCCACCACCAGATCTTGTTGGCATTGTATGGGTGAGGTTCTAAATTCCAAATTTGGGAAATGATATGGATAACCCTTTCATGCTGTAAAAGTGATGTGTTCAAATACATTTAATTGTGTGGCACTTTAAGTTGAGATCCCCTCAGCATAACTGAAAGGTGATGGGATAGTGGTTATAGAGAATACACACTAAATAGACAATTATTAAGGATTCACTCAAACTATTGAAAGAGAACACATGCTTCTCAAAGAATGGGGTACAATTAGACCTTTTAAAAAAATCTTTTCTAGCTTGAAAATTTGACCACGTGAACCACGACTATAGAGTAAATTCCCACAGGTGAAGTAGTGGGTCCACTAAACTCAATTTATTTTTGAAATATACCCATTTTCACACTCTCTAATACACCAACACACCGAGAGACCACCTTATTTATCCTCATAAAACTCAATCATATTGAACTCTCCATAACTTATAAAAACAAAGCAAGAAGTTGTTAACAAGCCATCTCCATAAAGTAGATCTTTCTATACCACCATTAGAAGTTGTTGGTGTCGGTATTTTCTATAGTGCCCACTTCCCTCGAACATTTTTTTCATAAATTTTCTTCCCTATTATATTATTTTTAATATAATTTTGTACAAATTGAATCGACATGTGGTGCTAACCTTATGACCCGATTAACATGGATATGACATGACCTATTAGTATAATATTGTTTTGATAGATACATTGTTGATGTTGTAATATGGTGATTGTAAATATTTGATTTGGTTGCAAGCATGAATTATAATTATAGTTACCATGTTATGGAGACTTATTGACAAAAGTAAATTGTTAGAATTTGGTATGTGTGCATGTTTATTGGATTGAATGATGAATAAAAAATAGCAATGGATAATTGATGCAAGTAAGATTAGTTTTCATGTTCTATTGAAAAACATTATAATCGTGGAAATCCTAGTGAACTTATTTGATGTTGAGAAATTGATCTTGGAAATTATATATATGAATTGTGTGTAAATTGTTGATGTGGATATGTTTGTGTATTTTGTGCAATGGTCGATTTGATTTTCATATATCATTTTTGGCGGGCATGATGTGTTTTTTTATTTTTCATATGATGAATAGGTATTTGGAAGCCTAGTACCAAAATAAACAAAAATAAATAAAACAAACAAAAGAGGATGAAGGGGGACTAACTCACATGGGGCTCATTGGCCAACAATGGGTCACTTGGGATCGAAAATTGGTTGGGAATGTAATTGTGTAATGTGACCTTTGTTTTAATGTTTTCCTTTAATCCTTTTTTAAAATTTATTTTCCTTTTCATGTTAACCTTTAGATTGAATAGTTGTCTATCTTTGATAATTTGATTTAATTAATTTGTAAGTTGGATTGTTAAATTAATCCCCTTTCTATTTTTGGGATGTTTGAGCTCATGTTTTGAGGTTGAAAGTTTTTCCATTTATGGAAAACTCGAATTTGGCCTTTGATGGCAATTTTGGAAGGTGTGTGGGATAAGTAAACCTTGTCCCACACTCCAAAACTCCCCATACACCTACCCATAGGGTAGGTGTACCTTTTTATGACACTTTGGCCACTTAAAGACTCTTTTGTACATCATTTATGGCTTTTGATATTTTTCTCTTTTCAAGATGAGATTTTCTAAGTACTTTTCTTACTTTTTGACTTTTGGGATTTGAGAATATTTATAATGATTTGATGAAGTGACATTTTAGGTTTCTTGAAAATCAAGTTTTATGGATGTGCACCATTTATTTTATTTTCTAATTTAATTATTTATTTTGTGTGAGGATTTTGGGAAATGGGATGAGTATGGGTCAAGTCATGTTAAAGGTGAAGTGATTGTTTTTAACAGAGACTCATGTGATGTGTAAGGGATTTCATTTTATGCTTGGGGATTATATTTTTTAGTGGGAGAAGGCATGCCACATGGCATGATCCTAAGGACCGCTCTACTTTGGATTTTTTTTCTATAAATTGCAGTCTTGGGTTTTGTTTTGGGGATTTAATTTGGTCTTAGGGAGGTGTTATCACTTTGAGGATTACTTGGAGGGTTTGTGGGATTGTTGGAGTGCTTGAGAATGTTTGGTTCAAGATCATTTTGGGACAAGTGATTATTAGGTATGCCTAACCCATTTGATTTATCTATTTGTAATGTAATTTCTACTCGAACTTATTTTGGAATCGTGATTTTTATTACCCACTTGGGTACGTGCTAGTTTGTTAAATAAGTTTTGTGTATAAGGTTGCATGATTCCATGTGGGCATGCAAGTGGTGTTGTGTGTAGGGGAATGTATTTTACCATTGGAGGGATAAGTAGTGTTTCAAAGTGAGGGATATATTCCCTCTTTAGGTCTTGTTTTGGAGGAACCAAGGGGAGGGGCAGCTAGTCCTAGTGGAGCAATAAGTGGTTGTGGGCATGAGAGGTATAAGTGTGGATCCATTTTCTATTTTTATTCTTATGGAGGAACCAAGGGCTAGCTACCTCTCCTAGTGTATCTATAAGTGGTATCTAGGGTGGTATATTCCTTCCCATTTCAAACCATATATGGTTTAATTGTGTGTATTGACTTCCTTCCTTTTTTGGTTGGAAAACCGGTTGTTTGTTCCTTTTCTTACTTGATTGTTGTGAATTTGGTTTTCTTGGTTGTGTGTGTTTTGGGTGTGAGATTAATTTGGAGCTCGTTTGTTATTCCTTAATACCTATGTGAGTTAGGGAACTTATGGGGCAATGGGGATGAGATCATTCCCCCATTGCATGGCTTGGCAACAAGTGTCATTGGATTCCTCCTTTTTTGATATGGAAGTATTATGGTGAAATGTGACGAAGTGGAATGAAGGTGTGAATAGAAGTTAATATTGGTTTCAGTGTAAATTCCGTCCTTAAGCCATTTGGAAATCTTATTAGTGTTGTTCAAGTTTTTATTGTGAATTATTGTGAGCAATGTAAAGTAAGTGGGAAATTTATGTTTTGTAATTTGGCATTTGATATCTATCTATGAAAAATTATGTTAAGGGATTGTATTTTGAATGGTTAACAAAAACAAAGTGAAGTTTTAGTTTTGTCTCTCTCTACTTTCTTAGAGAAGTTGTACTTGAAATGACTAATGAAATGAAAAGAAATATTTCCTTCCCTCTCTCTATCATTTACAAACATTTTTTCCATATAAGTGTATGCCATTGTATTAGAAAATAAATAAATGATATTTTGGTTATATATTTGGTGTTGAAATTTTTATTGTGAATGGAAATCAAAAACTTATTTGTTACATTTGGGACTTGTGTTCCAAAGGTGTTTCAAAATGATACTTTTTCCATTAGTTAATCTCGCTTTTTTTTTTAATATTGGTAAATAGTTTTTTGAAAGGGACTATACCCTTGTGTACAAAAGGAGGCCTAAAAGCCTGAATAAGAGAGAGGAGAGAAGGCGTATCAAAGCACAAAAGTTACAAGAAAGAACACCGAAGCCTAGAAACAAAGCAACACAAACGAGACTTAACAAAGCAAAACAACGGCAACAAAAAAGCAAGAAGCCTACGGCCCAAGCGAAGTAGTAAAACTGGACTACTTCTTGGCCGCTTGATCAATACTCATCTTTACTTTTTTCCAAGCATGATACATACCCAGCGTGGTCATATGAGCAGCATCCGTCTTATCGAGCTCCTCTCTGGTTCTTTTACTCTCTTTCTCATTGCCCCAAAGAGTAATCGGGACACCGCTGAGATGCGAAACACTTCTTGCATGACCTTCGATGAATTCCTCTATGGCCCTGAATGCTGCAATATTATACTCATGCCTAGTCTTCGTTTTCCCAAGGCGGGAGTCTAGGGAGGTCAGTTTTTTGTATATTTCATCAAGCTGGCTATTGCCAATGCTCCCTTCTCCCTCAATGCTTTTTTTGCCTTTTTGCTTAGCAAGATTTTTTACCTCATCCTTCAGCAATTTAAGCTCAGCCTCTAAGGCCTCCAATCTTCTAGAAGGGTTATCCGTTGGTGCCGCCTGGGGACTGGCACTACTAATGTTCAGCAGATCACGAGCAATGTCATCCAAAGGTTCATCCCCCTCAGCAGTAGACTCAAGGTTGAGTCTCCTAGAAGCCCTGGTGACACGTTTAGAAGTAGAGACAGTGTGGGTGGCAGGGGCAGCAGCAGGAGGAAAAGAAGGAGAAGCATGAGCAGCCTGCATGGGGGCATCAGCACCGGAGGCGGGGGCAGCAGCAGGGACAGCAGGGGAGACAGGACTGGCAGCAACGGAGCCCAACAAAGCCAGGCCGGGAGAGGAAGGGAGACCGGGGAATTTGATAAGGCAGTGCTTGTGAATAAGCAGAATAAGCCCTTGGTGAAGGGGAACCGCCGGGTATGTACGGAACTCCAAAATGGAGAGCTCAAGAGAGTTTAATGAGATAGTGGGGAAGCAAACCAACCTACTCCTACGAAAGTGATTCAAAAAGACAAGGTGCTTGGCAGGACAAGAAACAAACCCGCCTTCCAAGGATATGTAGCGAATCATCATGCGGGTGACTTCATCATACGGAGAAGGAATTGAATTAACAAGCAGACCGCGGTGTTGAATATAAGCTTCTCCTCCTCCTCCACAAATCTTCTCTCTTGAACCTCTTTGATAACCCTCTTGTTGAAGAAGCGGTATCCTTCCAGTGAGCCGAGGTCGCGCCGGCTATGAGTTCGTCATTAATAAGAATCTTCGCCCTCCATAGTCGATCATCCTCTCATTCCACTCCTTGGCAAAGCGAACAGAGATGCTTTGATCATGCCCTTGCACTCTCTCCACAAAGTTGGTGAATCCGCCAATACTAAGAATGTTCCAGAGCTCAGTGTTATCTTTCCAGTCAGGGTCTGCACACGGCTCAATCTGGCAGGGAGGCCCTCCCATCTTCACAAGGATGTCTTTGGTTACAACAATTTTCAAAATACCTTTGGGCGTTGAGAGTGGTTCGTTTCTCACTTTGGTCGCATAAAAATGGGAACTGTAGCCGTTGGTCCTCCCACGAACGGCTGTAGGATTGCCGATCTGAGTCTGCGTGAAGTCGCGCGTGAAAACCCTTATCCTGTCAGCTTTCACCTTGTAGTTATCTTCGGTTTTCGCGGAGCTTGGCAACCGAATATCAACAGCTATTGTACTTCCCGCGTGCGCTGTTTTTAAATTTAGACAACTCCACTTGAAGTTCCTAAACAAAATCTTGCTATCATTTGGAGTAGATATCATATGCCACGCCAAATAAACTAAAACAGCACCTGTGGAAGAATTTATGGATTTCCTCCAAAGATTAAAGCATATCTTTAGAGATTGTTTGCGTGTGAAGGTCCGCATGTATGCTGTTGTGAAGCTGATTAGGGATACTATCATTATCCCAAATAGTGAAATTTAAATTAATGCCATAATTGGCCATTGCATCGGCCAGCTTGTTTCCTTCCCTGTAAGTATGTATGATTCGATCTTTGTTGAAGGTATGGACGATGCTTATGGACTCGGAGATAAAATCTTTGATATTCCAGCTAGGAGAAGAGGACCTGATTAAGTGATTAATAATATTAAGGAGTCCCCTTCAACAATGAGGTTCGGATATTTTGGGCCCGAGCAACTCTCAACCCCAAAGAACAGATAAAGCTTCGAAAATGATTGGTTTGGATTCCCATTTTTCAGCAAAGATATGCAACAATCAAATTACCTTTATGGTCCCGTATTGCTCCTCCTCCAGCTGCTGTTCCAGGGTTCCCCTTAGAGGCACCATCAAAGTTCAGCTTGAACCAATTGGATTCAGGGGGATGCCATTTGACCAAAGATCTATCCACACTATTCCCGGGGTTGCTCCAATATCCGATCTGCCAATTTGATAAGATGTGCTTTTCATTTTCAGGGTAACAATTGTTCTTAGGAGGTTTAAATCTGGCCATGTCCTCTTTGATGCCTTGGGAGATCTTGCCAGTAGTGAGTTTAAAATTCTGCTTCTTATTTCTAAAAACTATATTATTTCTATCCTTCCAGATCCTCCAAATTAAATGCGGGATGGCTAATTTCCAGATTCTTTTGATAGCACAATGTCTGAATGGTGGGTTCCATTGGTTCCACAGCTGAGTAAGATCCTCCGGCATCACCCAGAGAGCTTCAAATTTGGAAAGGACAAAGTTCCAAACTCTAAAGGCATAATCACAGTGTATGAACAGATGTCTAATGTCTTCATAGCTATTCCTACAAAGGTGGCACCAATTGGGAATGATAAATCCTCTTTTCATCAAATTGTCAGTGGTGAGAATTTTACCTCTGATGGCCAGCCAAAGAAAAAAATTTATTTTGGGGGTTAACTCAGGCATCCAGATCAAGTTCCAGTTAAAGTCGATTGTTCGTGGAAAAGACTTGGTATAGCTTGCATTTGACTGAGTATTTACCCTCGTGTGAATTGCTCCAGATCAGCTCATCCTTGGAATCCAGCTGACACAAAGGGAAGAGATCCAAAAGGTCTTGGAGGGAGGAAATAGTCTGTTTCAGTTCAATACTCTCCATAGTAAGTCTTTTCCAATTCTTGTTGGTGCCATTTCCATCAATGTAGTCCTTGACTTTAGTTCCATATTTTCTTATAAGACTGTCCTTAGCAGTCCCAAATCTCTCCAAGAGATTATCATTGGACCAGTTATCCTCCCAGAAGTTAATGTCGCTGCCATCCCCAATTTTCCATTTGCTTCCCTTCTTAATGAAGTTTCTACTCTTAACCAGATTATTCCAAAAAATGGAACCATTGGGGAGTTGCTCATCATGCAGATAGGAGTAAACAGCTTGCTGATTCAAGTATTTTGTTTTAATGACATCAATCCAGGGTTGTTTCTCGAGAAAAGCAATCTCCACCCATCTTAGCAATGAGTGCCTCATTCATTTTCTCAATATTTTTATTCCCATCCCTCCCCTAGATTTAGGGGTGCAGACTTTATCCCATAAGTTAATCTCGTTATGAATATGTTTGCATAAGTTTTATTGTGAGCTTAGGGTTCTTAATAACTTGGAAAATGTAATCACCTTGTGTTTATTTAAACCATTTTAATTTATATATATATATTTAACATATTGATTAGAGGTTACATCAGTATAAAGGTTATTTTATGATTTAGTTATCTCATCTAAGAAATTGTTAGAAAACCAATAATACTTATGGTATATATGACCTTACGATAAATCACTCACACACACACACACACGGGAAAATAAAAATAGTATAAATTTCCTATTTCAAAATTGATTACAAACTAGACTAAGTTCCTAAGTTCCTAAACTGATATATATATATATATATATATATATATATATATATATCCCTAGAAAAAAATTGTATTTTATTAAATATTTTTAAAAATTACATTCGAAATATGCAAAAGCATATCAACCAGTTCCATGAGGAAAAAGGAGCAATACAGAAACCACTCAATGCACTGTAAAGAGAAGGTCACACCACGGGAAGTTCAAAAATGAAAATTAAATATAAATATATACAAGGTATTTCAATTAAAATATTTTATTAAATAAGGATTATTTAAAATTCTTATTTATTAAATAATATAGAAACCTTATAAAACATTTAGACATATTATATAAATGGAATTATTTAATTGTATTAAATGAGAAATATTCTAAATGGGATATATATTTTTACTTCTAAAGAAAATATATATATATATATATATATATAATAACATAAATTATATATTTTAAACCTAAATTGTTATTTTAAAAATAGGAAAAAAGTGAAATAGGTTTATACCTATAAGAGTAAAAAAAAGTTATTATAAAAGGATTAGTTTAATTTATTAAAGAAAGTTTATATATAATAAGATATAATTCATACATAAATAAATAAAAGAATTTTAAAAAATAAAGGTGGGTAGGGACCCCGCCGTGTTATTTATTATAAACAAAATTAAATAAAATAAAACAAAAAGTAATATAGAAATTAAAATATATAATATATATAATAAAACAAAAATAAAAATTCAAAGATGGGGGGGGGCCATGGCCACCCCCCCAACCTCACAACGATATATATATATATATATATATATATATATATATATATATATATATATATATATATATCACATTCGTTAATTCAATTTTTTAGAAAATAGATAATAATATATATGTATAATAATAAATAAAATTGTTTATATATATACCTACATATACATACATACTCTCCAATCATTGTATATCCATTATCTGTGCATTTTTAAGTTTTCATTTAACCCGCAAAATGAAAAGAAAGGAAGAAAAATGTGAAACAATGAGAAATAAGAGTGAAAATGAGAATGAAAGAATAAATAAGGATTTGGCTTTTAGAAAACTTAGGGTTTTCTCTTGACCTATGTCCTAGGGTTAATATTGGCCCAATCTAAGGGCTCAAAATGAATCCTCGTCCTCCACTTGGCAAGTTGACCAACTTGAATATTAAATGCTTTCCTTTATAAATATATTTAATTAACTATTTTATGGCTATGGTAGTAATATTTTCCATAGGCCCTAATTATAATTTATAATATAAATGTCATTATTCGCTTTAGAGAGTTTTAGTTTTTAAAATAATTTGATAGGTTCCTCTAGTTATAAATAGGTTTAATTAATTTGTTTATAAATAAGGGTTTAATTTTAAAATATTTCCCACTTAGAAATTAAAGCATAATGTAACTATTTGTTGGGAAATATTTATTAAATTTTGAGATAAATAGCCCTCTCACCAGTATAAATGTTATATTTTGCAATTTAATAGGATCTTAATCATTCTTCTAATTCTAGGGTCATAAAATGTTATAAACGAATATGAAAATATGATAGTGGCGATAACTTATAGTCTAAAGATATTATTTGATTAACTTGAAATTTAGATAAATTACCCTTGAAATATAAATGATGGTTATAATTATTCTTATAAGTTAATAATTTAGAATGAATAATAAATGAATATAATAATTCTATATTTTTGAGTAAGTTACTCCTTATAAACTCTTAGGGTCCCTTCAATTGAATAGAAAAAAAGGGTTAATCGTACGTTCGACCATGATTGGTGAATAAATAGTAAATTTATTTCAAGGTAATTAGAGGATCGTTTATGAATGGATATTTAATAGAATGTCTAGTGCATTAAATAAGAACTAAGGGAATTGTAATTAAGACTTATAGGAGTATCATCGTGGGTCCATCCTCATGATCTCTATCGGTCTTTCTTGTGAATGGTATATTCAAACGGTTGATGACTCTTCTAACTTAACCATTAATCACTTGAATGCATAAGCGAATAACTCACAAGTGAGAAAACCTAGTAGCGTTTCACAATGACACTTAGTTCTCCATTAATAACGTAACCTTACAAATTTCTTCCCATTAATCCTTTCTAAACTTAACAAAAAAAATTATTCCATAATTTTTCAACCCCTAACTTCATTACTTTGTGATTGAATTTTTGGGGTGTTACATTTTCTTTGTCACTTGAGGCATTTTCCACCTCACATGGTGAGTCATCTCACTTAGGTGAGGTCATAGGTATTTAGGACTTATATAACATATGATAAATTTCGTAATGGAATCTATCATTATCATATGCGTCATTAGCGCCATTGGAGTTACATTTCATATTGGGAATTGTAACTCCTTTCTCCCACAGGGAGGGAATGATTGTCTAGGCACGAGAGTTACAAAACATTCCCATATATACCCTCTTATGTTTTTATCAATGAGAATGAGTAGACATGTTTATTCTATGTATGATATTTTTTGTTTGATTTCGCACTTGCTGATTACATGGATATTGCTCATTTATGCTAGAGTGTAACCTATTGATGAGCACGTGTTTCCGGTTGATCCTCGAGAAAAATATCACATGGTATTAGAGTTGTGATTCGGTGAGCATGTACTTGCATTCATTAGTTATTGAATACTTCCAATTTCATTTTCATCACTTCTTGTGCAAGTTTTAATCATTTTTTTGATTGTGCTAATCCATATTAACATTTATGTTTTTAAGGAGTTTGTGTTATTTTATGAGTTTTGTGCATGTGTAACTTTAAGAGGTTTTTAGCTAAAATTAACTAACTACAACTATATTTAGTGGAATAACTCGGTTAGAGGTGTTTATGGTTGTTTTATTAGAATTTTTCATTAAAATTCAACTTTTCTTGAAAATTCTCTGGTTTCCAAATCCATTTTCCTCTTGTTTTACTTTTCCCTTCCATACACCCTTAGCTCTCTCCTATCTCTTCCCATCTTGGTGAACTCTTTTTCAATATCTTCCATCTCACCACTTTTCCCTAGCTCCATTCATGGTTTGTATGTCTATTTTAGTGGGATTGGAAGTGTCAAACTTAGCTCATTTCATGTTTCATGTGATTGAGCTTCACCCTACTAAATCATGGTTTGCATTGGGAATCTCTCCTTTGGCTCATCAAACTTGCTAATGTTGGCTTCAACCCTTCATGCTTGGTTTAGTTATCCCCTACATAATCATGGAATCTATAGATTTTTTTGTATAAAGTTCTTTTACTTGGCCATTTTCTTTTGTCGCCCTAGCCCTAGTTCTTTTTGTTTTGTTTGTTTGAGCCCAAATTTGGCTATGGAGTTGAATGCAGAATATATCCACACATCCCTTTGGTGCACTCGAGGCATAATGCAGAGAAAGGAAGGTTTTCAAACTTTCATCACACCGCCCATGTGTCTCAGGCACGATAAAGTCACCCAAGTGGATTAAAAAGTCAAATATATAGTAAAAATGCATAGGGTCTCCATGTGTCGCCCGAGTGTAATTTCAAATAAAGAGAGGAAAGGAACGTTCCCAAACAAGCATGCGACCTTCACGTGTCACCTAGGCACAGGTTTGAATCCAAATCCCTAGGAAAGGCCCGCAGAACAAGTACGTGACCTCCACATGGTAGGGAAGAATCATCACTAACCAAAGGAGCACAAGGCTTGGGAGTTGGATGAATTAAAGGTGATCATAAATATCACAGACAGAAGTTGAGATCTTGCCCAAAAAAATGAAAGATTTTGTAAGAAAATTGAATGTTGGTAGTGGAAGATCTGATTCCGGACATTGAAACGAGAGCCAAGGGGGTCTATAAAGGAATGTTCTGATCTAGGAACAAGAGGGGGAATGATAGAAAAGGGAAAGACACCATAATTGTGAAAGAGAATTTTAGGTTTAGTTATTGTGTTTGTTAGCCTTAGCAAGGCTCTGTTGTAGAAGAAAGTTGTAATTTTTTTTGTATTGGGATTATCTATTATTTTCTCTATAAATAAAGGGCTCTTGTTCATGTGCATTTTATCTCTCAATAGTCTGCATCCTTCATCCATTATTGCTGGTAGTGTTTTAGATAAATGTTGAATATCTATCGTGCTATATGCCCTTGGGTTTTCTATATGCATCTATCATCTACATATTATTATGTTTTACACCT
Source organism: Taxus wallichiana var. yunnanensis (assembly GCA_018340775.1). Classification (NCBI taxonomy): domain Eukaryota; kingdom Viridiplantae; phylum Streptophyta; class Pinopsida; order Cupressales; family Taxaceae; genus Taxus; species Taxus wallichiana. Next base: position 1,037,119,558 of record CM031240.1, on the reverse strand, counting down.
TCTCAGCCTTTGATAATTCAAGATACTTCTAAAAATAGTAGACCATGCTAAACACTCTTCAAATATTCTAAATAGTTTCTCAGAATCTATCTTTGTGCCTTTTAAAATAAGTTTCAGTGTATCACCTTAGTTTTGCACTTTGTATTATTTTTCCTCTAACCCTTACCTTGCACCAATTTAGAAGATCCACTTCTATAAAACTTGGAGGTTATCTTAGGGGGAACGTCCCACATCCCTAAGGTATCCCATGAATTTGATGGTTCATCCGCAAAGATAATCATCAATAGTTTTCTTGGCATGCCCGATGGGACTCAAACATCTACACATTTGAAGACTCCATCGTCGAAAATATACTTGATTTCAAAAGTACTAAGTTTGGTCCTCTCTAGTTTACAAGAAAAATGAAAACAAGATCAAGAATAAGAGAAGAAGGTGCATTTGAATATCTAAAATTATCCCCAGCTGAGGAATAGTAGAGGTAGAAAGATTCAGAGGTCTGTCTCCTCCGAACCAGACTCTCTCTACACCACCACTAGGTAGGCCCTTCTTACAATCAACTAGAATCCTCAGACCTGTATTTGTGGCCCACCTCCAACCTCAAACTCCAAGATATTTTTTTCAAGGAATCAATGGAGTTTTCTCATCTTACCAACGCCCCCGATGGCGTGGAATCCTATTCCGGAAAACATGCTAAAGGTCTTTGCCAAATTTAGCATAGAAGACTTCAAAATCTGTAGGAACACCTCCAAGATGTCACAGAGGTATGTGCAAAGTACATTATATCGGGAATTGGGAATCACCTTATGGTTACTAGCTACTTCCCTTAAGGGGAAGGCTTTAGATTGGTACCGGTCCCTAACCCCTAATTCTATCAAAGACTTGGGACCAATTGGGAAATGTCTTGGTAGCAAGATTTAGTGAGAAAGGAGATATATCTTTTCTCCTATAGTAGCTCATCAACATCAAGAAGGGTTCATAAGAACTTATGACTGATTTTAACACTAGATTTCACAAAACGTGGTAAAGGATTCTTGTTCTAGCAAGGCCACCTGCAGGTATGGCTATTGTTTTTACTTGAAGGCTCTGAATTCAGATATTTCTGTGATGATTCAATCATTAGGAGGGGACTCTTTACCACAAGCATATGATATTGTGATCCAAGCTGAGAACAATTTAATAGATGTTGGTAAGCTTCCCCTAAGATCCCCTTTGCCAATATACCCTGAAATAGCTCTCCTTCCACAAGCACATGTCCCGAGCTCTACCCAAGCCCCTGCATCCATATATAATTACCCATCCTCTCATCCGGTGCCTATCCCCACTACAACATCATCATCTTCTTCTCCCAAGATGGAGGAATTCAAAAATATCCTCAGAAAATTCTCTAACGAGATAGTAAATCTTAAAAGGAATCAGAGCGCTTACCTAAGACAAAATTATCAAAGCTATCAGGGTGGTAGGCTTGCCTATTCCCCACAACATTATAATACCTAGAGGTCATCGTCTATGTAGTCATCTAACCAACTCATCCCGGTGCCAACACCACTTCAGACCATCCCACCCAATAGCGAGAAGGAAATGGTACCTGGGCATAAAAATTTGGCAAAAGACCCCAATGCATGGTGCTTCCCTTGTAATATTCCTCACATGCCAAGAGACTATCCCCAAGGAAATTTATAGCAAAATGTAGTCGAACAAAGAGAAAGGGAAGGCTATGATGTTAACACATCAAGACCTTACCAGTCTGCGGGAGTCCAAAATGTGGCCCTTGTTGCGCAAATTCAAGGGATGTCCCTAGAGAAAGAAGCGAGAGATCACACCAGAGCACACACTTTTCTCATGGGTAGAAGGAGAGGAATTCATATTTACAAATGAGGTATCTGCTTCCAACCCAATTCAATCTAATTACAACACTCGCTTCAAAAAAAGGATGATAGAGACAATCGCTCCTATCCCAACTATGACTAGCGGGACGTAAAAAGATCCTCCAACCATTACAGTCTCACCATTGATGGTTGTAAAAGAAACCCCAATAACTTTCCAGAATCAAGGTGCCCTCCATCCCATAGTCAAGAAAATTAAACACCACTCACCATCCAAGACATCATCACTCAGACCGATAAACATGGTCCAATAACTCAAGAAAGCGCTAGCTAACGCATCCTTGTGGGATCTTCTAGGCATTCCAAAGAAAAAGGAGTTTCTCTAAGAAGCACTGAGATCAAATGATGACCCAACCTCCCCGAAAAGAGAAGGAATAGGTAAAAATGATTCGGGCCCCAACAGAGGCAGTGTTGTTAAATCAGAAGGGAGAAGTAAGTAAACCAAGGCCCAACCCCTTTTTATGACTCTTATAATAGGTAGGAAATTATTGCATAACTCCATGATAGACTCGATGCAAGAACTACGGTCATGCCCAAAGCAATTGCAGACACCTTGGGAATTAAATATGATCCCTTAAGGAAAGGAGTCATGCAATTGGATGGAAAATCAGTCCAAACCATAGGATCTATCAAGGACTCTGTTGCAGCTTTATTCTTGTCTGAACATAACCGTTCCATAGGATATAGTGGTAATTGATGTTCTACCAGTCTTCGGAATATGTCTCTCCCATGATTTCATAGCCAAGATAGGAGGCTACATGTCTCTTGATTGGTCCCATCTGATTTTGCGGACCAAGTATGGGTCTAAGATGAAGGTATTATCAGAACCCCTTGCCAAGGAACATATAATGGACCAAGTGGTCTCAAGATTTGAGGCTTCCCACGCCATGATCACCGAGAAGAGGAATCATATATAGAGGATGGTAACCTTCAAAGTGGTAGTTATTTAGCCAACCTCCCCCGGCGATTCCTTCAGAACTTTGATTCAATTGGTTTGGGCACTTACGTCATCTTTGACGAAGACTCCACAATTCCAAAGGTGGTAAAAGAAGAGGATAGAAGAGAAGGGAGTCCCATCAGGGATTCCTAGATATGGACCCTACATTTTGATGGAGCTAAAAGAAAAAATGGCTCAGGAGCTGGGATATGCTTATCGTCCCCAAGCGGAAAGAAGATAATTCATGCGTTTTCTCCCAGTTTTCTGTGTAGATACCTAAATATGCTTACACCTAGAATTTCCTCCAATTCAACCAATTGATGATACTTCGTTAATTTCCCACTCTTCGTTCCATTCTCAAATGCCCATTTACGAAACCTCTTTCAGTCATATTCCTCCTATAATCATCTAATTTGGGTTAATATCTCTCTTATTAGCTAAACATTCCTCCTTTCGACCATTCAAAACCCCCTAGTTCCCTTTGAACCACTTCGTAGGCTTTGCAGGCTATCTATCAGTCATAATTGATTAACTAGACTCCTCCCAACTCTCAATGTGTCTCTAATCACTTGCTAATCAAATTTAACCAGCCTAATCCTAGCTTAACTAGTCTAAAGAATGTTTACTTAGCTCCTAATCTAAAAGTGCTTTTTGGCTTGCCTTTAGTCCCACATGCACCCAAAGTCCAAACTCTTCCATTTGGAAAACTATAAATACAAGGCTAAGCCTACCCATTCAAGAAAACAACTTTACATAGCACAAAACCAAAACAAGCTCAAGAAATATTTTAGATCATATTTGTATTAGCTTTAAGCTAATTAGACATTTGATCTTAAGCTTACCTCCTCCATTGACCTTGAGCTAACACCTCCATTTGCATCCTTAAACCAAGTTTTGAGTAATATGGAGAGAACCATTGGCCTTGAAGCCATTAATGGTGAGACTCCATTCTTGAAAGCTTGAAAACCATAAACAACTAATCACACCTTTGATTGCTAAGTTGATATTTTTAGGTTCAATTTCTTAATTAGTAATCTAAAGAGTAGAGAGTAGTATATATGCTAGGTTTTGATGTTTTTGTCAAATTTATGATGCATGTATAGGATTAACTCTTGTTTAGCTCTTATCTCATGGTGCATGGCTGAGTTAGTTAAGCTTTGAGGTTCTTTAGCCTCATTCCATAGCTTTGTAACTTTTCCATTGCATACATTTGGCACACCTGGTGGGACACTTAGTCCATCCTCCATTAATGGGGTCATTTTGAAGCTTTTATTTCAGTTTCTAACTTTTTACATGTTTTTGTAGGGTTAAATATTTTTCCTTGAGCTTTTTAGCTAGGTTTTATGTAGTTAACCCTCATTTTCATGATTCTTTGTTAATTTTATGCTAGAAACTACATTTAATGGCTAATTTCTAACTTGTTGACACTTTTAAATTTTCATTTTCTATGTTTTTGGTGGTTTTTAGGCGGCAGCACACACACACACCTTTCACAAAGACAGTGCCTTCACTGTCATTTTTAGTAGAGGGGCACAGGCACCCAAAACCACATGTAGGTACCCAAAAGTAGGTGCACACACCCTTCTATCAGTGCAGACACCCTGTAACCTATTTTTTTCACTAGGCGCGCAGGCACCCAAACCCACGTGCAAGCACCTTGTGTATTCTCGGCCCTCTGTCAAAAAATTTTACCAGACACACACACTCCCAAACCATGGCACATACACCCTTTTGCTGGCACAAACACTCCTCTACCAGCACACACGCATTGTCATATTTTTACCATTTCTTGCTTTACTAGCGCAAGCACTTATTCTATGTCGTAGGAAATATTATGCTAGCGCAAGCATCTCTTGGGTAGCACAGAAACCCTGTAGATCTGCTAGGTTTACACAGAGGGGCATAGGTACTCAAACCTATGTGCACAAGCCTAAAATGGTGTGTATACACCTTGAAGGGGGCACATGTATATCTCTGTTTGATCTAGATTTGTTCACACAATTTTTAGTGATCCTAGTTTGGGTCATATATTTTGACCCGTTTACTCATTTTAAGGTTCTATCATCAAACTCCCAAAGTGTCTTGAAGACCTCCAAAATGTAAAATACTAAAAACCATTAAAATTTTTAAAAATAGATTTATAGAATTTCCTAATTTTTCTTGTTTTTTTAACTTTTTACAGGGGTTCTAATAGTGATTTACGGGTTTCTTTTCTGTCAAATTTTTTTGCTAACATATTTTAGTGTTCACATTTTTCATTTGTAGGGGTCCTTTGAAATGCGTATGCTCTTCCCTCACACCTTTAAGGTGATCTTGGAATCAAATACATTTCAAAAACCTTCTATTTTGCTTCCAAAACACTTCAATTTAAGCTTTAAAATGGATTAAAGTTCAAAGTTGGCTAAAAAAGTTTTCTTTTGCAAAAACTTCAATTTTCCATAAAAATTTCTACTTGAGTTTCATGCGTTGTGTATGCTCTTCCTTTGCACCTTTTGGGTGACCTTAGGAATCAAAAACAATGTGCAAACTTTCTTTCTTATTTGATGGAACATTACTAACTCCTCGCATGTAGGGTCAAACACTTATCAAAGAAAGGAGAAGTCAAGACAAAATAAAAAACTTATAATACACGTGTTTTCATGCAGGTTTCCAAATGGTGTGCTACTTAAAACCACATTAAGTTAAGAAAGATAAAAACACACCATTTCACTTCACACTGTATTGCAGGTTTCGGAAAAAGGGTACATCCCTATCCACTCAACTGGAACATAACCCCTTTGGCATAATGCCTTAAGCTACAACAATGGGGGTGGTTCTAGGAACCCTAAAGTAATCCACCATTGAGTAACCTCATGGATGAAACAAGAAGCGCTCCGCTTACCCACTTGACTAGATTTTACATTGTAAGTTAGAGTCAAATTTTTTTGTATCGCGACCCCAGTGATGGTACAACTGAATGCACTAGTTTCTCATTGTATTAGAAGGGGGTAAATTAAAGCTAAGATAATCCCAAATAATTTAGAGTGATTCTTTGGGTAAATCAATATTGCTCTTAGAAAACTTGTGACACCTAGTTGAGAGATCTTATTAGAGAAGCCATTCTATCTTGGAGCCCACTTTGTTAGTTTGTTGTCACATCAAGCCATCATGAAGTGATGAATTACTTGGATTTTGAACCTTATTTTTCAAACAAGGAAAAGAGCCCATGTAAGTTAGAACTAAGTTCCTTTCATCATGAAATTAAACAACATCTCACTTAGCTCGGTTTCATTCTCGCCTTCGGATGAGGTGAAACTCTGCCCAAGTGGCACTTAGTTTATTTTCATATTTTGATCTATACCCTTGCATTATCGCCACCAATTTTTAGGGTGAGAAGGAATCATACCTCACGAGTCTTATCAAAGATAGTATTCACCACCTTTTTTTTTCATTTACGCCCATCCATGTTTACGGCTGGGTTGTTAAACATCTAAAGTGTGCAAGTACATTTTCATATCTTTGATAGTCCTTTGATCTTGATTTCAAGATCATCTTCATAGTTAGGATTGGTTCATCATTTGATCCCCTTTGACGTGTTACCTTGTTCGCATTACCTCGACACAATTAAGATACTTACATCGTGTTTTTGTAAACATGATCTAAGTATCCACATTATGGTGTTACGCTGCACACATTTTAGCACATCCTTAGTATACTTTGACTTGGTTTAAATTTGAACATTGCTCCAAATATTGATGGGTGTTGCTTACTTTATTTTGTGTCATTTCAGTACCAATTTGACACTAATATCTCACTTCTCGCAAAGCTTGATAAACATGTCCAATTGGTTTGGTTACGTACCTTATATTTGTAATCCTCTCCCTTTGACGTTTAAGCCTTTCTTGTCTCTAAACTGGTCATAGTATCCTTTAAGTGGGAATTGTATTTACCCTTTGTTAATATTTACACCTTGTTCATTTCAAGCTTGACGTAAGTATTAACATTGTGTTGATCATATTTGCATTGAACTATCATTTTGCACACACATTTTACATATGGATTATTTCCTTATTGATTGGCTTTGTGTTTCACACTTTCATGATTGTTCCTTGTGATTATTCATCTGGAAAATTTTTTTATAGGAAAATCCTTTTTTATCTCATAGAGATTGCATCATCACGATGTATATTTTCCTTAGACCTTATTTTTAAAATCACCCACGCATCTCTATACTTATGCAATGTCTACTTGGTTGTCATTCGGCTTCCCAATTCAACATGTAACCTTCTTCCCTTTGAAGGAGTTCCATTACACTAGTTAAGTCTAGGAATTTGTACCCAAACGACACCAACAATGACTGATTATCATATGGTTTCTCACACTTACTATAATACAAAACCTAAGTTTAGGAATTCAAATCAAAATATGCCCATTACGACTTAGCCTCATTTGGTTCTTTGTGCTTAGAGGGCCCATTTAGGTACACTTTGGTCCCCACCTTCACTCATTTTTGGTGGTATGGTTTGGTCACTTTTGGTTTAAATAATTATTTAGGTTCCCTCCACTCTTCTTTTGATTCAGATCCAAACTACTATTCGGATTCCCACTCTTCTTCTGAAGATTCGGATCCCAACTATAATTTAGATACCCCTAGATCAAATCTTGAATCACGGTCCTCCCTTTCTTCGAAGGACCTTCATTCCCAATCACATCAATAATGTCTTCCTCCTTTGAATACTTTTGCAACTCTAATTTTCGTTGATTGAACATATGATTTGATTCTTAAGTCACGGTCCTCCCTTTCTTGAGAGAACCTCCTTCATCAATCATCTCGATAACCCCTTCCTCCGTCGAAGAGTTCCACAACTCGGATGCCATCTATTCAATCATCCAATTTGAATCATACATCACAACTTAACGGATGGCTATGCAATCCTACTTTCCAACCTACATTACATCGTCTTCTAGAAAAATGACCTAAGTATAGATCTAAATCTTCGATTCATGAGACACTTGCCCCCAAGCCTACATCATCTCTTGAGTCATCTTCTGCTATCAATCCAACTTCAATCCCTCTTTGGCCCTTGAGCCCTTTCAACCATATCATACCATTTCCTCATCCATCTTTTAAATATCAATGTCTATGACCATGTTAAACCCTTAGAAAGGATACATGTGCTACAATATATTTTCAAAGCACTATCAAAAATATTCATGGGAGTGATAAGGTCAATCCTTCACCTTGTCTAAATCATCAAACATCATCATCTTATTTTTTCAATCAATACTCCCGTCTTATCGGACCCATTTCTTCTAGTTAACCTCCCATGGTCGAATAACAACAACCTCTCTTGATTGATTTCTATCTGGATGATGGAATAATTAGACTACATGATGATATCCCTTTAGAGGATTACAAATAAGGATTATTTCTAGAACTCAATATGCTTGTGTATGGGGAGGAAGAAGTTGAATCCTTTTATAAAAATGTAAAGGAAAAGCCTAAGGTCGTGGAACTTGATTCTTCTTCTTCTCGTTATTTCATCTTCACCTTCTTCTCGAGCATGATGAGATGTTGTGTTCTAGCATTGATTAGTGGCCTATCTTATCATTACTGACTCATTCCTTATCTATCATCATCTAATCAAAATCTCACCTTGTGTCACCATTGAGTATCCCATCATCTCCTTCTATCCCTGAAGCCACCCCTAGGTATCCCTCCACTCTCTACTTGTGGTTTAGGTCTTGGTAGCCCATTACCTTCTATTCTTGGGCCACTTCCTAGTAGCCCTTCCTCTTCTATCTATGGACCCCACTCAGTAGTCCCCCTCATCTATACTTGGGCCACACCCTAGTAGCCCTTCGTCATCTTCTTCTATTCTTGGGCCATGTCCTCATAGCCTAACTTCTTTCATCTTGGGACATAGTCTAGCATCCTTTTGTCATCTTTTATCGAGGCTCACCTCCTAGTAGCCCATCCTCTTAAATTCTTGGACCGTATGCTTTTCATCCATCACACCTTCCATCTATCAATTGTTGTGGAAAGTCCGTAGTATTTTCACATCAGGTCTAAGCATCCATGTTCACTTTCTTCTCCTTCTTGAGATCGGACAAGTCACACGTTAGCTTATAAGAAACCAAAATATGTTCATTACCAAGATAATATCAAAACTTCCAAGATATATAAAGCTCCCAACAACCTAAAAATTCAAAATCCATTGCAATTCAAGAATGCACGCTAACAAACCCATCAAATGTAGAAACCTATGATTAGGGAACTCAAGCTCCAACATAAAAATTCCTTGTTTCAGGATAAATCACAATCATTTTTTGAGTATGTTCTCACCTCAATCATTGAGATTAGGGATAACATGATTCTTGATAAACAAACGCACCTAGTCTCCCTTATTAAGGAAGTCACAAACATTGTTGTTGGATCTTACCACATAGAGTGACTCTATTGTTCCCACCTTTCCAAAAACTATCAAAAATCTAAAAATCAAATCAATTCAAAAATACAAAAAAATGAGAAAACATAACAAAATCAAAGGTACAAAGATCAAACATTGCAATTAGGTATTGCATACACATGGATGTTTCTTTCTTCCCTTCCTTGCTATTCTTCTACAAGTCTTCCTACCATTTTCATCCCTTTAGTGATATTTTGGTTAGCCTATTTATGAAATTTATCTCAATGGTATCTATTTGACCTTTTCTTTCATCACCTTGGTAAATTAAAGAACAACTAACCTCTTAGAAATCCTATCACATTCAACATCTAATAAACTTGTTGCGAAGAAATTTTTGGCATATTTATTGACACTAGCAAATGTCATCATCATAATCACTTCCACCTCCTTTCATCAAGACATCAATGGTTCTTAACCCCTTTTCAAGAAAGAGAGTTGAAATAAGTTTTCGAAAGAAAAAGAATCAAAATAATTCAATAATCAAAAGTTAAAAGCTAAAAGAAAAAGAAAATTGATATATTACTCTCTCTTGGGTTATTTCTAATAATCTCTATTGGGGCTATAGATGCACATTTGTGGCAGTAGATAAATTTTGTGATTAGAATCAAATACATCTTTATCAGGGCTATGAACATCTAGTTGTCAGCAGAGAAATGTACGGTTCTCCCTCCTCCCTCCATTCATAAATCACCTATCAAAAATCAATCATTCCTACACATTGGCTAGGTTGTCTTCAATTGTTGTCTATTAAATATTCCCTTCAAGAGTTAATTAATTTCCACGTGCATGCACCTGAATCTCTATGAGAAAATAAGGATTATTATGTTACCAAATGTCTTTTTTTGGACCTTGTGAGACTCTTACTCTAGTTTGTATCTCGTATCACAATTTGTGCCTTTGGCTAATCTATTTTTCATCATGAGGCTTCTAAAGCTACATTCATATCATTCACATCATTCTTCTACTTCATTTAGAAAATCTATGTGTATGGTATTTACTTTTTCCATTGTTTTTTAACACATTTTTCCTTTTCATAAAAATAATCTTCCATTTCCTTTTTATCATGTTCTTTTAGTCCAACTTACATTGGGGGCATCCTTGCTCCTTCCCAACACTTTATTGGTTTACGTTCATCATCACGTTGAACCTATCCATAATGGCCTTGGGTCCCCCTTCTATGCATGAAGATTTTTCCTTTGAATACTCACACTTAATTGCTAGGGAATTTTCACATATTCACCTTTCTCATACGCACGTGACCTTTTGCCCCCTTGTACATCCCATCTATCGCTAGGGGCATCCATGCTTCCTCATCTTCTGTACATAGCTTCAGAAAACTTTCAAAATAAAAAAACATTCAAATATGTTTCAAGAAACATCAAAAACAATATAAATCATCCTACAAAACATCACTCTTTGGTTCTCACTTGTTCATGTGTGCGACTCATGGATCATCTTGATCTACCTCCATCAACCAAAACTAGGATACGTACTTCATTTTTACTCTGGGCACAACAAGTTACCCAGTCTTTGTTTCATAGTGCACATTGCTTTTTCATTAGACCCAAGTGTCCTCCGTTATTCCCCTTGCATGTATCCTTGCTTGGGGCACCATCATTAACCCTTGTCGTTAATTCAAATAGGTTGGAACTGAAGCTTGATAACAAAAACATTACATTATGTTTCTCTGTTAGGTTAGCTTGTTTACTTTCTCGTATTGCATTACATTTTGTATGTTGCATGGAGTTAGGCATATTTTACTTTCTCGTATTACATTGCATTTTGTATGTTGCATGGAGTTGGTTTTTTTAGCAATGGACATTTGTTCGTATATGGCTTTTCATGTCATACTACACTTTTTTCATTCTTTTTAATAAGAACCGATGATGAAGATCATTAGCAATATGATGAAAAATAAAGTTGTTTAAAATGCACCAAATGGATTTTAGCTCATTCCCCCTTCCTAATACTTTTTTTCTTCTTTATCCCTTTTCTTCTTCTTCACACTATTATTTCTTCTATTCTATTTCCTTCATCTTTTCGATTGTCAATCGAGTTATTCCATCACCCCATAAACAATCGAGGGGCATCCTTCATTCTACTCATTTTTCTTCTATCTCTTCAAAATTTTCTACTTTTTTATGCTTGTCTATTTTCTTTGAAGTGACGTCACTTATACCACCCCAAAGAGGGGCAAATGTAGATACCTAAATATCCTTACACCTAGAATTTCCTCCAATTCAACCAATTGTGAAACTTCCTTAATTTCCCACCCTTCACTCCATTCTCGATGCCCATTTGTGACATCTCTTTCAGTCACATTCCTCCTATAATCATCTAATTGGGCTAATATCTCTCTTATTAGATAAACATTCCTCCTTTCGATGACTCATAACCTCCTATTTCTCTTTGAAACACTTATGTAGGCTTCATAGGCTATCTATCAGTCAAAATTTATTAACTAGACTCCTCCCAACTCTCAATGAGTCTCTAATCACTTGCTAATCAAGTTTAACTAGCCTAATCCTAGCTTAACTAGTCTAAAACATGTTTACTTAGATCCTAATCTAAAATTAATTTTTGGCTTCCCTTTAGTCCCACATGCACCCAAATTCCAAACTCTTCCATTTGGAAATCGATAAATACAAGGCTAAGCCTACCCATCAAGAACACAACTTTACATAACACAAAACCAAAAAAATCCTAATAAAGCTTTGAGATCTCATTTATATTAGCTTTAAGCTAATTAGACATTTGATCTTAAGCTTACCTTCTCCATTGAACTTGAGCTAACACCTCCATTTGCATCCTTAAACCAAGTTTTAAGTAATATGGAGAGCACCATTGGCCTTGAAGCCATTAATGGTGAGACTCCATTCTTGAAATCTTGAAAACCATAAACAACTAATCACACCTTTGATTGCTAAGTTATATTTTTAGGTTCAATTTTTTAATTAGTAATCTAAAGAGTAGAGAGTAATATATATTCTAGGTTTTTTATGTTTTTGTCAAAGTTATGATGCATGTATATGATTAACTCTTATTTAGATCTTATCTCATGGTGCATGGCTGAGTTAGTTAAGCTTTGAGGTTATTTATCCTCATTCCATAGCTTTGAAAATTTTCCATTTCATACATCTTATACCAATAATTAAGTAGAGTACGAAGCCTTAGTACATGGCTTAGTCATGGTACAAAAAGAGGGCATCAAATAGTTGAGAGTCTTTGGCGACTCAGAGTTGGTGGTGACACAAGTAAGGAACACTACCGCCACAAAGAATCCAAGAATGAGGTCCTATTGACACAAGGTGTGGGATCTCATTGAATATTTTGAAGCCTTTAATATCAAGGTTATTCCTCGAGACCAAAATATGGAGGTTGATAGGATGGCTTTAATCAGTCGCAATTCAACCCGATCCAGGACTTGATAATGAATGAAAGTACAATAAAATTGATCATCCACCCATCTATACCCGATAACATCAATCATTGGTAGGTTTTTAACAATGACCAGTAGATTGTACACTTCCTCCAGCAGTCTGACCAATTTGTAAACCAACTCCAACCCAAAATTGAAGAATCTTATGGAGATCAGATTATTCAGTTGAAGATGAAAAAACTTCCAAAAGGGTTGATAACACTAGAGATCCTTTTTGATTCTAATGATGCTAATTCAGATCGAAGGAGGTTCATAGTGGTTAAGGAGGATTATGTCGAGCTAGAAGTGACTAATGGGAGGAAGCTAAAAGTTGGGAGATTAGTCACCTAAAGGGAAAGGGAAAGACTTGTGGCTCTATGCCATAAGTATGAAAAATTAATGGCTTGGATGTACAATGACCTACATGGTTACAACAAGGATATCATCCAACACACCATTGACCTCAAAGAAGGAACTAAGCCCATATGCCAAAAGTAGCAGCCCGTGAACCCAAAGATAGAATCCCTCATGGCTGAGGAACTTAGAAAGCTCCTAGAGGCCAAAATAATCTTCCCTATCAAGCACACAACATGGGTTTCTAACCTAGTTCTGGTAAGGAAGAAAAATGGTGAAATTCAGCTTTGTGTAGATTTCAGAGACCTAAATAGAGTGTCCCTTAAGGATCACTATCCCTTACCCTCCATGGAGTAGATATTACAAATAGTTATAGGCTCAAAGAGATTCTCTCTGTTGGATGGTTTTTCAAAGGTTATAACCAGATATGGCTCATGAAAGGAGACCAACATAAGACCACTTTCATGACAAAGTGGGGAACCTTCACATATGTGAAAATGCCATTTGGACTCACAAACACTTTGGAGCTACCTTTCAAAGAGACATGAACGCCACATTTAGAGTGCTGATCAATAAGGTAATTCTTATATACCTAGATGATCTCACGGTATTTACCAAGATGGTGGGGATCATTTTAATGCCTTGGAATCTGTATTCAAGAAATGCTAATAATTCGTGATCTCCCTGAAGCTAAGGAAATGTGTTTTGGAGTACCAGGGAAAACTCCTGGGACACATTGTTTCAAAGGAAGGAATCTCTATTGATCTAGAAAGAGTTGAAGCCATCTTGGGACTACCCTTACTAGTCAATAAGAAAGTGGTCCAATATTTCTTAGGAAAGATCAATTTTGTCAACAAGTTCATTTCAGACTTTTTAGGACAATCCACTGATCATGCTAATGCTCAAGAATGACCTTAACTTTAAATGGACCGCTGAAGGCCATTAGACCTTTGAGGTAATTAAGGGGCTATCACATCTACCCTGGTACTATGCAACCCCAAATTCTCAAAGGATTTCATCATGTATGTATACAGGAGTGAGCATAACGTAACATCCGTGTTGACACAGAAAGGAGAGTCTCAAGGAGAGGAACATCTAGTCACCTTCTTTTCAAAAACTCTCCATGACTATGAAACCAAGTATAAATTTGTAGAAATACAAGCTTATGCTATAGTCAAGGGTCTGAATAAATTTAGGCACCTTGTCACCCATAGTAGAATCAAGGTTATGGTGGCACACTCTAGCATCAAGGAATATATAACAGAGGGTGAGATAATAGATAAAAGAGCTAACTGGATCACTAAGATATTTGAATATGACATTGAGATAAAGCCTACAAAGCTAGTACAGGGGAAGGGGCCTATGCCAATATCTTACACAAGACCCCATGCCCCTAACTAATGATGAGCCCAAGAAGATACTCTATATCTAAGAAAGTGACTCTAATAGCTAGGTCTTGGATAGGATCTCGCTTCATGTAGATAGGGAAATACCCAAGCCATATCCCTCTCAAAAAGAGAAGGTACTATAGGCAACAAGGATCCAAGTTCACCATGATTGATAATTTCCTTTTCAAAAGAAACTTTAACAGGATCCTACTCAGGTTCTGGAGAATGAAGAATTTGAAAGGGTCTTACGTGAGTTGCACCATGGGAGCTTAGGAGGCCATTTTTCTACCCAAACCACAGCTATAAAAATATTGCAAGTAGGATACTTTTGGCCAAGCTTGTTCAGCGACTGACGGTCAAGCGGAAACAAACAGATGCCAAATTTGTCAAGTTTATATGAGCTTTTAGAGGAATGCAACATTACCTCTTAACCCCATCCTAATTGAGGAACCATTTGCACAATGGGGTCTAGACTTCATCAGTATGGTCAACCCAACTTCGAGCGTCGGGCATAAATGGATCCTCACTACAACCGATTACTTCACCCAATGGGTGGAAGCAGTTCCACTAAAAGAGGCCACCAAGAATGTGATCTGGAACTCCTATAGGATATCACTACCTACTTTGTACCCCCACACTATTATATCAGATAATTCTAAGGCCTTTTTGGGGGAGAAAAGTGTATCCAAATTTGTTGTAAGGCATGGGATCTATCTGAAAACATCCTCCAATTATTACCCATAAGGAAATGGTCTAGCTAGAATCCACTAACAAAAATCTGATCAGGCTCATAAAAAGGATGGGAAATGAGCATAAGAGGTTGTGGCATGAACACATCAAAATAGCCTTATGGGCTGATCAAATCACACCTAAATAGATCCTAAAAGCCTCGTCATATGAGATAGTTTACGGGAAAAGTGTTGTGATGTTGATTACCCTAGAAATCCCTACATTACAACTATTAAAACAAATTGAGATAGAGGAAAATAGGGCAATGCAAGTAAGACTTGTTCATCTAGTAGACCTTTGAGAGAAGAAAAATTCCACTCATAAAGCCATGATCAGTTTGCTTTAGTAGGTGGTGAAAACCTAGTTCGATAAAAAATGTCAGAATCATAATTCGAGTTGGTACTATGGTTTTGAAATGGGATGCAAGGGTTGTCAAGCTTGGAAATCATGGAAATTTTGACCCCTTATGGACATGACCCTTCAAAATCAGTACATGTAAGCAACACAACACTTTCAAACTTGAGACCATGGAAGGTGACCCCTTGGAAATTTTGGTAAATGGGATTCACTTAAATCCTTTCCATTGAGTCTCTTCGTTTGAAGTATTGTATCATATGTATAGTTTTTTTTTCCTCGTCTTTTTTCCTTGTTTGTTTTTTCCCCTTTCAATAAATGTCTCGAGACACATGTCCCTCGTAGGACACCCTTGCCTCTTTTTGAAGTTTTGGAGGAAGTGCATCTTCCTAATTTTCCCTGAAGTTAATGATCCAACGTCTTTCTAAGATATTTGGGGAAAAATATCAAAGAATTGATGTAAAATCTCTCGAGAAAACATAAAGTTTGACGCTTAGGGTCATTAAATAAAAAGGGCCATTATATGATGTGACTCTATATATGCACAAGCCATTACTCTACATAGGTTAAGGTGGTTATTTAAGACAAGCTAGGGGCATCCAAAAAATTCATTTCAAATGCTAAGAGTTTTCCACCCAACCTCGAGTTTCGAGTAGAAAAAAATCATAGCCTTCTCCTAGTCTGAAATCTGCCATGGTGACTTCTAGCTCTACACCATAAGTGAAGTCTTATACAAGGAAACCTATGCCCCCACACCCTCTTCACCCAAGGTTGAGGTTCCCTGATGGGGATCACGGTTTAGTGACCCTTCTGTAGTTTTAGAATTTTTCGATGATGTCTTTGACCCTGTTCTCAAAAAGCCCAAAGCTTTGAGGGAGGTAGCCCATGCCAGGTTTCTTAACCTAGGGAATTCTAAGTCTTTTGGCTTAATAATCTGGAGCACAACACTCACTCAATATATGGTGCCTCTCATGCACCCATACCTAGAGCTCGTACAAATGTGCACGAGCTATTTCAATACCAACACCAATGTCATCCAGGGTAGAAACATAAAGGTGGTAATCACACCTCAAGCTATTAGAGACATGTTAGCCCTAATCTACAACCCAACGGCTAGTTTCTATAACATGGCCAAGCTCTAAAACATCTAGGCTCAATTCTAGAACAAATATTCATTCCTCGATAGGGAGTTAAGACACACAGATTCAGGCGGTTTGGGAACTACATGATTCCCCATTCCTCTGAAGTCACTAATGGTAGATTCTCAAGACGCTTGATCCATGTTAGCATTCATTTTCAACAAATATTTGGATATAAATTTCCATGATTGGTAAATAGTGGCCCTGTTCAGAATGAGATCGTGAAGAAGGAGTAGATGTACCATTTTGATTTCGCGAAGTCATTTCAGAGTCTATTTGTGAGTAGCTAACCATGTTCCCAGTAAGCTCTACCTTCAGGTATTCCTCATATTTTTCCACCTCATTTTATATCATAATTACCTAGTACCTCAGCTAGTACATGGATCTAACGTTATGGGATGCGGAGGTAGACCCCCAAAAGATCATTCTAGTGTCCACTTGGACTCATGTGTTGTCCTGCTTGTCAGACGTATATGAATTTTTAACTCTTTTGTGGAGCCCCTCCTACACAAATTTGACCCGGAAGGGGTCAACAATAGAATGAATAGCTCTATTCAGTCCATCCTGTAGATCCCCTACACCCTTGTGATTATTTTTTTGGGGTAGGAAATTCTATGATTCGGCTACATGGTTTTCGAGATGAATCCTTTATGCTCCCGAGGGTCCTCACAACATGGGTGGTGGGTCTAGAGATAGCCAGGAAGCTAGTACTCTTGGATGTTGAATTTAGCTCTGGTAAAAAAAAGAAGGCACTTTTGACCTCCCCTTGAGCAAGGGAGGAATTATTATGATTAAACACAAGGTAGAGCATATGCTCACACAAAATCTAGCTTCCTACGGCTTCACCCTAATTCAGGACTCGTGGAGGTATGACCCGAGATGGGACGATGGCCTCCACTTTAGTTTGGAACAAAGTTTTGGACTCCTACCATCACAAGTCCAAGAAATTTTTTGAAGATAGGAGGTCCCCTCGGGTAGATTCACCCAACATGTTTGTCAAGCTCAGTGACATTCTAATTCCAGTTGGGGTCATTCCACCCATTCTACCACATGAATTATCCCACCCTCACAATGACAAAAGGAATCGAGTAGCCCCTGCATAACAAGGAATGGAGCATAAAAACCTTTTTGGAAGTATAGGCAGGAGATCGGAAAAACCACCCTCAGTTTTGAGGGTGTATCCAAGTGATGAATAATGGGAGGAGTTTTGGGATGTAGATCAAAGGTCTGGCGTGGAGAGTGAGGAGACAATGACAATCACAAAGGCACAACACATGAAAACTACCGCGGTATCCTTCGGGCCCTCTCAACTACAATTTCTAGAGAAACACACTCCCTCCACTTCTCAGTAAGATCCTTCGGTTTGGAAACCCATGCCGCAGCTCACATCAATTCCTCAGGGTAGGAAATCAGTGGAGGAATCGGTGTTGAGCCCCCACACAAAAATTTAAAGTTGGTCGAGACCCTGCATCTCCTCCCCCTCTCCCTCCTCTTGGGGATCCCTTTCAATCTCCTCCTCCACCACCATTTTCCCCTTTGGGGTATCCCCTTATTGGTCACCCCATCTCAAACACTCCCTCCTTCTGGAGCCTCTCTTTTGCCTCAACCTCCCTCCACCATCCCAAATTTCTCCCCCTGTGTGGTGACAGGCCCTTCTTCGACTCTAGTAACTTCACAACCTCAACTACATTACAATCCCATATGGTTTGCCACCTAGGTTCCCATTCATAGGTGGGGTCATCCCTTCTCCCTCAAAATTTTTAAGTCAAGATGAAGTGGCCAAAGCGGCTTGAGATAGTAGAAGGACGAAGAAAAAGAAGAAATAAATGTTGGCAAGAGCGACGAAGCAGATGCGGTCATTATATGACCATCAAAAAGTTCCTTGACCATCACATGATTAGTCCCCTAGGTGTCAAAACCCACATAGTAGATGTAACCCGATGAATATTCTATAAGTGTTGTCATGATCGACCTCTCTAAGTTCTAGCCTCAAGATAAGGTCAAGATAATGAACAAAACTACTTACGTAGTCAAATGAGAGAATAACTCAAGCTCAAAAAGGCACAATCTAGCCTCTAAAGGGTTAAAGGCATCATGTCTAACCAATAAGTGAGATTAAAGGAAAAGGTAAGGAGATCAAACAACTCTATAAGGAGTTGAAGGAATCTCCATCATGAGAAGTCCTAACGGCTTCTCAAGAGGAAGTAAATAATCTAGAAGCTAAAGTTGCCACATCTGAAGCCTCGTCCAATTCACTCTCATAAGATAAATGAGCCCTACAATAAGAGGTTAATTTAATAAATACGAGAGGTGGCTACGCTCCAAGAAAATCTGTGTGTCATCCAGTAGAGAAGGGTATCCTCTAGAAAAGGTTGAAATCATCTAAGGACGCGGTCAAGGACTTGACCCATAAATTGGGACAACAACCCTAGAAAGGGGAATTATAACATTGGTGCAAGAGCTATATGCCTCTTGTTGTGACTAAATTTCCACCATGACAATGAATATAGCCCCGCACTCAAATTTATATCTAATGCACATGGGTTATGCTCAAATGTGGATACCATGACCTCTACCATTAGTAGCACCATATATGCCAAGGTCCCAAAATCAATACTAATGATTCATAACTTTATGATTCTTCTAAATCCACTCTATAAGGTGTCAAAATCACAAACATGTGAATGATTGTTGTGAAGATCAATGAGATCCTGAGCTGTAACAAAACATCCATCAAATGCCAAAATCTCTTGACCCAGCTCTAACAGGGGATCAAAGAGTGGAAGCAGAGTATCAATGAATTGGTTCAATTAGGCTTCCCCTCCCCTTCCCCAATGACTCCACAGTCCTATCAAAGGACCAAATTTAGTAGCTCTTGATCACCAAACGATAAGATAAGACTGTATTTCAGTCTTTAAAAGAGAGCTCTAGCATCACCGAGGTGGAAGCCATCCTGAACCCAATCATACAGTTGGAGTTCTATTTGCACACAATAGTGCAGAGTCTCCAAACCTTTTCTCACAAGGAGATAATCAAGCTAGATCAAGCTTTCCAGGCCTTGCAATGAAGAACCTACCCTACAGAGGCAAAATGGCTTGGATATCAAGCTACTTTACAACAAATTTGAGTGGATTTTATTAAGCCACATTTTGAATTTTGAGGTAGAGAGGATTTTCAGATCCTTCCATGACTAGCACAAAGTCCCTTGGTGAGTCGCCAATAATTGTAGAATTTTTTTGTAAGGCTCTTTTACCGGCCATTGTCTTTTTCACCCCGGCCCTAGTTCTTTTTTTTTTTTTGTTTGTTTGAGCCCAAATTTGGCTATGGAGCTGAATGTGGAAGATATCCACATGTCCATTTAGTGCAATCGGACCATAATGCAGAGAAAGGAATGTTCTCAAACTTGCGCCACACCACCCACATGTCTCAGGAACGATAAAGTTACCCAGGTGGATTAAAAATTCAAAGATATAGTAAAAATGCACAGGGTCTCCACGTGTCACCCGAGCACAATTTCAAATAAAGAGAGAAAAGGAATGTTCTCAAACAAGTGCGCAACCTCCACACGTCACCTAGGCACAGGTTTAAATCCAAATCCCTAGGAAAAGCCCTTAGAACAAGCATGTGACCTCCACTGGTAGGGAAGAATCATCACCAACCAAAGGAGTGTAAGGCTTGGGAGTTGGATGAATTAAAGGTGATCATAAATATCATAGACAGGTAGTTGAGATCTTTCCAAAAAAATGAAAGATTTTGTTAAAAAATTGAATGTTGGCGGTGGAAGATTTGATTCGAACATTGAAGTGAGATCAAGGGGGTCTATAAAGTAATTTTCTAATCCAGAGACACAAGAGGAGGAATGGTAGCAAAAGGAAAGACACGAAGCTGTGAAAGAGAATTTTAGGCTTAGTTATTGTGTTTTCTAGCCTTAGCAAGGCTCGATGTAGAAGAAAGTTGTAATTTGTGTCATATCAACCTTATGTATTATTTTCTCTATGAATAAAGGGCTCTTGTTCTATGTATTTTAGCTCTCAATAGTCTGTGTCCTTCATCCATTATTGTTAGTAGTTTTTAGATAAATGTTGAATATCTATTATGTTATATGCCCTTGGGTTTTCTATATGCATCTATCATCTACATATTATTATGTTTTACACCTTCTCGGACTTTGATAATTCAAGATACTTCTAAAAATAGTATACCATGCTAAACGCTCTTCGACTATTCTAAACAATTTCTCATAATCTATCTTTGTTCCTTTTAAAATAAGTTTCGCGTATCACCTTAGTTAGTTTTGCACTTTGTTTTATTTTTCCTCTAACCCTTACCTCACACCAATTAGAAGAGCCAACTTCTATAAAACCTGGAGGTTATCTTAGGGGGCACATCCCACATCCCTAAGGTATCCACGATATGGTTCATCCGTAAAGATAATCATCAACAGTTTCCTTACTCGCTTGACATTTTTCTATCCTACCCTAGGCTCATAGCTCCCCTTGTGAAAATATTTCAGAACTTACCCTTCTATCTCGGCTAGTTTCATTTATAACTTGTTTGTGGTATTGGCTTACATGATATTGAACTCATTTTAGGAGGCATGGCCTTATTTCCATTCAAGATTTCCTTGTCTCCTCAATCTCTCCCAAATCGTAGTTTCCATCATGGACCCTACTAATTTCATCCTAATGCCTTCCTTACATACCTTTCCACCACTTTGAGCTCCACTCAACCAAATCCTATGGACTCAATTGTTTCAACTTGTAATTATGCCTCCGTACATTGTTAGTGTCATCGTGTTGTTTCACCCTAAGCCCGAGTCACCCACCATCCTTTGTCTAACTCACCAACTCATCCTCAAGCCCTCCCATACCTTGAGTCACTTGTTGATCCCCACATGGATGTCCTCCCCTCTCTCGTTTGACCAAACTTGTTCTTTTTCCCTTTTTAAAAATTCCAAGCCCGCATATTTTGTTTTAATATTTGTTTAATAAACTTAGGTTAAGCCTAGGTTTTATTTACAATAGGTTATAATAAATTATTAATAGGACTTTGTTATTCATTAGAGGAAAATTATTTTAAGGTAGGTCATTAAATTTAATCAAGAGGAAATTAAAATCCAAGGATAAATTTTTGTCATTAAAACTTCCTTTTAAATTTTCATGTTTTTTTAAATAATTAAATTAATTGCAAATTAAGGTTTATTGGATGGTTATTTTTGTTCACAATTTTTGGAGGTGTGTAGCGTGTAGAAATTATTTTTAAACCAACATCCATCCTTATAGGAAAATTATTTATTTGATGTCGATATTTAAAACTACGAAATAAAATCAACTTAAAAATGTAGAGAAACTAAAAATGGAGGTTGCACTCAAATTCTTAACGAGTTCAAAAAATGCCTATGCCTCCAGGTTCATTAATTGACAAACCAATTCATTATAAAGATCTAATAATAAGTAAAAATAAGCTTACAATATTATAATGAATGTTTTAATCCACCATGAACTTAGTGTAAATCAGTCTAACAAAACCTAGAGGTGGTCTTGAAGGCTTGTTCAATGTTCTTGCATGGCCTCATAGCTTCACACTTACTGTAGACTTCCCTCCTCTATGGGTCTCTAGCCTATACACAGATCTAAGTTAGATAATGTTAGTTGTCTATCTTGGCAATAAGATCCTCCTCCCTAAACTCCAAGCAACACGAAATTGGCTTAATAAATATCAATGTATAAAGAATCAAAGATTTGTTTCATGCTTCTCCAATGCTTGAAAACTTATTTCAGCTCTACACTTGAGCTCCAGGTCATGCCATGAGGAAATAAGGTGTAAATAGCCTTTTAGAAATGATGAGTCAAATAATAATTAACTCACAAAATAATAATGTCTTAAAATAGGCCTTATATGTGTTAGTCTTATCTTCTTAAGGCTTTCCCAAAACTTCATACTAATATTTTGATTTAAGATTTTGTGTTATTTAAATGGGCCTCGACCCCCTTTTATACTAGGTTCGGAGCTTGAGAAATTTTCATATAAGCTTTATCATCTCAGCCCATTACATGCTAACTCGGCTAGCCTTGAGTTGGTTGGGTACCCACATAGCTCACATGAGGTTAGTAGTTCGAGTCTACTACCCCACATTTTTCACATGTCATCCACATTATCACCGCAATATCTAAGCTTTCGAGCCATTCTAACTCTCCTTCTATCTTCCACTCTACCTGTGTCTTCCATTTCTACTACGGTTCTTGAGCTACTTTCCACATCCGCCCGAGTTGTTGCCAAGCTTCCTCATTTCTCTCTTAACCACTAAGTTTTTATAGTTAAGATTTCACTATTACATGGGGTTTTTGGTATTTAATCCCACATGTGGTGGGGTTAATGTTGATAAAGCCTTTTAATAATATTTTCCCACCCGATAGACATTTAGTTGTGGCCATGCTCATTCACCATTGTGATTTCCTACCATTGGGCTCACCACTTATGTGGCGAGGTGATAGTTGGTTCCTTGATCTCAACATTTGACTCGGTGGTATTGAGTTCACCATGAGCTCACTCTATCAATGAACTTGGATATCAACTCGGCCATGAGTTCTCATGCTAGCTCGGTCTTAGCTAAACCCTAACTCGCTAGCTTGGTTACTAGCTCGATGAGATACTTGTAGTTTCACGGTGAATAGGTCCCCTCTAAAATAAGAGTGGACCCCACTATTACAAACCATTTTTCCATTTGTCAAATATTAGCGGTGGTAAAATGACATTTATTTTTGCTTCTGCTACTTTTCGATGTCACGATAACCTATTTTCCATTTTAACATGCCTAATCACTGCCGCATGTGCTTTGGCTTTGTGATGTGAACTTTGGTTCTCACACGTCCTGTATCTAAAGCATATAATCATGCTTCATTTCATTTGCAATAATTAAGATGAGGTAGATTTTTATTTGTCTTCATTAGCCATAACCCTCTTGGTGTGTTTCTTTTATTTTCCACACCAAATCACACAATTGATATTGGATCCATAATAAATACATGGATATGTGTACAATATCTCTAGGGTTGTTATAGGTTTGTCTTTATTGTAATCAAAGAAGATGGGAACATAATTATTAGGGGTGTTGATTTTGCAAGACTTATGGGGAGAGACCGAGCCATCTTTTATTTTGTTGGATTCGGAGATTTCCTACATTCCTTGGAGTCTTTTTCTCCGGACTAGATGATCTCTCCCTTGGAACTTTCTACTTTCCTTTGCTCTCATAATCCTTTGGAGAGTTTGGTGTATACCCTTCTACATGCTACTTCAGGAGGACTAGTGGCATGGGTTCTATGCTCGATGCATGTCTTACTTCACTATCTTATAACATTCTCCTACCTCATTTTTTCCTTTGTTGTAACCTAGGCCCACATAATTAGGTCTTTCCTCCACATATATAGGGTTAGTTTTAACCTAGATATTTAAACCAAGACCCTTTCCTTCATATCCCATTTTAAAAATCAATTTTGATCTAATACCTCTAGTGTGCTTTTCGAATTCACCAAAAGTTGGACTTGTAGCTTCTTGGGAAGGAATATTTAATGAATCACTTACAATTTTTTTATTGGTGGGATTATCTTTCTTCACCATCCTAAAAATTTGTTAGGATATCTTCCTTAGCTTGTAGTTCACACTGTAATTATGTGATTACTAACTTATAAGGAACTCTACAGGAGACTCAAACCTATCTTGCACCTCTTTCTTCTCTAATTCCATGAGCTGTAGATGTCTCATCAATTCAGAATCATCATTTGGACTACATTTTATTTCCTTCTTCTTCCACATGTAATTTCCTTTTTATAATAATATTGAGCAGAAGAATCATTATTATGGAATTTGGATTTTACTTGATATTTTTTCAAAATATAGAAGTCTTTAAGAGGAAATTCTTTCCAAAAATGCCTCACATGATCTCGATCAGTGGTCAAATTGACACCATCTCTCTCGGTGGATTTGTTTTTTTCAAGTTGTAGGTATAGTAGGTTGGCTACTATTGGGAGTTGTCGGTGCCTTTCCAAGTTCCACCATTTTATGTTAGAACCATTATGGTGCTTGGTCTGGGAATAAATACCAACATTTCTCCATATCATGCCCAATCATAGAGAAATGTGTATATAGATGAGGACCATATCATTCTTCTTGGGTCGTTTGGTGTCGATGTTCTTCTTGCAACACAGATTGTAGGAGTTCCATGCTTCATCTCAATTTAACAATTTGAATTTCCTAATCATGACGATGCAAAGTATCACCATGTGCATTATAGTACCCAATATGGTAAGAACAATGGGCCCTTTGGATGAAATGGTAAAATTACATTTTCACTAGAATAGAAAGCTATCATAGGTGAAAAATCAAATCTGATACCAAACTTGATCCGTAAACTGGTAGTGTCTAATTTTTAAACCAATGGATCCTTATAGGAAAATTATTTTTTAATGCCAAAATTTAAAACTATGAAATAAAATCAAATTTAAAAATGAAGATAAAATAATAATGGACATTACACTTAAGTTATTAATGGAGATCAGAAAATTCCTACATCTCCAGGTTTGTTAATTGAAAAATCAACCATTATAAATTTCTAATCATAAGTAGAAAGAAACTTACAATACTATAATGAATGTTCGATCCACCATGAATTCAATTCCATTCAAAGTGTAGCGAACCCAAACTACTCTTGGAGGCTTGCTCAATGTTCCAACAAGGCCTCCTTGCTTCGCACTTCCTATAAACTTGCCCTTTGTTGCATGGTCTCCATCTTCTATATAAAGCTAAGTCACATAGTTTAATTTGTCAAGATCAACAAAAGCTCTTCTTCTATGGCCTCCAAGCAACACAACCTTGGCCCGAGTGTATGAAGAATCAAATCTCTATTCACACTTCTCTAGTGCCTAAAAACTCCTCTTAGCTCCGCACTTGAGCTCTAAGTCACAAAATGAGAAACTAAGGTGTAAATAGTCTAACAAATTATGGGTTAAATGATAATTAAATAATAAAATAATAATGCCTAAAAAGGCCTTATATGCCTTAGTCTTATCTTCTTAAGGATTACCCAATACTTTGCACTAAGCTTTGAATTTAATCTTATGTGTTGTTTAAATGGGCCTCGACCCCCTTTTATACCAGTGGTCAAGCACGAGAATTTTGGATATAAATCTTATCGTCTTTGCCCATTACATGTCAACTCATTTATCCGAGTTGGTTGGGTTCCCACGTAGCTCACGGGAGGTTAGCATTTTTAGTCGCCACCTCACATTTTCCAACTATTGTCCACATTGTCACTTTGTGAGCTCTCATCTCACCAAGTCATTCTAGATTTCCCATTACTCATTGATTTACATGCATCTACCACATCTACTCTGGTCACCATGTTACTCACCACATTCAGCCCAAGTTTTTGTTGAGATGCCACATTTCTGTCTCATTTGCCAAGTAGTGCCCCTGGATGTCATCGTTATGTGAAGTTGTTGGGATTTAATCCCACATGCAGTGGGCCTAATGTCGATCAAGCCTTTCAATAGGCTTTACCAGCCTAATAGACATGTGGCTAAGGCCATGTCCATTCAAAAGTTTACTTTCTTGTCATTGAGCTTTTCGGTTATGTGGCGAGGTGGTGCCTAGTTCATATACCCTTGCATTTGATTTGGTGGTCCTTAGCTCACCATGAGCTCTCTCCATCAATCATCTCGGGAATCAACTTGTCCATGAGCTCACTTGATATCTTGGTCTTAGCTTGACCCCAAATTTCTAGCTTGGTTCATAACATGATGTGTTACTTGTATTTTCACAATGGTTAGGACCCCCTCTCAAACAAGAGTGGACACCATTTTTGCAAACTCTTTTTATATTTTTCAAAGATCGGTGGTGAAAAAATGACCTTTATTTTTCTCTATGCCACTTTTCAACATCACAATGACCCATGTTCCATTTTGCAACGTGCCCAATCACTACATCGACTATACTTTTCCTTTTTCCTATTAAATTTGTGTAGACACCTAAAATTAGCACCATTAATTCCAGTGTCAGCATCATTAGAGCCCCCTTCATGATCACATTACACCCCTCGTATTTATTTAAACATCAACATCATTGCCATACTTATTATTATGTCAAAAATATAGTACCTTAGGATTTACACATTATAAAATCCTAATTTTGACTAATATGGGATTGTCTCAAGGTGTGGGACCCTCACAAACCTAGACAAACCTACAAAGAAGGCTGGTTTCTCTAACTACTATAATGCTAACACTACTAATAGAAGGGAAAACGTAGCTAAATAATCTTAAACTAACCCTTCCAATGGACCGGGGAGATAGAGAGGGTTAGAAAGATGCGCAAGAAGGAAAAATCCTAATCTAAGGGTGGTGATAGCACCAAGAGAAAGGGGCGAGATACTCTGCTAATGAAGAAAGAAAGGGAAAAGAGGAGTTGGGAAAATCCAAATGAATGTGACATAGACCCAAGCTCCGTTCACCACTGAATCTCCATGAAACACAACACCCTACACCTGCAAGTGAGAAATACATGCACAGAAAGAAAAAACAAATAGAGAGGAAAGGAGATACAATAAAACAATGCAAGGGTTAAAAAATACCACAAACATAAATTTTATTGCTCTTAAGGTATGCACAATCCATTACATGATGAAATAGAGGCATTAGAACACTTCTAGGCCCAAGAGAAGGCTCATAGCTCAATGGAGTTGAGGAACAAACTTGCAAGAGTTTCCCCAACTCCTAGAATGTCTCCCTCAAAAATGAGGTAAAATTACATATATATAGAGAAAGGGAGATACCAACTGACATCCTTTATTAATTTCATGTACAGAGGTATGGGAAACCATAGTGATTCACTTTCCAGTGGTACTTTTCCTACATGATGAACATGGGTGCCATACCTCATTAAACCGGTTATTGAGCTACAGTACAATTTCTTTTTCTGCCTAGTCTATATCTTTCATTCCTTTTCGATGCCCGATAGGAACAACTAGTTGACACCTGACAAGAATAGAAGTAGCAGTCTTCCAACAAGGGAAGGATTTGTTGCACAAAAGAAGAAATGTTGTCCCACGACAACAAGGGAAGGTTAATGCGCATCAAGATGGAATGTTGTCACGTGACAAGGGGAAGGCGATTGATGTGCTTCAAGAAGGATGAGTTTAACGCATGGTTGACACATGATAATAAGATGGGGGTGACATGCATCAAAAAGGAGTGGTTGATATGTGACAATGAGAGTTGGTGATGTACATCAGCGAGAGAGGTTGATGTGCAACAAGGAGGTGGCATTGACATGTGGTTGATGCGTGACAAGGAGGGGTTGTTAACGCATGAGAACAATAATGGTTGAAGCACGTCAGCAAGATTGTTTGACATATGATAAGGAAGGTGCATTGACATGTGGTTGATGTGTGACAAGGAGGGGTTGTTGACGTGCATTAGTAAGAATGGTTGGATTATGACAAGGAGGTAGTGTTGATGCATGGTTGATGCATAAAAATGAGGGGTTGTTGATGCACAACGGTGAGAATGGTTTATGTGTGGTTGACACATGACAAGGAGATGGATCCAAACATTCATCACAAATCACCAGCTCACCACGTAACCGACTTTCTAGATAACTCGTATTATCTCAATTCGACTTATGCGCCATCCCGAGCTATATTTCTCTTCTAATACCCTACGCTAAATTTTACAACCTCCCGCATGTCCCCTAATTTGAATGGCTAAGTCCATTTATAATGAGTTATCCAAATTAACTCGGGGGGTGAATTTGGGATAACACTTACCTCACATAAATCCACATCCATCATTAATTAGCATATTACTTTCATACTCTTCATCTTAGATTATATACTCATAAACATATACCCTCATTTAATTAATTAATTCGGCATGACATCTCCTAAGTTGTCAACCCCCATGTATAATTAATGAATTAAATAATTAATTTCTTATATTACACCTCACCCCATTTATCCCTATGTGAAGCCCCTATTTAACACTAGTTAAGACTAGTTTAACTAGGAACCTACCAAAAACACTCCTCATCTATCCTAACCAACTTAATCCCAATATTAACCCATCAAACTACACATCTCAACCTCACTCTAGTTATCACATCATAATCCCTCAAAATCCCAAGGCACTATAGTTCCAATTAGCAAATTTATCCCTTCTTATCTCTCCCAAACTCAAACTAACCAAAATTGCAGGAGATTCTCCCTATTAAAAAAATCTCTATAAATATGAACTCCAGGCCTCCATTTGAGGGGAGATCATAGGTGGACATGACCCTAGGACTTCATATTGTATTTTTCTTGCATCATAGACCTCTCATAGAGCCAAAGATTATCAACAACATTCAAAGCATCTTTGAACGTCATTCATATGTCCAGGAATCAAATCAATAGTCTTCTTACATCAACAATCTTCCTCTCTTGGGTAATATCACCTTTTATTCCTCATTTCTCAAATTATACGATGTAAGTGGTTTCCCTTGTTTCATTACATCATTATGTATTATATCCAAGCTTAAATCAACATTCTTAGCATTCCTTTCAGGTCTCATATTCGTTCATTATCAACCTATATGTTTTCACTTTGCAATCGATGGGGATTCCTGAATCGCTAGAGATTCCCTAAATCACTAGAGATTCCCTAAATCGACAGGATTCTATCAACAGGTATTTTGACCCCTAAGCATTCTTTTTAGACCTCCAAATCACATAATTTATTACTGTAAGGATTTTTAAGTGTCTTATCTATGATATCAAGCTCCTTTGAGACATATTTAGCATTTTATCAATCATCTTAATCAAATTTACCATATTTCTCACATAACTCTCAATATCATTGCTCCTTTGAGCCATATTGTGATCCCTAGACTCCCATTGGATTAGGTATCACCATCAAACCAACATATAGCCTTGGACCACATCAATCCCTCTGCCTTTGCATTGATTAGTTATATCATCTTTTATCATTTTATTTTATCATCATCAGATTAATTTCTTAAAAGTGGATTGACATCCTTGCAAGGAAGTTCGGCGACTTCTGGGGGTGGCCTTTACAAGAAAATCTGCCATAAATTTTTTTAATCCTATCTTGTGTAGTGTCTATGATTACAGATTGATTGCGGGAGAGGAGCTTCATCCATTCTTCCACATAGCGTAATAATCAACCATCAATCACATCATCTGCGGGTGTCTTGGAAACCCCACCATATTTGAGGTTGATCTAATTTTTCCTCTTTCTTTTATCAACTAAATTTCTATTGTAGAATTGTTTATCAACTATCTAGCACACCCGATAGGACCTTTGTCCTGTTTTCCTTAATAGTTAATTTCTATTTTTGGTAATTAACAAAGTGATCTCGATAGTTTCCTATGATTTTCTAAATCGCTTGTGATTCCTCTTATTTCTTCCTACTACCCTATAGTTAACCTTTTAGCTTATGTTTCTTGTTGTTTTGTCTCTATTTTTTTCTAATCTTGTTGTAGGTTTCTATTTCTAGGATCTGGTTTTCTCATTCCCTAGATTGCTTCACTTAGAGGATTAAAAAAATCTTTAAAAGAGGAAAGGATCGATCTCATGAAGAGTCCTAAAACCTTCCTTTTGCTTTCATTTTTGCATATTTTTTTGATTTTCCTCATCGAAGAGAAACATTTCATTTTGGGATTTTAAAATAAACAATTTGCATCCTTCTTGTTTCACATAGTCTAATTAGGAGAAAATTTTGTTGCATCCACTTATTCCTCCCCACACACAACCAAACCACTTATAAATCAAAAATGCATTCAAACAACTCCCACCCAAGTGAAACTAATTGGGATTTCATCACCCAATAGGAAACCGACTCAATGTTTTAGTGAGTATAATCTCTTGTCTATCGGTATATATTGGCTCAAAGCACTGACTCCTTATTGCAGCGGGACCCAAGGCGAGGGGGTAGGACCCAATATACACACTTGTACCAAAATTAGTACAGAGTTGTGTCTCACGTACCTTTGGGTATATCGAGGATGCCACCCATAAACATACCTAAAACCATCCATACTTTCCATTTCCTGGGACCCATCATCCATTTTTCACATTTCACTTTTCTTAATTAAATGAAAAAAATTTAAAATTTATTACGCTTTATTATCTCGTTGTTTATAAATCTATCCATTTAGTTGTGTTTTATTTATTAGGAAATTGTGTGTGTTTTTGCTAGCAATTTCATGATTAAACCTCAGAAAATATGTATGCATCATTATCTACACCAGTACAACATTATAACCCATTTTATCAACCTATCACATCTCAGTCAACTTTATTTAGCTCTGACATGTTTCTAGAGTCATCTAGGCCATCTTATGTTCCCTATGGAACTTCTACCTCTTATCCAATTCAACAATCCTACAATAACCCCATCCAACAAACCTATGACTATTCTTCACAACCAAACTATTTCCAAACTATTGCTTCTTAGTCTATGTCCAATGTATCTCATCAAGCGGTCTTTCCAACATCCCCTTCTTCATCACAATATCATCAGAATCTCAATATCCCCATCCTTCATCTAATCAATCAATCCCATTTTCAAGTACCTCAGACATCCCAAATCCATACACATATCCCTACTCAGGCCCAATCAACTCCTCTCATCCAACAACAACAACATACTCAACATTTTTCCACATCTCCCCACATCCCTTTATCATAACCCACTTCACAAATAATATCCTCTCAATCTACCTTCGGTACCCAAACTTAATCTCCTTCACAACTCAAGTAGCATCATGGATCTCACAAGACACTGAAGGGTAGATAAATGATTTGTGTGTCATTTGTAGATGGGGAACACATCTATCTGACTTGTTAGCACTAAATATTTGATGGAGTGGGTAACACCTCAAAAGGATTATGATCTAATCCTCACTATTCTAGGTTATGCCTTTCAACCAAGGTAAGAGAACCTATATTTCAGCCTTTGTTTGATGAAGGAGGTGGAGATATCCTTATGCTTTGCACATTGTATGGAGATGGCCTTGGGAAAACATGATCAATTATCCATTATTCAAACTCAAAAGAGTTGTCACTACTAAATGATGGAAATGCTTTCAAGACAAGGCTAAGGCTCTTTGGAGAGATGATAAAATCGATATACTTTGTGCATTTTTGTGAATGGATTGTATTCTTTTGTTGACACGCAATGAAATGCAAGGGTAGTATGGGTAGGATGAGTTAGTTTGAATGAAATTTTGTTGGGAGATGTTTAGATAAGACTAGCTAGGAATTACCAACTTCTTTGAGAACCTTTAAAAGAGATTTGCAACACCTAAACAACAGAGACGTTTCAATGGGTTTAAAATACTCTAAATGGAGGCCCAGATCTTCACTCTTCCACACAAACTTTGATAACCTGCTACAAAATCTTGAAGCAAAATACCAACAAAGTATCCAGGAATCCCTATTTGATCATGACCTAAGGTGCACCCAAAGGTTTACAAACAATCTCAATATTCAAGGACAGTAAAATGATTTTAAATCTGTTTATCTTCTATCAGATGAAGGCTCTTCTGAATATAAGATTGAAAATTTCATCAAACCATCAACAATAAATGAGACCCTCTATAATCAAAGAGATCCTAAACACAAGATTACAACATGAGTAAGAAACACAAATTAAAATCATTCTGAAACATATGCAAATTCTGGCAAGAGATAACACCAAATAATCCAAAATTTGATCAAATACATCAGGAGTGCTATAAGAACAATCTCAGAGCTTGTTGATGGATTTACAACTGAAACCAACTCAACATGATGAAATCTGATACAAAAATGGAATTGAAAATGGCTCTCAGGTGGTTTTCTCAGAGAAAATGGGCTTCTTCCTGTTTCTTCCTTGAAAAATTCTACGTCCTTTTCCCCCTCCCAAAAAATTCTCCCAAAATGCATGATATACCTCATGCCATCATGGAGTCTTCCTTCCCAAGTAAAGAATTCGGGCGCATGGAATTACTATGTAACACCAACTTTTGGTGCGCCCCCTTTAAAGCCTTTGGCGCATATTTTTCAGTGTCAACACACCTTTGGTGTGCCTTGTATGTTGAGTCTTCTCTGCGTGTGCCAAGGCGCATGCGCCTTCATGTTAGCACAACTTTTGTTGCGCCACTTTTTGGTGCGCCAAAGGGCGCACATAATCTCATGACAACACAACTTTTGGTGCGCCAAAGGCGCGCTTAGTTTCATGCTGGAAAATGCTTTGGTGCGCCAAAGGGCGCATACTTTCCTATGTCGACAGTAATTTTCATGCGCCCTTTACAAAGTTGGTGGCGCATTTATGACTAGCTCATATATATATATATGCATTTGCGCGCCCACAAATGTCATTTTCACCAGACACAAAGCACGTGATTTTTATTCTCTGAGCCTGTCAGCCCCTGCCTCGTCATTTTCAACGCATTGTGGACCCGTTTGCAAGTTTCTCACTATTTATCCGGGTAAGTGTTCTTTCTCTCTTCCATGTTTTTGCTTTTCGGTTCTTCGTGTGC
Source organism: Taxus wallichiana var. yunnanensis (assembly GCA_018340775.1). NCBI lineage: Eukaryota > Viridiplantae > Streptophyta > Pinopsida > Cupressales > Taxaceae > Taxus > Taxus wallichiana. The sequence goes on along the minus strand of CM031240.1, from coordinate 1,037,086,334 downwards.
TTGCTTGGCTGGTTTGGTTTGAAATGCATGTGTTGAGCTAGCCCCCCCCGTGCTGTCTTTCCTTATTTTCCTCCCCTCTTTCCGTGATCTCGCCGGTAGAGGATGTTATCTAAAAACATGGTTTGTAACCCTTCTAGTTTAAACCATTTCATTACCCAAGTAACCTTTCAAGAGAGGAAAGGAGGAGAAAGAGATGAACCATGTGAAGACCCCTCGAGGGTGATTAAGTTCATTTTTTCCTTCGCGCATCTCGTCACCCCTGCAACATGAATAAAATCCGCGCCAATGGCGCACCCATCATGGCATCACCCATCTTGCGCTACATCATACAGCGCGCCTCAAGGCGCGCCTCCTCATATGCACCAACCTTGCGCGCACCAACCTTCCTTGTCGCATCACACATGCGCCCTCAAGGCGCACCCAAGATCTCGCGCAACACCGCTTTATTCGCGCTAAGTACAAGAAGTTTAAAGGCGCAGCGCTTTCCCTCCTTACAAAAACATCATGTTGTGCAAACCCTCGTGCGCCGCGCCATGTTCCCTTTGGCGCACGAAAAGTTCTTGTTACACAAACCATACATGCGCCAAAGGGCGCACCAAATCCCAATGCAACATGAAAAATCCATGCGCCTTTGGCGCATCCTGTCTCCATGTAACACAATGTTTTCATGCGCCCTTTACAAAATGCACCCTGCAGCTTTCATGCGCCATGCGCCTCTGGCGCCAGTTTAACCCTTGCAACACCCTTTTCCTGTGCGCCTTACCTATTTAGCCCTGTAAGCTGCAACTTTCATGCGCCATGCGCCCTGAGCCTCAAAATAACTAACTCTTTCTTCTGTTAACACTTCAATGGAAAATCAAATGGCTAATACAACCTTTTTGGATTGGGTCTCGCTTCTTCTTCATGCAGATCAGCAAATAAACTTGGAAGAACATATGTCAACATCCAGCAAGAGACCTACCAAATCCAAAGGAAAGGCCAAACTTACAGAAGAAGAGATGAAATATAAATATCAGAGGGTCAGAATGCCCGAGTCCCAGGCCGAGTGTAGCCTGGACGTCAGAGACTCAGAATTGGGGCATATTGATATGGAGGAATTCTGGGCCAGAACTCAGAAAGTCACAAGGAGTCCATGGATGGACAAACTGATAGGCAGTGCCCTGCACTTCGCCGGAGGAATCCCGGTCAGCGCCGTCAACAATGAATTCTTGATGGTGATTGCCCAATGTTACAACAAAGACACAAGGTGTGTCGTAAACAGCAAGGGCGAGGTAGTCATTAACCTCACTGCCCGTCACTTTGAGATAATACTCGGCATACCTCACCACCGGCACTTTGTGGCCGTCAGTCAAGCAGATTGCATTAAGGCCTGGGATGACAATGCAGATCAGTGTATGCAACTAATGAATGAGGTTTACTTGAAAAACAAAAAGGTAGTAACCCGGTGGCCCCAAATCATCCACCGCAGTGACTTCTCAGAGGAGCTCAGCGACACCATTACGTTCCTGAGCAGGGTCTTCGGGCTTTCTGACGCCCATTATTTCCATAAATGGATGTTGCGGTACTTAGAGACCATGAACAAGAATATGCCTGATCAGCGCTTTTGCTGGGGAGAAATTATAAAAGACAATCTCTCGAAAGCTACTACAACAATTTAGCACAACGGGGACATTCCATATGAACTCCTACGTGGTCTACGCTGCAGCATCAGAGAGGGACTATCCAGGCCTGACGCGGAGTGGAGTTTGGCCTCAGGTCAAGATATACGAGTACTACCCGGAATTGAGGCTGGAGAATAGCATCTCCCAATTCACAAAAATTAACGATGTGTTTTTCTATCACATCATCTGCCTATTGAGGCCGAATATGACTTATGGTCGCACGACCAAAAGCATAGTAGCAGCCACTGAGAAATGGGGGGCCCTGTTCACCCAGTTTCCCACATTCACCTATCTAAGGGCTGCCAACTTTTTAGGAGAGCCAACCAGGCTACCGAGGTATGCTGGACCTAAACTGATTCTGCTGGAGCTGTCAAGGCAGCTGATCACATACCACGAGAAATGCCTGAAAAGAAAGAAGGGTGGAACTCCTTTCCCCCTCACAGTGGGCCGATATACATGCTCTACCCACCACAAGGCGAAGGAAATGTTCGCAGAGCTGGAGTTACTCAATTTAAGACATGATTTCCCAGCCAGGCCTACCTTCGACCCAAGGAGCTATCTGCCAAGGGTGAAACTTGATCCAATCCACGTCCCTCAGATCGAGGACATTTACATTGACGTCATCCATGAGGTGGAGCTCAGAGAAAGGATCATTCTCCCTAGCCTAGCTCGCGTAAATCATCCAATATGGGATAGCCATTGTCCCCAAAGGCTTCCAAACTACGGAAGATGAAATAGACAAGGTATATACTGACACAGATGGGGACAATTGGCCCTTTCCAGCCATTGATAGAACTAAGGCCCCTCGATAACCGAGGAGAGGGTCAAGGAGACTCGTAGTAGACAGAGCATCGTGCCGATGAACGGACTAATCTACCTTGGGGTTGATTTCACAACCTCCCCATTGGGTAACGCACCTCCACGATCCAAAAAATAGCCTAAAGGCAAGGGCAAAGGCGTAGAAGGTGAATCCAAGCACCATTCGGGAAGAAGCCCCGAGAGTCCTCCTTCCGCGGCACCCGAGCAGGTAATAACTCTGGTTACACCAGAGAAAGAAGTAGAAGAGGATATTCCCATAGGCCCATCCACTCAGGATGTCGGCATTGCTACAACAACTGAGGTCCCTTCTATCCCTTCTTCTTCTCTTCCTTCCCCTCCTCGAGCGACTCAGGCGACCATCCCTTTGGTCGTGTCCTCTCCCCCTTCTTCTTCTACTATTCCCCTCGCCTCTTCGTCTATCTTCTCTTCCCTCGCTGATCTGTCCTCCTCCATTTCTTCCCTCATCTCCGAGCTCCCTTCCCTTCCTATGTCTTCCGCAGCTGTAGTTTCCCTTCCTTCCGTGGGCACTTCTTCGGCTATTCTCTCAATGCCGCCGCCACGTGTCTCCACGTTTTTCCCCTCTACTACTGCAGCTGCCCCCTCCTCTGTTTCCGGTCCTTCTACCATAGGTCCAGCCTGGATCTCTCAGCAGCTAAGTCAGCAAAAGAGGAAAGTTCCCATCGCTCCGATGGACTTTTCCGTGATCCCATCTAAGGGGGCGAAGAAGCAGAAGCCTGTCACACGCTTCTCTCAAAGTGTCAGTAGAGAGAGAGTTATGGAAATCGCATACCCCAATCCCCTCAAAGAGAAAAAGGATCTGTCTCCGACAGATTTTACTGTGACCCAAGTCACAATGGGGACATCTTCCGAAAGTCTTCAGGGGGAGGCTCTTTTTCAGTTGACGCCCTCTGCAAGAAGCTTAAAGAGATAAAGGAAGAGAAAAGGCAACTGAAGGAGCAAAACAAATATCTGCTCCAAGCCTTACAGAAGATGGGTAGTGCGCCTCCCACAACTGCCGCCGAGACTTCTGAGCTTCTCAGCCAGGAGAAAATTAATGAGTATGCCAAGATCGGCGAGCAGGGTATGGCCGTTTCCGCTGAGGAGCCAAATCCTCAAAGACAGTGAAAAAGTGATCGCCGAGTTCTCCGACTTGTACCTGAACATCAGTAAGGTGAATAAAGAGCTCCAAGCGTTAGCAGGGCCCATATCAGAAGAGCTGGAACATGCTAGACTGCAGCACGAGACCTTCCAACAAATGTTCGACTGTTCAGTCGAAGATCTGGTCAAGTTCGGCGTCTTCGGCCATCCAAGGGCCCTCAACAAAATCATGTCCACTCTGGACTACCGGGTGGATCAGCTAGAATTTATTCTAGAAAAGATTGACAAAGTCAAGGAAGAAGCCCTGGATGCGATGCACCAAATGGAACGGATTGTTCTTAATATGTCGCCAGGGTTACTTACTCCTTCCTTCACTTTAAGGAAAGCTGATGAAACCACCCGGATCTTCAAGGAGATCGCTTCTCAAGGAACGGGGCCAGAGGTCACATTTGACACGTAGAGTCTATCAACAACCCGCCGCCTCGTAGGGACTTCATCGGGTTCCTCATCGAGGCGGAAAAGGACTATTCCAAACTCCCAGAGAAGCTCATAGATGAGCGGGAGACTTGTGAGGCGATAAGTGAGGCACAAGGATCCTTCCAGATCAACTAGGGCCAATAATCAACAAGTTCATGGAATACCGCTCTCGCTTCCATATCTCGTCACCCGAGCAAAGAACAAAAGCAGTCCACCCCCTTTCGCCGCAAGATGATGATGATGACGTAATACCGCTTCTTCTTCTTCTTCTTCTTCTTCTTCTTCTTCTTTTCTTCGCTCTTTCTTTTGGAAATATCTCGAGTATGTTGATACAAATGATGACATCATCCATGTTGCATCATGGGATGATGTCATCCATCAAGTTGTAAAAAGTCAACATGACTTTTAGATATTTTGTAAATATCTTTGTAAATAGTTGTTGGCTCCTTTTGCCTTCTTTTCTCTTCTTCTTCTATAATATACCCCAATACTTTGTGTATTGTGGGATGGATGAATATCTTCAGATGAAAATAGAAGTGAAGAAAAAGACTTTGAGCTTTTTTTGTAATGTAAAAAAAATATTAATACAATATTTAGACTTTGTGTCGAATACATGTGTATATGCATTAGATCTTTCTTATGTTAGATCTCGTATGTGTTTATTCTCGTTAGATTCATATCTACTTTTTTGTCATTTATTTCATCATCATCGTATTGCTTTTTTGTTTATGCAAGTAGGTTTGGCTCTGTTTACTACCAATCCCAAAACATAAACCTTCCGACCTTTCTCGCTTTGAATTCATTTCTTTTCTTCCTTCGACCTCGCTCTTTCTTCATCCCCTCTTCCTTTCCTTTCTTTTCGCAATGGAAACACCCCTACCGGGATGAGATCCCAAACCCCGAAGGGTAGAATCTGTGAGACTTGCATAGATTCCCGCCGGTAGAATAGCAATAAACCAGCCGCTTTGCACGACTCAAAGAGGGGCTATGCCCCGCACACCGTTGGCCTGTTCTATCCATAGATCCGTCCAAGTGCAATGATTTTTGGACCAACAGTTTTTGGTGACTCACTGGGAATCGAAAGATCTATCGATCTATGATGGTGATAGTGATAGGATAGAAAATAGAAAAAAATCAGAAAAATCACTATCTGTTTGCAAATCTGAACTTTTTGTTAAAAATCCAAAAATTTGCAAAAGTGCTCTAAATTGAAAATTTTCTTCTGAGATCCATAGATCTGGCCTAGTTACAAATCTTTAGTTCGCTGAGTTTTTATAAAAATCAGTATTTTGCCGTAGATCTGAATTTTTGACTGTTTGCTAAAAGTTTGAAACCCTCAAAAAAAAGTCAAAATTAGATCCGAAAATCAGCTTGCTAATCTTCTCTGTCATTTTATCCTCGTTGTTATTTGTCATTAACCGCAATCGGTTTTCTGAAAAGGATAGTTTTTAAATATTTAGAAAAGTATATGCTGCTGGTTTTTGACAGAAAAACCAGAAAATCAGCAAGTACAGCCAAAAAGAAATTTCAAATCTGCGCCATAACGTTGCAGATCTGGAAGGTACACTGGCGGGTGAACCTTTTACGCGCAGCAGGAGAGCCCGTGGAGAAGCTGATCCTACTTTCGATCTGCTTCAAAGGCATAATTTCAGCATAACACCGCACGCTTTTTCAAGCGCTAAGCTCAGCTGACCGGTCATCCAGGAGTGTCTCGCCTTCACGAAGGAAGAATCTTTCGCAAGGGGCATCCACATCCCTTCAGAAGTGCTCGCTACTCAGCTGGAACCACCTTCCAGCCCGTGTTCTTTTTCCAGCCTTTCAAATGGCGGTACCATGGGGAAATGCTATGGGTCCCTTGGCTTTACCACATCCAGCTCACGCGCGCCTCACATGGAAACCGAAAGAATTTTCCCAAATTGACGGGAGCGGAAATCAAAGCATGGATTCCCACATATCTGCATTCATCATGTCATGCAATATTTTGGATGTAACTCATGAAGATGTGTCGGTTCACCTTTTTCTGGAAACCCTACAAGGACCTCGCACCGAATGGTTTCAAGCATTTACCACCGGATCTATTACCAGCTTGGGCCACACTCAGGGATGCTTTCAAGACAGTACAAACCTTCAGAAGATGCATTTGCATTATTATCACGGATCACTCACCTAAAGAAGGAGGCCAATGAGACCATGCGTGATTTTATCACCCGGTTCAATGCACTAATCAACCGTGTCCCTCTTGCCATGCTTCCAACACCGGAAAATCAAAAGTGTTTCTTCGTAAACGCTATGAGCTCGAAAGTTAGTTTCTTGCTCCTTCAGAGACGAGAGTTGCCACCTTGATTCTCGCCAAGCCGCCGCCATTCGCATAGAAGATAATTTGATAATATCCGCGAATTGAAAAGGAATCACCAAGCCTAAATCTTTGGGCCCTTCGCCCACTACTTCGTCTGATCCAGCCTTTCAAAAGATGGCAAATGACTTGCTTGCATTAAAGAAGCAGTTGGCCCAGGCCTCCCCAGTTCCTCATACCGGATATTCCCATGAGGAATTTTTGCTCCTAACAATGTTTCACAAAGGCCGCGCTTACCCGCAACCGCCCCGCGCGGTTGGCACTGAGGCTCCTCCGGCCAACGCTCCGCCGAAATCAAGAAGAAGAGCAAGATATGAAGAACCTTCGTCTCAAGGTGAAGATGATCAAGATGTCGGTGAACCGACCGCGACTCTACTATCGGGTATATGGAATTTGATGAGGAAGAAATCGATGAAGAAGAGGGTACTGTGGATACGCAAAGTGACAATCATACGCTGTTTTTACTCGCTCGCAAGGAAAAGAAGTGGAAGTTGCTGCCCATGTCCAGCAGGAGAAGGCCGTGTCAAACGCGCCTCCGATCATTGCTAAAAGAGGTAATCCTCTTCCTACTCAACTCCCTGGCAAATCTTTTACAAGGAAATCCTTTCCCCCCATCTCTCCTCCAAATCAGTCCTCTCACGTTCCTACCAAGACCAGTAATCCTATTCCATCATCGCGAAGTGAGGGACTCATTCCTTCACCAACGCAACCCTTGGCCGCATTTGATATCATAGATCATGCAAAAAAGACCAAGATCCAAATGTCTGAAGCTGAGTATCTTCAGTCAAATCCCGAACAGCTTGTAAGATTGACCAAATATATTCAAAGTCAAGCTGTTATATCTAATCAGGTTTCCCCAAAAGGAATCCTTTCCACTCCCCCTGAATCCCACATAAATGTTGCTTCAACATCGGCATCAGGCAAGATAGAGCCTTTCTATCTCTCCCTCCTAATCAATGGACACAAGCTGAGTAACTGCATAATTGATTCCGGGGCTTCTGATAACGTCATGCCGGAAAAAGTCACCCATGCTCTGGGCCTCACTCTTACCAAGCCTTTCGGCAGATGTTATTCCTTGGAAACCAAGCAGGTTCCGTTGATTGGCCAAATCAAAGACGCGCAATTTGCATTTGCGGCATTCCCAGATAAAAGAGTAAAGATGACAGCCTCTCGCCGACATTCCTAAGCAGCCTATGGAATTTTGTCTGGGAAGAAGTTTTTTGCAGCAAATGGAAGTTGGTGGGGAAATTCATATGGACTGGTCTAAAGCTAGAATTCCGCCAAAGGCGTAATGCAGACTTTGGAGCCTAATCACAAAAGAAGTACTTGGTTACTAGCTCTGAGGACCCCAAAGCTCAAATCCTTTTTGAATCATCAGGGATGGGGAACTATTTCTTGTCTACCGAGTCCGATAAAATGGTTGTCCTCGTTCAAGAAGGAGATCTTAACAAGATCTGGACCTTGCAGTTCGATGGCAGCTGCAGTGCAACCAGCGGATGTGGCGCCGGAGCCGTGCTAATATCTCCCGAGGAAGAAGTCATTCCTCTCTCTTTCAAGTTGCAGTTTTTTAACACAAATAATACTGCTGAGTATGAATCTTTGTTACTTGGCATGCAAGCCGCAAAAGAAAGAGGGATTAAAAATCTAAAAGTACAAGGTGATGCGAGAGCTAGTTATAAACCAAGTCAAAAGGATTTACCAAGTGAAGAATGAAAGGCTCGTGCATTACCGTAATGCGGTATGGGACAAAGATGAAGAGTTTGATGCTTTTTCGAATGAATCCATTCCAAGAGCCCAAAATGACATGGCCGATTCATTGGTCGTTTCAAAGATCCCTCATGCTTCCTCACCTGTGTTTGAAAACAAACAAATACACCATTGAGGTGGTTTTCCGCCCGAGCATGCTGCTGATAATTCTCAAAGATTGGCAGTGTTCAACGATGATAATCAACTCATTGCCTTTCTAGAGAAGGCGGAAAATTTTAAAGAATTGCACTTTGAAGGATCTACTTCCACTTGCCGTGAATCAGTCACCAATCAAGGCGATGAATCTGAAGGGAACGATGGCATATGTCAGCTCAAAGGAAATAAAATCCCAAAGGGCCTGGTTTCTCTGGAGCGGTTGTTCGACAGGCATGACCGTTTTGTGAAAAAGAAGAGGCGAGATGACCCTGACTCATCCCCAGAAACCGAACCGGTCAATATAGGTTCGATAGAGCACCCGCAATTTGTGAACATTGGCAAATGTTGCACGCCTGAGGAGAAACGGAAATTTGTCAAGTTGCTAAAAAAATATATGGACGTGTTGGCATGGTCCTATGCCGATCTAAAGTCTTTTAAGCCAAAGGACGTTCAACATGACATCCCGTTGAAAGAAGATGTCAAAGCCTTTCGCCAGAAGCAGAGGCACTATAATCCTAAGATCTCGGGACTATCCAGGCTGAAATTCAGAAGATGTTGGATGCGAGAATCATCTTTCCTATCCATCACAGTACTTGGGTAGCAAATATTGTGCCAGTGCGCAAGAAAAATGGTGAGATACGCATATGCGTAGACTTTCACAATTTGAATCAGGCTTCCTTGAAAGACAACTACCCACTTCCGATAATGGATCAAGTTCTGCAAGCAGTAACTGGATCAGAGATGTTGTCCATGCTTGATGGTTTTTCAGGCTATAATCAGATTGAAGTTTCACCTGAAGATCAATTTAAAACAACATTCACTACTCCCTGGGGTACATTTGCCTACAGCAGGATGCCTTTTGGCCTAACTAATGCTGGCGCCACTTTTCAGCGGGCCATGGATTTCGCATTCAAAGGTATGATGGGGAAAGTCATTGTGGTTTATCTAGATGACTTAACCGTGTTCTCTAAACAACGAAATGATCATTGTGATCATTTGGAGCAAGTATTGGCCAGGTGCCGAGAACATGGGATTTCCCTAAATCCCAAAAAAGTCTGTTTTTGGAGTCACGGAAGGAAAGTTGCTAGGGCATGTGGTTAGCAAAGAAGGAACAAAGATAGATACCGAAAGAGTTAAGGCTATTCAAAGCCTTACTCTGCCTACAAGCAAGACTGGTGTTCATTCTTTCTTCGGAAAGGTGAACTTTCTCAGGCGTTTTGTTCCTGACTTTGCTGAGAAGACTCGTCACATATTGAACATGATGAAGGGGTCACCAACTTTCAGATGGAGCGAAGAGGGGAAAAGGTCATTTGAAGAAATAAAAGCTTCCGTTGCTCATGCACCAGTCCTGGTATGTCCCGATTTCTCCAAGGACTTCATCATGTATAGTTACGCATCTGAGCATACTGTGTCCGCAATCTTGATGCAAAAGAATTCGGAGGATGTTGAATCTCCGATGCATGCTCATGAGTTCTCCTCAAGCCTCACGAACTAAAAATGACTCAATTGAAAAGCATGCCTTTCGCCGTTGTCAAAAAGTGAAGAATTTCAGGTATTACATTCTAAACTCTCATATACGGTGGTGCTGGTCCCTGACACGGCGGTGAAATCAATTCTAACTCAGCAGGAGTTAGGAAGCTTGTGAGGAAATTGGATCGCAAAGGTCCAGGAGTATGACCTGGATATTAAACCAACCAAGCTGGTGAGGGGCAAGGGCTTGTGTCAGCTTATGGCTGAAAACAAAGATTCAGAAAACCCTGATGAAAGGGGTGACTACACCGATGAAGCACAGACCGGCTGGAAAAACCCGATTCGCTGCCTCTGGTCCTATTTGTTGCGACTAGTGATGAATGGTATTCCAATATCGCTTTCTTCCTCACCTACGGCGAATGCCCAATGCACCTAACTGCAAAGGAGAAGCGCACTATAAAGCTCAGAGCAGCTAAATATGTCATCTGGGATGACGGTTTATATAAACGTGGGATAGATGGCATCTTTTGCGATGTGTTGACAAACCCCCAGCAGTAAAACTACTACCGGAAAGTTTTCACAATTCAGCCCTGTGGGGGCATTTCTCTTCCTCCGTGACAGCACACAAGATCATTCGAGCCAGGTACTATTGGCCGACGCTCTTCCAAGATACAGCCACCTGGGTGGCAAAGTGTGAACCTTGCCAGCAATTCGTCGGCAAGCCCAAGTTGGCTGCTTTTCCCCTTAGGCCTGTCATTATCAACGAACCATTCAGGCAATGGGGAATTGATTTTATTGGTGCACTCAATCCTCAATCGAGTGCCAGACATAGCTATGTCCTTACAGCAACGGATTACTTCACCAAGTGGGTGGAAGCCATACCTGTCAAGCATGCCACTTCTGAGGTGGTTTGTAATTTCATTAAAGAAAATATCATGTCGTTGGCATGCCCAAACAAAATCGTTGCTGATAATGCTTCTAACTTCTCCTCACGGGAAGTTATTAGTTTTTGCTATGAATATGGGATAACTTTGGCTCATGCCTCAGATTATTACCCTCAGGGAAATGGTCAGGCAGAATCCAGCAACAAGAACTTGGTGACCATCATACGGAAGTTAGTGGATGAGAATCAACGAATGTGGCACAAGTCTTTGTACGACGCTTTGTGGGCCGATCGTATTACTCCCAAGAGGTCTCTCGGCATGTCACCTTTTCAAGTGTTATATGGCACTGATGCCGAGCTTCCCATTTCTGTTGAACTTCCTGCTCTGCGCTTGGCACGAGCTATTCAAGATGAAACTTTCCAGAATTCTCTAGAAAAGAGGATCATGTATCTGGCAGAACTTGAAGAAAAGAGAGTAAGGGTGGTCGACAGGATCACCGAACATCAGAATCAAGTTAAGAGACTATTCGATAAGAAGGCCAAGCAGAGGGATTTTCAAGTGGGAGATCTCGTCCTTTTGTGGGACAAGCGAAGAGAGCCAAAGGGCATGCACGGAAAGTTTGATTCCCTGTGGAGAGGGCCCTTCAAGATCAAGCAGCTCAATGGAGAGAATAGCTTCTATCTCTCATATCTGGATGGAACCGAGCTCCCGCTTCCTTATAGCGGGCAACATCTGAAAATTTTCAAGAAGTAGAGCTTGCTCTCTTCTTTGTACAGTTTGCTTTAGTTGTGTGTTTGTTTTCGTTGTGTGTTTGCTTTCGGTTTGTTGTGTGTTTCTTTTGCTCTCCCTCCGGTCGCCCTTGTTTTTGACTCTGTTACCCAATGGATAGGCACATGAGATCTGGGATTCTCTACCCCCGAGTTTGCTCAGGGATAGTCCCCAGAAAGAGCCAGCTGTTATCCCGTAAAATTGACAAGGGCAATTTTACCGATAACCATACCGAAAATTTTGTTTCGATCCCTCGTTAGGGATCCCTTGCATTCGAACGTTGCAAAATCCCTTTCCGGGAAATCTGGTTTTTCGAACTTAGTCTTTTTGGTCTTTTTTGGCTGGGCGCATGGAATTACTATGTAACACCAACTTTTGGTGCCCCCTTTAAAGCCTTTGGCGCATATTTTTCAGTGTCAACACACCTTTTGGTGCGCCTTGTATGTTGAGTCTTCTCTGCGTGCGCCAAGGCGCATGCGCCTTCATGTTAGCACAACTTTTGTTGCGCCACTTTTTGGTGCGCCAAAGGGCGCACATAATCTCATGACAACACAACTTTTGGTGCGCCAAAGGCGCGCTTAGTTTCATGCTGGCAAATGCTTTGGTGCGCCAAAGGGCGCATGCTTTCCTATGTCGACAGCAATTTTCATGCGCCCTTTACAAAGTGGTGGCGCATTTATGACTAGCTCACTATATATATATATATATGCATTTGCGCGCCCACAAATGTCATTTTCACCAGACACAAAGCACGTGATTTTTATTCTCTGAGCCTGTCCCCGCCTCGTCATTTTCAACGCGTTGTGGACCCGTTGCACGTTTCTCACTATTTATCCGGTAAGAGGTTCTCTCTCTTCCATGTGTTTTTTTTTTGGTTCTTGTGTGTGCTGGTGGGTGGTTTTTGGTTTGGTTTTTGAAATATCAAAATGTTGATCTAGCCTCCCCCTTGTCTGTCTTTCCTTATTTCCCCCCTCTTTCCAGATCTCGCCGGTAGAGGATGTTATCTCTAAAAGCATGGTTTGAACCCTTCTAGTTTAAACCATTTCATTACCCAAGTAACCTTTCAAAAGAAAGGAAAGAGGAGAAAGAGAATCAACCATGTAAAAACCTAGACCCTCTCGAGGGTGATTAAGTTCATCTGTTTTCCTTCGCGATCTGTCACCCCTGCAACATGAATAAAATCCGCGCCAATGGCGCACCCATCTTGCTCGCTGCATCATAAACTTCTGCGCCCAAGGCGCGCCTCCTTCACATGCTGCAAGCACTAGCCTTGCGCCCACCTGGCGCACCACCTTCCTTGTTGCATCGCATAACATGCGCCTCAAGGCGCACCCCGCATCTCGCGCAACATCGCTTTATTCGCGCTAAGTATGAAGTTTAAAGGCGCAGCGCATTTCCTCGTTACAAAAACATCATGTTGTGTAAACTCTCCGTGCGCCGCGCCATGTTGCCTTTGGCTTTGCACGAAAAGTTCCTGTTACACAAACCATACATGCGCCAAAGGGCGCACCAAATCCCAATGCAACATGAAAATCCATGCGCCTTTGGCGCATCCCCGTCTCATGCAACACAATGTTTTCATGCGCCTTTACAAAATGCACCTGCAGTTTTCATGCGCCATGCGCCGCGCTGGGCGCCTAGCTTTAACCTCGCAACACTTTTTTCCCGTGCGCCTTACCTATTTAGCCCTGTAAGCTGCTGTTTTCATGCGCCATGCGCCCTGAGCCTCAAAATAACTAACTCTTTCTTCTGTTAACACTTCAATGGAAAATCAAATGGCTAATACAACCTTTTTGGATTGGGTCTCGCTTCTTCTTCATGCAGATCAGCAAATAAACTTGGAAGAACATATGTCAACATCCAGCAAGAGACCTACCAAATCCAAAGGAAAGGCCAAACTTACAGAAGAAGAGATGAAATATAAATATCAGAGGGTCAGAATGCCCGAGTCCCAGGCCGAGTGTAGCCTGGACGTCAGAGACTCAGAATTGGGGCATATTGATATGGAGGAATTCTGGGCCAGAACTCAGAAAGTCACAAGGAGTCCATGGATGGACAAACTGATAGGCAGTGCCCTGCACTTCGCCGGTGGAATCCTAGTCAGTGCCGTCAACAATGAATTCTTGATGGTGATTGCCCAATGTTACAACAAAGACACAAGGTGTGTCGTAAACAGCAAGGGCGAGGTAGTCATTAACCTCACTGCCCGTCACTTTGAGATAATACTCAGCATACCTCACCACCGGCACTTTGTGGTCTACCAAGCAGATTGCATTAAGGCCTGGGATGACAATGCAGATCAGTGTATGCAACTGATGAATGAGGTTTACTTGAAAAACAAAAAGGTAGTAACCCGGTGGCCCCAAATCATCCACCGCAGTGACTTCTCAGAGGAGCTCAGCCGACACCATTACGTTCCCGAAGGTGGTCTTGGGCTTTCTGATGCCCATTATTTCCATAAATGGATGCTGCGGTACTTAGAGACCATGAACAAGAATATGCCTGATCAGCACTTTTGCTGGGGAGAAATTATAAGCAGCACAATCTCTGAGCAACTACAACAATTTAGCACAACGGGGACATTCCATATGAACTCCTACGTGGTCTACGCTGCAGCATCAGAGAGGGACTATCCAGGCCTGACGCGGAGTGGAGTTTGGCCTCAGGTCAAGATATACGAGTACTACCCGGAATTGAGGCTGGAGAATAGCATCTCCCAATTCACAAAAATTAACGATGTGTTTTTCTATCACATCATCTGCCTATTGAGGCCGAATATGACTTATGGTCGCACGACCAAAAGCATAGTAGTAGCAGCCACTGAGAAATGGGGGGCCCTGTTCACCCAGTTTCCCACATTCACCTATCTAAGGGCTGCCAACTTTTTAGGAGAGCCAACCAGGCTACCGAGGTATGCGGACCTAAACCGATTCTCGCTGAGTGTCAAGGGTGATCGATCACATACCACGAGAAATGCCTGAAAAGAAAGAAGGGTGGAACTCCTTTCCCCCTCACAGTGGGCCGATATACATGCTCTACCCACCACAAGGCGAAGGAAATGTTCGCAGAGCTGGAGTTACTCAATTTGAAACATGATTTCCCAGCCAGGCCTACCTTCGACCCAAGGAGCTGTCTGCCAAGGGTGAAACTTGATCCAATCCACGTCCCTCAGATCGAGGACATTTACATTGACGTCATCCATGAGGTGGAGCTCAGGAGAAAGGATCATTCTCGCCTAGCCTTGGCAGAAATCATCCAATATGGGATAGCCATTGTCCCCAAAGGCTTCCAAACTATGGAAGATGAAATAGACAAGGTATATACTGACACAGATGGGGACAATTGGCCCTTTCCGCCCATGATAGATAACTAAGGCCCTCGATAACCGAGGAGAGGGTCAAGGAGACTCTGCGTAGGACAGAGCATTGGTGCCGGATGAACGGACTAATCTACCTTGGGGTTGATTTCACAACCTCCCCATTGGGTAACGCACCTCCACGATCCAAACAGCAGCCTAAAGGCAAGGGCAAAGGCGTAGAAGGTGAATCCAGCACCATTCAGGAAGAAGCCCCTGAGAGTCCTCCTTCCGCGGCACCCGAGCAGGTAATAACTCTCGGTCACGTCCAGCAGAAAGAAGTAGAAGAGGATGTTCCCATAGGCCCATCCACTCAGGATGTCGGCATTGCTACAACAACCGAGGTCCCTTCTATCTTCTTCTTCTTCTTCTTCCTTCCTCCGAGTGACTCAAGCGACCATCCCTTTGGTCGTGTCCTCTCCCCCTTCTTCTTCTACTGCTTCCCCGCCTCTTCGTCTATCTTCTCTTCCTCGCTGATCCGTCCTCCTCCATTTCTTCCCTCATCTCCGAGCTCCCTTCCTTCCTATGTCTTCCGCAGCCTGCAGCTTCCTTCCTTCCGTGGGCACTTCTTCGGCTATTCTCTCAATGCCGCCGCCACGTGTCTCCACGTTTTTCCTCTCTACTACCGCAGCAGCCCCCTCTCTGCTTTCGGTCCTTCTACCATAGGTCCACTGATCTCTCAAAAAAGCTAAGTCAAGCAAAAGAGGAAAGTTCCCATCGCTCCGATGGACTTTTCCGTGATCCCATCTAAGGGGGGGAAGAAGTAAGCCTCGTCACACGCTTCTCTCAAAGTGTCAGAGAGAGAGAGTTATGGAAATCGCATACCCCAATCCCCTCAAAGAGAAAAAGGATCTGCCTCTCCGACAGATTTTACCGTGACCCAAGTCACAATGGGGACATCTTCCAAAGTCTTCTGTGGGGAGGCTCTTTTCGCAGCTTGACGCCTCTCGCAAGAAGCTTAAAGAGATAAAGGAAGAGAAAAGGCAATCAAGGAGCAAAACAAATATCTCGCTCCAAGCCTTACGTAAGATGGGTAGTGCGCCTCCCCAACTCGCCGCCGAGACTTCGAGCTTCTCACCAGAGAAAATTAATGAGTATGCCAAGATCGGCGAGCAGGTATGGCTGCTTTCCGCTGAGGAGCCAAATCCTCAAAGACAAGTGAAAAGTGATCGCCGAGTTCTCCGACTTGTACCGAACATCAAGAAGGTGAATAAAGAGCTCCAAGTTAGCAAGCAGGCCCATATCAAGAGCCGGAACATGCTAGATCGCAAAGCACGAGACCTTCCAACAAATGTTCGACTGCTCACCAAGATCCGGTCAAGTTCGGCGTCTTCGCCATCCAAGGGCCCTCAACAAAATCATGTCCACTCTGGACTACCGGTGGATCAGCTAGAATTTATTCTAGAAAAGATTGACAAAGTCAAGGAAGAAGCCCTGGATGCGATGCACCAAATGGAACGGATTGTTCTTAATATGTCGCCAGGGTTACTTACTCCTTCCTTCACTTTAAGGAAAGCTGATGAAACCACCCGGATCTTCAAGGAGATCGCTTCTCAAGGAATGGGGCCAGAGGTCACATTTGACACAGAGTCTATCAACAACCTACTGGCCTGTAGGGACTTCATCGGGTTCCTCATTGAGGCGGAAAAGGACTATTCCAAACTCCCAGAGAAGCTCATAGATGAGCGGGAGACTTGTGAGGCGATAAGTGATAGGCACAAGGATCCTTCCCAGGATCAACTAGGGCCAATAATCAACAAGTTCATGGAATACCGCTCTCGCCCATATCTCGTCACCCGAGAAAGAACAAAAGCAGTCCACCCCCTTTCGGCCGCAAGATGACGATGACGAATAGCCGCTTCTTCTTCTTCTTCTTCTTCTTCTTCTTCTTCTTCTTTCTTCTTCTTCATCTTTTTTTGGAAATATCTGGAGTATGTTGATACAAATGATGACATCATCCATGTTGCATCATGGGATGATGTCATCCATCAAGTTGTAAAAAGTCAACATGACTTTTAGATATTTTGTAAATATCTTTGTAAATAGTTGTTGGCTCCTTTTTTGCCTTTTTTTCTTCTTCTTCTATAAATACCCCAATACTTGTCAGTATTGTGGGATGGATGAATATCTTTCGATGAAAATAGAAGTGAAGAAAAAGACTTTGAGCTTTTTGTAATGTAAGAAAAATATTAATACAATATTTAGACTTTTTTGTGCCAATACATGTGTTATGTGCATTAGATCTTTCTTATGTTAGATCTCGTATGTGTTTATTCTCGTTAGATTCATATCTACTTTTTTGTCATTTATTTATCATCGTATTGCTTTGTTTGTTTATGCAAGTAGGTTTGGCTCTTGTTTACCAATCCCAAAACATAAACCTTCCGACCTTTTCGCTTTGGAATTCATTTCTTTTCTTCCTTCGACCGCTCTTTCTTCATCCCCTCTTCCTTTCTTTCTTTTTCGCAATGGAAACACCCCTACCGGGATGAGATCCCAAACCCCGAAGGCGTAATCTGTGAGCTCCCTCCACATGGTAGATGCGATCAAAATAAGCCCAAAGTTACCCTTTTAATTTTCGGATCCAAGGTGAGACAAATGCCCAAAATACCTTTTAATTTTCGGATAAGGTGAGATCACGGATGGATCAGGATCTTGCATTTAAAATTTGCATTTGCGACCTTTTTGAAATTTGGAAAATCTAGCAAACTTTCCTCACCTACCTTCTGGGCATGCCAAGTGTCCACCTATGGGCCCCACTAAAAACCACGTGCTGATTTTATGAATTTTGCCATTTTTAGATTTTGGAAATTTTTTACATTTTTCCCCACTAGCCCGCACCCGCTTTTTTGTTAGGAATTAGTATTCACATGGTTAGTTTATTATAATTGGTTAGTATGTTTATATTGTTTTTTTAATATTGGTAAATAGTTTTTTGAAAGGGACTATACCCTTGTGTACAAAAGGAGGCCTAAAAGCCTGAATAAGAGAGAGGAGCAGAGAAGCTGTATCAAAGCACAAAAGTTACAGCAAAGAACACCGAAGCCTAGAAACAGCAACACAAACGAGACTTAACAGCAAAACAACGGCAACAAAACAGCAAGCCTACAGCCAAGAAGCAGTAGTAAAACTGGACTACTTCTTGGCCGCTTGATCAATACTCATCTTTACTTTTTTCCAAGCATGATACATACCGGGCGTGGTCATATGAGCAAGATATGTTTATATTGTTATAACAAATGTATAACAATATATTAGTACGGGAAGGTTATTGTTTTGTATACTTCCTATTTTATAGGAAGTTGTTCAACAACATTCCTGGCTATATAATAGCCATTGTATTAGCAAGAATATATGAAGAATTAATAATATATTTAGTGTTCCTACTGTGTAATTCTGAACCAAACTTTATATTTGGTATCAGACCGAAAACCAGATGAGAGTCTTGTGAGAGGGACGAGAATGTAAAATAATTTGCGTAGTAATCAGTATTTGGAAGAATTTTTTTTTAACAGAGCAGAGTTGATCTTGGAGAATTCGCAGTTTGGAATGATTAGCAGTCACATTTTTTTGCATGTGCAGTTGCTGGAGACCAAATTTAGATGATCAAACACATGAGTGCCACGTTTTTTATCTGAGCTAGACAATCTGTGGGATCCTTGCATGATGTGCATGCATCTTGAGTTCGAGATAACACGAGTATTCAAGGATTGCGTGTATGTAGTGTACGAGGTGCCGTTTTGTGAATTTTTTATCTAGCAGTGTGCATGTAGAAATCCCTTCCATGCAGATATCGATTGGGTGATTATGAATAACACATCTTCCAGCTTTGCGTAAGAGCGTCCTCTTTTTGCATGTAACATATCTATATGTTCTTCTGGAACGAAATTTGTAATCCAAAAGTATAGATCTGCATTGGGTAAATTCACTCGGAAATATTTTCAAGGATGGTATTTGATTTGACACTAAAAAAAAGTTGAAGGCGTCTAATATGCAGGTATATGGATAAAGCATTCAAATGACTCGTACAGCCTGATATGTGGTCGGCCTGTTATTTTTCTGTCGACTATTCATTTGGAATTCATTGCATTTGAAGATGACATAGGATAATTTACGTCCTCTCGTCTCCTCTACAATTTATACAGATCAATGATATTTTGATTCTGTGGCATTAATAGTATGTATTGATAAGATCTGTGCAATCTATCAAATATCTGACACCTGCAGATTGGTGAAACATTCATGAAGATCATTTCCCGAATAGAAAGACCTGATTTTGCATTGTCATAGTCGGCAAATTAAGAGCTCTCACATTTGTTGTCCTAGCCATATTTGAGGAGTGTATTTACCCAATGCCATTGAAATCTGGTGATTCACACATAGACTGTTCTGACGTGCAGTATTATAAGCCTGAAAAAGTTATCTTGCAAATCTGCAGTCAACAGGTTTGAAGTTGTCTCATTCTCCATGTGTCCATTCAGATGATTCTCTATATGACGTGTTGAGTATAAACTCTTCATTGAATCGGTCTCGGGTTAGTGTCTATTCATAGTCAGTTATTTTTAAATTACGTGTCAAGTTTTAGTGTCATTTTAATTTTGTATTAGTCACAGATTTAATATGTTATTCAAAAGCTTAACAAGTCAAATAATTCCATATAGGTGATTTTAGGATTTTTAATACTCATTTTCATTTAAAAAGTAATCTCATTTTATTACTTTTTAATTTAGTCATGTCTTTTTGTCCGATTCAAAATAGTCATTGTCAAGTCGAGAGTCGATTTTTGTTTAGTCGTCAAAAGTTCATTGTGGGTCAATGCTATTGTAAAAAGTGTCATCTTCCAAAGTTTGAAAAATAAAAAAATTTGCCCGCATTTCAATTTTGGACGCATTTTCGCTTGTACGCGACGTCCAAATTATTGAAGGTATTTTTTGAGCTTCATGATCACATCCGGCTGAACTAGCAGCATGAAGATGGAGGAAGGAGGCATCGGAGGAAGGAGGTCGAACAGCGACCTCTCGTCAGTCACCAACAATGGGGCCGTGCAGAAGCTGTGGTGGCATATGTATGGTGTGAGTATATGATTTTCAGTGTGGTTTCCATTTTCTCAGTGTGCTTCAGTTTGCAGTGTTCCTGTTGCTTTGAGTGGTGTGATTTATTGTTCATATTGGAAAAGAATTGTATAAGAGAGTAGAAAACTATGGAGATCCTCTGACTGCAGAGATCCTCTGACTGCCGTACTTCGTTGGAAGATGATCGGTCAGTGAATACGTTCATTGGCAATGGTGATCATGTGCAGCAAGATCAAGACAACAAGATCCAGTTAGTATGATACAACACAATACATTTTTCCCTTTCTGATTTCTTATTTGGAATTTCACATTGTGGGGGGGAATACATACCAATGTTCCATTCCCATTCTACACCCAAAATGACTTAGTCAAGGAAAGCTTCCAGTGGCAGTGGCAGTTTTCTATGTTGTTTGAGATCGAGTGGCAGCGATCAATGACAGAGACTACAATTAAGAACATTACGATTCTTATAGGAAGTAATGTGAAATTTTTTCAATATATCTTCTATTGTGCAGTTTTGAGATATGCATGTTGTGTTTCCTACATAATTCCCTGATGTATAAGCATAGTGGTGAACAGTAGCACCAGAGTAAGTCAGTTCATGGATCTTGAAAGGGTTTGTGGGAGGATCCAGAAAACCACACGAGGTGGACAGTTGATGAGGTTCCTGTCACTTCAAGGTTTGTGGTAAGCCTGTTTAAAACCATGGAAGGAGAGAGCCTTTCTTTTGGATCAAGGTCATGAGTCACAGAGTTGGACATGCCACAGGGGTGAGCATACTGCAGTTGAGAGTGTGGATGTTTTTCTACCATGTAAACACTAAGGGGGGGAATGTTAGGAATTAGTATTCACATGGTTGTTAGTTTATTATAATTGGTTAGTATGTTTATATTGTTATAACAAATGTATAACAATATATTAGTACGGGAAGGTTATTGTTTTGTATACTTCCTATTTTATAGGAAGTTGTTCAACAACATTCCTGGCTATATAATAGCCATTGTATTAGCAAAAATATAAGAAGAATTAATAATATATTTAGTGTTCCTACTTTGTGTAATTCTGAACAAAACTTTATATTTTTCCTCTTTGCCACGTGTCCATCCTCTATTTTCTGCAGTTCAACCTTTCAAATTTTTCCTTCAATCCTCCTTGCCAAATTTGAAAAATTTCAAAATTTTCCCCGAGCCCGTGCTCTCCCTTTGATCGCCTAGGACGTGCCACAAGTTGGCTCCTCATTGGTCACGGGACCATCTTTGATTTTTCACCTTACAAACACAAAGGCAAAAATTCATAAAACTTTCCCTCGGCCCCTTCTTCCACCTTTGTTTTTCTGGACATGTGTCCACTTCTTACCTTGGTAGCGGAACTTCAGCTCAAATTGCAACTTTAAAATTTTTGAAGTTAAAACTTCAAATTCATCAAAATCTCTACCCCCTCATATTGGCTTCTCCTGGACACGTGTCCACCTGCCATTGGATGCGGGCCTTCAGGTCAAAATTTGCTTTGACATTTTGAGCCAAAAACATCAAAATTCTCCAACTACCTCCGCCATCCACATGCCCACTTTGCCACGTGTCCTCTTCCTATTCGTTGTGGGCCTTCGAGCAAAAAATTGAATTTGAGAATTTTGCAAAATGAAAGCAAAATTCCTAAGGAACCTCTGCACACCGCTAATCCTCGGCCAATCAAAGACGTGCCACATAGACACCTCATTACAAAAGGCAGAGCCATGGGTCAAAATTTTCCCTTAGCCAAAAATTTCAAAAACAACAAGTTAGAAATAATTCCCGACCACCCCTGGCCAATAGGAGCCCACCACGTTGCAATAATATTGTGATGATGAATTTGATGGGTAGAATACACCGTATGACCGTCAAAACGTCAAAAATTTACTGGATGCCCTAGAAATTGAAATTTTTGACAAGGAAGGTAGATTTTTACAATTTTAAATCAATTGAATCATTTTTGACATTGCTTTCAAGCTTGGGATTGGGGAAACACTTGCACAAAAATGGGATTTGAATAATTTTGAGTTTTTGCATGATTTGGTGAAGGAGAAACAACACAACCTGAAAAATTGAAAAAACTAAGGCATGAAAAGGGGCACACATGGATTTTGTTTCAAATTAGGGAAAAACAATAATATTACAGGCACTTGAAAGTATTCAACTAGAGAAATTGAGTTGCAGACCACCAAATCAAGAAGTAAAACGTTTCTGAGTAGAATTTGACATGAAAAATTAAGGCACATTATGACAACTCAATAATGGGACCAACATTGGCTCTTGCTTGGGGATGGGCACTCCTAGTGAGTGCCACAAGGACAAAACATAGACCAAGTGCCAAAACCATTGGGCAAAGGAGTCAAAACACAAAGGCAGCCCAAAAACCAAAATTACCATAAAAATGGACCGAGAAAACCACCCACAAATGGTTGCCAAGGACAAAAGGGAAAACCACACACCAACCAACAACAAGAAACAAAGAAAGAACAAAGACTATACAAATATACAACTTGTGCATACCTCACTTGAGGATTTAATCCAAGAAATGTTTTAAATGTCTACCATTAACAGGCAGCTCCAGCAAATCCCCATCTAGATCCTTGAGAAAAAAGGTGTGCTCACCAATTCTGATGTCAATGGCATAAGGGCCCATCCATAATGCATCAAAATTTCCATGCTTTCCCTTTTATTCATGTCTACTATCCCATAGCAAAACTAGATCTCCCATATTGAAGGCTCTAGGATTGACCTTCTTATCAAACAACCTCTTCAATTTCTCTCTAAATATGATATGCCTTTGATGAGAGGCTCTTCTCTCTTCATCCACTCAATCATCTGATTGATTCTTGATTCATATGGGTTATGTTCTTGATCTTCTAACTATTGAGAAAACTAAAATGAGGATAATTACAGATGTAAGGGAAAGAATGCTTGAGTTTTATACACCAATTCAAACAGGCTTTTACCAGTTGCTCTTTTAGGAGTTATTCTATCATCCCAAACTACAAATTTCAATTGCTCTCCCCACTTCTTCTTGTTGATTTCCAAGGTCCTTCTAATGATCTTGAGAAATTTCTTGTTACTTGACTCATCTTGTGGATTGTAGTTTGAAGAATAAGTTAGATTGATTCCATATTCATTGCACATTGCCATCAAAGGTTTGGCTCTAAAACACATGGCATTATCAGATACAATCTTAACTAGAACTCCAAATCTGCATATGATATGATTCAACAAGAAATCCATTACCACTTGGTGTGTTTCCTTTCTAGATGGAATTGCTTCAACCCACTTTGTAAAATAATTAGTTGCTACAAGGATCCATTTATGACCAGCACTAGAAGGATTTGAAATCTCACCAATGAAATCCATTCCCCATTGTTTGAAAGAGGCTTCAATTGATACAGGCTACAAAGGAAGGGAGCCGAAGCTTTTAGTCTTCCAGAGAAATGTTGGCAACTATCAAAGTTTCTAGCCAAATTAGGTTGCATCTTTAAAAAGAGTAGGCCACCAATAACCAGACTCTTAAAATCTTATGTGTTGTCACTCTCCCAAGCAAAATGTCCTCCACGAACTCCCCATGGAAATCAAAAATCAACCGGGAGCTTCATCTTGAGTTATGCATTTCAATAGGACACCTTTTAATTCTTCCAAGCTAGCCCAAGGTCTGTTATGATATATTTTTGAGAAGCCACTTGAGGGCTCTTTTCTAAGTTTTATTTATATGACTAGGACAACATAGGTGTCCGAGGTAGAAGACCACATCCTTACACCATTCAGAACTCATCAATCTCTCAAGAATATCTACCCTTTCTTCCTCTAGCTGATTCACTTCTACATTTTGCAAATTTCTCTCAGCCATGAGCTTGGAAAGACCCAAACCTCTTACTAGCTTTTTTGTTTTGATATCCATATCATATTCTTGTAATTTGTTGACCCATATACATCTCTTTCTTGATATCTCCATGTCTGATAAGATTCCTTTAACCAAGGTGTGGGGAACATAGGCAACAAATTTTGAACTCAATATATAAGGCCTGAAAATCTTTGTTGCTTTCACCAAGGCAAACACTTGTTTTTCCATGATTGTATACTTCAACTTAGCTGTTTTTGCTATGCACCTAGGGAAAGGATGTTATGATGTATATGTATTGATGGAGATGCCGACATGTGGCACACATCCCCTTATCTTATTATATCATTCATTTATGATTTATTATGCTTAGGAGGTCGGCCTCAGTATTGGCCATAGGTTAGAATGGTATATATAGGGGTTATAAGGTTGTAATTAAGGATCATATTGAGTATTGGAGTGTCATTGTATGGTTTGGAGGTTACCCCTCGAAGTGGTATTGGAGGTTGCCCCCTTGAAGTGGAAAAGCTATTATATGAGCATATTGTCATCATTTATCTATATTTTGGTGTTCTATCATGTTATTATGCCTTTGTATATGTTTCGATTTATATAAGTAATATCCTTACAAGTGGTATCAAAGCAGTGATTTCGGCCAAAATTAGGAAAAAACCTAAGTTTTTTGTTTCAAATATATCTTGAAGAGGGTATTGAATTTTTCCCATTTTTTTATCATAATTTGGAAACACTCTAAGTCGAATATCTAAAAATTTCAGCTCCTTTGGATATGTTGTGCGGATGTTATTGGTGTTTTAGGTTTTTTCATAAATTCACTTTTCAAGAAGCAAATTGTGGTATTTTTTAGCAAAATTTATATTTTCGGAAAGATCTTAAAATTTCAGTTGGGGTTTGTTCTTTGTGTTTTTATCCATCTACCAAATATTTTCAGAATTCCTAACCCCTAATCATGACCATGGGGATAACAAATTTTTATGGAAATGGTGAGATGAATGCTAAAGAATGGTGGATGAAATTTAAGAATATATATTTCTCATATTTCATGACAAAGAATAGGTTTTCACATTATCTTGGTGGTCCCTGCATGGATTTGGTTTTACGAGTTAAAAAATGACAGGTTGGATTGGTCTTGGGAGGAAATGGAACAACTTTTTATGGATAGATGGGACCACAAAGAGGAAGACGAGTCAAAGGAAGATGATGGGGAAGAATATATTGAAGAATCAAGAGAGAAATAATATGAAGAGGAAGGTGAATAAGATTCAAGGGAAGATGATGGTGCGAGAATATATTGACGAATCAAATGCGTAAGAAGTTGAAGAAGACTATGAAGAAGAGGAATAAAAACAAGATATTGATGCGAAGAAGATATTATAGCTCCCAAGAAGGAAGATACCATATTTCAGTTTCATGGATGCATTCAAAGGAATAAGATAATTGTTTCCATAAACCCTAATAACAAGTATAACTTCATCAACAAGGATATGGCTCAACCTCTACATATTCAAGAAAGTAATATCAAAGAAGCTCAAGTGAATGGTAAGAAAATTCAAGTTTTTGAAGATTTAAAACTTACTATGGACAAATATACTTTACATTCAGATTTTCTTGCCTTATATATGGATGGTTTTGATATTGTTCTGGGGTAACCTTGGTTAGAGACATTGGGGAAAATTAATATTAATGTGCAAAATAAGTTTATGAATATCTGGTATAAAAAGAAGAAGGTCACTTTACGGGATATCGAGGCTTAATGGAAATCAAAGAAAAGTCAATATACACCATGAGGATGATTTAGAATATGGATAAGAAGGGAATAAGGATGACTCAAAAGAGGAACATGAAGAAAAATAAGGAAATGATGATTCATCTACTCAAGAGAAAAAGAAAATATCAAATGCAAAGGTGGAAGAAGAAAAGAAAGTTCAAAAAAAAGTTGATAAGGTTGAGGATACTACAATGCAAAGATATGGAAATCCACATCAACATGAGAAAAAAATCATGGAGATATCCTGGGCACATCATATTTCCAACCAATATAGATATACAGTAATTGGAGGAATAATCACTTTATTTATATAGGGGATCAATGGAGGAATAATTATGAAGCATGGAATCCTTATTATGGTTATACATTGAATCCTTATGTTAGTTATGCATGGAATCCAAGCATGATAAACTATGGTCACGAATGGAGTCAAAGTAGTGTAATGGAATATGGATATTAGTTCAGATATGTATCATCTACCAGGATCACATATGGATGGATGATCAATCATGGTGCAAAGTGTGTAAAAATTTACAACACACTCATTACATGGTTTCTTCTTATGGTTCGGGGATGAAACATGTCAAGGAGGGAAGGAATGTTATACACCTAGGGAAAGGATGTTATGATGTATATGTATTGATGGAGATGCCGACATGTGGCACACATCCCCTTATCTTATTATATCATTCATTTATGATTTATTATGCTTAGGAGGTCGGCCTCAGTATTGACCATAGGTTAGAATGGTATATATAGGGGTTAAAAGGTTGTAGTTAAGGATCATATTGAGTATTGGAGTGTTATTGTATGGTTTAGAGGTTACCCCCTCGAAGTGGTATTGGAGGTTGCCCCTCGAAGTGGAAAAGCTATTATATGAGCATATTTCCATCATTTATCTATATTTTGGTGTTCTCTCATGTTATTTTGTTGTATATGTTCTAATTTATACAATTAATATCATTACAGCTTGTAAATCCTTGCTAAAGAAGGAAATAGGCCTCTCAACTCCATTCTCATCCTTTTGTAACAAAACTAAAGCAATAGTAAATTCAGAGGCAAAAGAAAAGATTTGGAAATGCCTCTTATAGTTTGGAGTTGCCAAAACAGTGCATCCTTTAGTGCATCCTTTATTCCTTTAAAAGCTTGAATGGAAGCCTCCTCCCACCTGATAACTTGATCCTTTTTAACATGCTTGTGATTGGAAGATTTGGCTCAGCAAAATTGGAAATAAACCTTCTAATAAAATTAATTTGGCCAAAGAAATATTGGATACCTTTATTGGTTCTTGGGATAGGTACTTTACTGATTGCCTCCACTCTTTGAGGGTCTATCATGACACCATACTTAGAATCAATATGTCCCAACAACTTGGCTTTTGCACACCAAAATGAAACTTCTTTGGATTAAGAGAAATTCCATACTCCCTACATCTGATCAACATCTTCTCTAGGTGTTGCAAATGGTCTCCTCGCTGCCTTGAAAAAATAGTCACATCATCTTGGTAGACTGCAATAAACTCATTGATGTAACCAGCAAAGGAAACATCCATTGCCCTTTGAAAATTGGCACCATCATTCATCAATCCAAAGGGCATCCTTACAAGAACATAATTTCCCAAGGCGTAGTGAAGGTTTTCTTAACTCTTCGCGATTCTTTAACAACCACTTGATTGTATCCAGGAGAAACCATCCAAAGTAGAAAGCATTTCGACCTTGTCACAAGTTGCAAGATATTTTCCATGTTTGGCAAGGGTGGTTGTCCTTCATGGATGCTTTTTTAGATTCCTAAAATCCACTCAAAGTCTGATGTCTCCATTCTTCTTTCCAACCGGCACAAGGTTTGCAACCCAAGATGAATACCTAGTGGGCTGAATGATACCACCATCTCTTAATTTCTTCAACTCTTCCTACATTTTCATGGAGATAAGTGGATTAATAGGCCTTTTTCTCTATCTAAATGGCTTAGTCTTGGCCTCAAGAGGAATCTCATGTTGGAACAAATATTCTCTATATGCTTTTAGCTTTGAATAAGACCAAGCAAGGCAATCTTGATATTTCTTTAAGAGTTGAGCATAGGACTGCTTTTCCCCTTTCTTTGAGATTTGCTGCCCAACCAAATCTTCCTTGGTTTATCCTTGGTTCTCAAGTTGTGATCTTCCATATCCTTGAAGCAAACATGTTCCTATTAATTATGTAATCAACATTGCCAAAACTTGATTCAAGTGCAACAAGACCTTTAGGAATGGTATTTATTTTTAATTGCATAATATCTTTGTCAAATAAAGTTTATCTCCCTTCATTCATGCATACCATTGGCTCCCAATCAATGTTCTAAATAGCAAACTCACCTTGGCATTGTAAGAACCTCAACACTTGTGCATCATAATAAAAATCTGCCAATGTTTCACATTATGGGGATACTGGCCTTGTTAGCACTTCATTGTTATATTCACAAAAAGGTGAAATAGTACAATTGTCGAATCTAGAACCCAGCACTACCCACTTATCAGCAGAAACATTACGACCTCTATCATGGTAAACAATGTTAAAGGAATCAAAATTTCAATTAGATCTTAAACTACATGCTTATACTGTTTCATACGCTGATTTTTTGTAGCATACAATTTCCTGATTTGTTTGACTACCAGCTCTGAGTCTCCTTTTGCAACAATATCTCTTACCCCATACTTCCATGAAATTCTTAACCCCAAAAACAATGCCTCATACTTAGCAACATTGTTAGTGCATTCAAAATTAATTTTTAAGGAAAAAGCATACTCTTCTAAACTAGGAAAAGCGAACTATACCAGCACCATTTCCAAATTTGGAGCAAGGTCCAAGGAGAACCTACCATATCAAGGCACTTTGATTTGTCCATCTTGTGTTCTTTTCCATCAGCAAAGCCAATTAAATTGTCATCATCTACATCAACAAATAACACTTCATAGGAAGCATTGTTGGGATCTTCAATCAAGTGCAACATCTTATTTTCACCATAGAGTTTGACAAGGCTGCCTTCAATGGGAATGGTGGCAAAGGAAATTTCCATTTGAACACTACCACCAACACTTGCAGCCCATTTTCTTGACAAAAACATACCCCAGTTGGCAAGGCAATCAATAATTACAACATCAAGTTTCAAGTTCTTATCCAGATAGGCTGCAAGTTGCACTACTAAACCCTTCACACAACCAATAACCGGCACTTCCCTTGAATCCATGGCTGTACATTTCCCATATTATGTTTTCACTTTGATATCCAACTCATTCATGACTTCTAAAGGCATGACATTACATGATGCACCAGAATCAAACATGTAATTGTGAAGCAACCTATCTTTTATGAGAAAAGTTGTGAAAAATGGATCAACATTCAATTGGGAATCAACCAAGGATGTCCCCAAATATACCTCAGGAGCCTCTCCAAGATCCTCCAATGCTGATGGTGTTCCAAGGTCTGCAATAATTGGAGGAGGATCCTCAACAATGTTTACATTCCTACTTGGTATACTCTTTTCTTCCTTCAATCCCAAGTATTCAAATGCTCTCTTCTTGTGCTCGGGTATTCTAAGCAACTCAATGATGGGAACACTCACTTTGATTTGACTCAATACTTGGGCAATATCATATGGAACACTCTTTGGCAGGACAACATTGGGAGGGACACAAGTAGATTCATCAGATGGAGAAGGATTCTTGGTAGCCTAGGCATGAAGAGGACTGATATTTTTGCATGGGACAACAGGGTTCTTGGCAAGTGTTTCTTTTCTAGGATTGTCTTTTGGAATGCTTGTGAGAAAGGGTGTCTTTGGCTTGGCTTGAGGACCAACTCCTCTAACAACTTTACTTCTAGTATTATACTCTTTCTCTTGACCAACCACAACATTCATTAACAATTGTCTATCTTCCTCCGAGGGAATACCACCATCATACTTCTTGATCATTAAATCCCTTAGATATTCAAAGTCATTATTAGTAATTTCAAAAGCTTAAACAACATCTACCTCATGATTTTGAGAGGAGGAAATAATTGGTACCCTCTTTATACAATCCCAAAAGGTTGCAGCAGTCCTTGCACTTATCACATCTGTTGATGTTGCTGCTTGTTGTGAGCTTGAAGAGCTTCCCATCATACAAATGTCATCATCCATTTCATCTTCATTATCATCTTCAACAACTTACTGGCCCACTTCACATGGAGGATGAGGAAGAAAACATCTATCACACCAATCCATATCAGCAATTTCTTGAACAACAACAACTCTTGCAGTTATAGGGTCGTGCACCACTCTTATTTCACGTGATTGGGGTTGTCTATTTCCCCACCAACAATCCCTTTACCTCTATCATCTTGTCTTTGATCACCCCTAGGATGATTGCCAAATCTATCAAGGTTTTGAGTTCTTTGTTGTACTTGTGAACTTTGCCCAATTCCTTTCTCACCCAAGCTAATTTGTAAGAAATTTCTTTGACAGCCCCTACCAAATTCTTGACAACATCTTCTAAATCAACACCCTTGCTAGCTTGAGGATTCTCAGGGTTTATCAGCTTCACACCATCCCTCTTAAGTGGTTTACCAATATTTTTAATATTATTTTCAATTTGAAGTCCCATGGTGAAAGCTTGCCTCAAGTTTGTAGGATTTTTGTCTCTCAAGTAATAGGCTACCTTTTTATCAAATGCATCTGCATATTTGATCAAACAAGATTCATCACAAGGCCTCAAAATGATAGGAAACCTTCTCAATGTTTTGTTAAATCTTGTATTGAAGTCATGGACTATTTCATTTGGGTTCTTCTTGATATTCTCAAATTCAGACAAAAGAAATCTAGGATCAGTCCTGTCACCATATTACAACCTAAATGCATTTTTCATTTCAGTCCATGAATCAATAGAGTTATCAAGTAGAGCCTTGTACCAATCCCTAGCATCTTCTTCAAGTGTATGAATAAACAACTTAATATACACATCCTCAAACTCTATCTCAAAATCTTCCATCATATTATCAAAAAGTTTGAGATGTTGATCACCAGTGATGGCATTGTTACCTTGGAATTTTGGCAACCTATTTCTGACATCTTGTGGGACAGCATTTGGGTAACCATCCATTCCTCTAAAATTTATAGGACCAAAGGTGTTAACAACAAATGGAGGTCTAGGCTGAGCCATATTGTTTGGTGGGGGTGATCTTGGAGGTGAAACAAGCTGGTGAGGAGTACAATATCCTTGGGGCTCAAGAATGTGATTCACAAGACTGGTATCTTCTAAGTGCTGATTTTCTTGGGAAGTTTTACTTGAATTAAAACACAGAGGTGCAGATTGGAGAAGGAACTTACAGGTATAGCAGAAGGACTTTCATCAGCTAAGGAAAATAAGTTTATGAGAGGATTGGTTAAATCAGAATCACTTGAAAAAGAGTGATAGTCCTCTACCAATGGCTATATCTCTCTCACCAATGGCTATATCTTTTCCTGATATCTAACCTTTTACCACCTTCCAAAATATTTTCCCTCCCAACTCCGATTTTTTTTAAATCTGAGAACAATTTCTTAGTAGAGTCTTTAAGGAAGAGAGATCTTCTTCCCTCCAATTTTGTAGAGATCAATAACACAAAAATAAATGACAGAAAGCTCAAGACATTGGTATTTCTAAAATCAAATCAGCATGGAGTCACCACTAAGGAATTTCACCTCAGTTGTGCAAGAATGCACTAAAATAATCTATCAAATGTATCTTAGCATTGAAAAAAATTTCAGAGCCTTATAAATCAGACCTTCTCCTTAAATCAACCAATCATAATGTAAAAAAGTGTCCAAACTGCTGGGAAATGAAAAAGGGTAGGCTGAGCTTGAAACCTTTGCTTTAAAACTTACAGATCTGATGCATAGGATGGTATCTTGTCAATGCAACTACTCAAATACCTGAATATACAAATGCTCAAACCTTTAAAAACTTCAAAACCACCAAGAAAATCTAGGAAATTGCAAGAAGTCCCTGGCAACGGCGCCACTCTGATGTTGGTACCCAAACTTAATCTCCTTCACAACTCAAGTAGCATCATGGATCTAACAAGACACTCAAGGGAAGATAAATTATTTGTGTGTAATTTGTATCTGGGAACACATCTATCTCGACTTGTTAGCAATCAAGATTTGATGGAGTGGGTAACACCTCAAAAGGATTATGATCTAATCCTCACTATTCTAGGTTATGCCTTTCAACCAAGGTAAGAGAACCTATATTGCAGCCTTTATTTGATGAAGGAGGTGGATATATCCTTATGCTTTACACATTATATGGAGATGGCCTTAGGAAAACATGATCAATTATCCATTATTCAAACTCAAAAGAGTTGTCACTACTAAATGATGGAAATGCTTTCAAGACAAGGCTAAGGTCTGCTTTGGAGACATGATAAAACCTCGATATACTTTGTGCATTTTTGTGAATGGATTGTATTCTTTTGTTAACACACAATGCAATGCGTAGGGTGTAGTATGGGTACGATGAGTTAGTTTGAATGAAATTTTTTGGGAGATGTTTAGACAAGACTAGCTAGGAATTACCAACTTCTTTGAGAACCTTTGCAAGATATTTGTAACACCTAAACAAAATAGAGATGTTTCAATGGGTTTAAAATACTCCTTTAACTAGGATATGTAAACCAAATGGAGGCCCGTATCTACACTCTTCCACACAAAATTTGATAACCTGCTACAAAAGCTTGAAGCAAAATACCAACAAAGTATCCAGGAATCCCTATTTGATCATGACCTAAGGTGCACCCAAAGGTTTACAAACAATCTCAATATTTAAGGACAAGAAATGATTTTAAATCTGTTTATCTTCTATCGAGATGAAGGCTCTTCTAAATATAAGATAGCAAATTTCATTAAACCATCAACAATAAATGAGACTCTGTATAATCAAAGAGATCCTAAACATAAGATTGCAACATGAGTAAGAAACACAAATTAAAATCATTCTGAAACATAAGCATATGTAAATTTCCAAGAGATAACACCAAATAATCCAAAATTTGATCAAATACATTAGTAGGGGAGTGCTATAAGAATAATCTTAGAGCCTTTTGATGGATTTATAGCTGAAACCAACTCAACATGATGAAATCGATACAAAAATGGAATTGAAAATGGCTCTCAGGTGGTTTTCTCAGAGAAAATGGGCTTCTTCCTGTTTCTTCCTTGAAAAATTCTACATCCTTTTTTTCCCTCCCAAAAATTCTCCAAAAATGCATGATATACCTCATGCCATCATGGAGTCTTCCTTCCCAAGAAAATAATATGCTTAAGGGATCAAATTTGTTACAAAAACCCTTCATGATTCCATGAAAATGACATCAAACTGGAAAATAATTCGCAGGTTGCCAGGGATGCATAAAATTTTTAAAATATTACACAAATTTGGATCCTTATCCATCCCAGGGTCACATTTTTGTCATTTAGGCATGCCAACATGCTTTAGCAATCATTTTTCACCTTTTACCTTTATCATTTTACCTCTGCAACTTTTGATTTTCACTTTTCACGTTTTTTATCAGGCAAAGGAAAAAATTATATCAAATCCATCATAGATCAAAGAATTGAGTTATGAAAATGGTGCCAATGCACTCAGAGGGCCAAGGCGATGCAGAAACATATAAATTTTGATGAAATTTGATGAAAAAATGATGAATCCAAGCTTCTTGGAGCTCCCATGGCGGCAAGAAACGTGAATGCACAAAGAACCGTAAATTTTGGATCACGTTAAATAATCGCCCTCCACGTGGCGATGCGATCAAAATAAGCCCAAAGTTACCCTTGTAATTTTTGGATAAGGTGAGACACATGTTAAAATACCATTGGACTAGGCTCCTGCATTTAAAATTTTCATTTGTGACCTTTTTTGAAACTTGGAAAATCTTGCAAACTTTCCCCACTTTTCTTTTGGGCCCGCCAAGTGTCCACCTGTGGGCCCCACTAAAAACTGCAAGCCGATTTTATGAATTTTTCCATTTTTTAGATTTTGGAAAAATATTACATTTTCCCTGCAGGCCTGCACCCCATTTTTTCCTCTTTGCTACGTGTCCATCCTCTATTTGTTGCGGGTTCAACCTTTCAAATTTTTCCTTCAATCCTCCCTGCCAAATTTGTAAAATTTCAAAATTTTCCTTGGGCCCGTGCTCTCCCTTTGACTACTTAGGACGTGCCATGTGTTGGCTCCTCATTGGTCATGGGACCATATTTCA
The DNA here is from genome assembly GCA_018340775.1 of Taxus wallichiana var. yunnanensis. Lineage (NCBI taxonomy): Eukaryota > Viridiplantae > Streptophyta > Pinopsida > Cupressales > Taxaceae > Taxus > Taxus wallichiana. The sequence goes on along the minus strand of CM031240.1, from coordinate 1,037,052,579 downwards.
TTTTTCACCTTGCAAACACAAAGGCAAAAATTCATAAAACTTTCCCTCGGCCCCTTCTTCCACCTTTGTATTTCTGGACATGTGTCCACTTCTTACTGGTAGCGGAACTTCGGCTCAAATTGTAACTTTAAAATTTTTGAAGTTAAAAACTTCAAATTCATCAAAATCTTCACCCCTCATATTGGCTTCTCCTGGACATGTGTCCACCTGCCATTGGATGCGGGCCTTCGGGTCAAAAATTTTCTTTGACATTTTGAGCCAAAAACATCAAAATTCTCCAACTACCTCCACCATCCGCATGCCCACTTTGCCACGTGTCCTCTTCCTATTCGTTGTGGGCCTTCGGGCAAAAATTGACTTTGAGAATTTTGCAAAATGAAAGCAAAATTCCTAAGGAACCTCCGCCACCCGCCAATCCTTCGGCCAATCAGCACGTGCCACATAGACACCTCATTGCAAAAGGCGGAGCCATGGGTCAAAATTTTCCCTTAGCCAAAAATTTCAAAAACAACAAGTTAGAAATAATTCTTGACCACCCCCGGCCAATAGGAGCCCACCACATTGCAATAATATTGTGATGATGAATTTGACGGGTAGAATACGCCCGTATGACCGTCAAAACGTCAAAAATTCACCGGATGCCCTAGAAATCAAAATTTTCGACAAGGAAGGTAGATTTTTATAATTTTAAATCAATTGAATCATTTTTGACATTTCTTTCGAGCCTGGGATTGGGGAAACACTTGCACAAAAATGGGATTTGAATAATTTTGAGTTTTTGCATGATTTGGCGAAGGAGAAACAACACAGCCCAAAAAATTGAAAAAACTAAGGCACGAAAAGGGGCACACATGGATTTTGTTTCAAATTAGGGAAAAACAATAATATTACGGGCACTTGAAAGTATTCAACTTGAGAAATTGAGTTGCAGACCATCAAATCGAGAAGTAAAACATTTCTGAGTAGAATTTGACATGAAAAATTAAAGCACATTATGATAACTCAATAATGGGACCAACACTACCTCTCATCAATATTTGCATCAAACACATCTTTTACAAAACTATACTACTTCACATTTTCATCAGTCAAATCAATCATGTCCTCTCGTCAATTGCTTCACATTTAATCCCTACAAATGATGCCTTGAAAAATCTATTAAATGAATTAGACAATTTGGAATCTGGTACTAAGGGATCCAAACATGTCCTCGCTTATGATGAGGTTTGTAATGAACCCATTCATCCATCTTCACCATACAAATCATATCCTCCACATTGGGAATTACCTAAGTTTACTATGTTCCATGGTATGAAGGAACCTTGATAGAACATAATATCTTTCAGACACTCTTGTTATCTCATCATCTATGATCAAGATCACATACTTAGAATCTTCCTATGTCACTAGCGGGACTTTCCTTGGACTGGTATAACTCCCTCCCTTGACAATCTTTGCTCTCTTTCACTCAGCTAGCCCTATTATTCCTTGATCATTTCACTATAAATGTTACTCGTAAAATCACTATCTCTGACCTTTCTTCCATAAAATAATATAAAACAAATATCTTGTAAAATTTATCACTAGATGGCAAAGCAAGATCAATCAATTAACTTTCCCACTAATTAACTTTCCCACTACCTCAATCGAATCGATTCAGCTTGTTTATTCGATCATTTTCTCATCACATTTCATCCATCATCCAAATTTGTACATTTAAAAACTTTGATGAAGCCTTCATTAAGGCCAAGAAATTAGAAAACCAAGCCCTTGACGAAGTCCATCTTGATCCTTGATCTCCACATGTACCATCCGGATCCCCTAGGTCTTCCTACACTTCGATGAGACTACACATGTTTCATTTGATTCCCCTAGGTATTTCTATTATTCATAAAAACTACCACACATGATGACATTACTTGTCTTCCTGACCCAACACCCTCGATAGAATCAGTCCATATAGATATTGTGCATCCTTTGAGTCACGTCATCAACAATATTACATGTGATCTTCCCTATGAGAAGACTCGTTCATCGCCGATGTTTCCCCTTGAAAATCCAAAACCCTTGGATCTTCTTTTGATAGTCCCCACACATCAATATCATCCGCTTCCATTGTGCAATTCTCTATTACCTCTTTGTAACCCTTAGACTCTACCTTGGAGACTATTACTAAGGAGGCATTCATCATCAAATATCTCTACATCAACCCACTTTTTAAACTAATCAAAGAATTGGATAACCCACATGAATATAACTCATCCCAATCACATCTCGAAACAACATCCCCCTCATCCCAACTAGACCCAATCCTATCCTCAATTATTCACTTACCCATCTAATCTCAAACCTTGTCCTGAATCAAACACTAAACAATCAAACACCATCACATCCATGACCTAATCCTTGTCGTCTAACATAAAACACCCTCCTTTACCTAAATTTAACATTACAAAATCAAAACAAACATTATCTAGGGCCTCCACCTTATCATCTATTTTGGGACCACATACTTTGTCACAATCTAAAACTATCAGATCTAAGATTCCACCCTTACCGTCCATTTTGGGACCCCATCCTTTGTCACAATCTAAAACTATCAAATCTACAATTCCACCCTTACTATTTATTTTGGGTCCCCATCCTTTATCTCAATATCATGCACAGTCATACCATGTTTATCCTTCCTCATCCAATTTGGGACCTCATCCGTCATCCAATTATATTAATCCCACATCATATATTCTTTCTTATCAACCTCACAACATTCCTATGATGTTTCAACACTATAAGAAATCTTTAAATCCACCTCTATCAAAAAATAAAATGAATTATACTAATCATTTTTGTAAATCGAAGTCCAAATCAAAATTCATCAATTAAAATCCTCTAAAAGGACTTATATTGACATCCTCAAGAGGCTCATGCAAGCTTCTCTCATCACATTACCACTAATCGAAACACCCCATCCACATGCTCAAAACCTATTGAGTTTGATCAAGACAAAACATGTGCCTATCATAGATGCTCATGTCATAACACTGAGAGTTGTAAAACACTTAAATCTATAATCCAATGACTCTTCTTTATCAATGATATTCACCCAAAAGAGGACCATCCTAAGCCATAATCTATATCATCACCCTTGTCAATGTCCTCACCAACATCTGTAGGAAGAGGAAGACATCCTTATTCTATCGTCAACAAGCCTTCGTTAGATATCTCGTTAGAACCTTCCCTTGAAGGTCCATCAATCTCATCGTGCCTTCCTTTGAAGGACCTTTATCCTCATTAGCACCTTCCTTTGAAGGTCCATTAATCTCATTAGCACCTTCCTTTGAAGGACCATTATCCTCATTAGCACCTTCCTTTAAAGGTCCATCAATCTCATCAATGCCTTCCTTTGGAGGACCATTATCCTCATTAGCACCCTCCCTTAAAGGTCCCTCAATCTCATTAACACCTTCCAATGAAGGTCCCTCAATCTCATCAACACCTTTTATTGAAGGTATCTCAACCTCATCAATGTCCACACCTTCCCTTGAAGGTCTGTCAACCTCATCAACATCTATGCCTAAGCCATTGACAATGTCTTCACCGAAATTTATAGAACCAAGGGGTCATCCTCAACCAAATCTCGACAAACATTCCTCATGCATTTTCCCATCACCTTCTAGAGAAGGTCCCTTATCTCAAACCAGTATAATTCACCCACCTATACAAACCCAAAATAAACATACACAAAGAAAATGAAAAACCAAAGCTTCATCATCTACCCCTCTTTATCAATTGTCCTCTCATACCCCATCCAAATTTCCCACAACTCCTTTGTCAAGGGCTCCTTTATTTACCATATACTCGATTAATCAAGACCAAAACTTATATCATCCTCAGGACATCATTCCTTTTAACACATGTCATTTCTATCCACAATATTATGTTGGGAAGGCTCCTATCTACTGAGACTTTAAAAGTCTTACTTTACATACCTTCCCTTTTACACATCCTCACCAACCTATCCTATCAATCTAATCAAAATTTCATTACTTTGGAGTAAACATGGGAAGCTCTCCCTTAACTGGATTGGTCCATATAGACGGGTCAACCTTTGAAAGCCTTACAATTTCAACATTTCTATTGTTAATGCATCAACCATCATGACAGTAGTCACATCAAAGGTCTTATTCCATCATTAGCTAGCCATTTCATCATCATAATGATTTGAAAGCATGTGTTTTTCTTTCACTATCTATAATACACCTTAAATGTGAGCACCATGACTTTGTTCATCACATCTTTCACATGGGCAAGTTCCTCTTTAGTAGGAACCCCACAATGTAATTTCTTGGTAATGACTATTACTATGATGACTTCCACCTTTGACATTACAAATGTCGACATGTGATTTGTCTTAGGAAGGTGTATTCTTTTGACGTTGAAAATCATGTTTGCAATGGATAAGTTATTACTATTCAGAATTCATGCTTGTTGTAATTTTGTTACTTGGAAGTGAAGCCATTCTTCTTTGTGAATTATAAGTTGTAAATTTGTACCATTGTTTTCACATCTTCCATATGTTAACAACACACCTTGAATCAATTCCATTGATCCAAGGTATGCTTCGATTCTTCTTTATTTTCATCTTGTTAATTGACATGCTAAATGAAACATATTATGGAACCAAGTTGTGTTTTGTTGTAAATTGTGAAGAACCTAGCTTTAGGTGTCCTTACTCAGCATCATGCTACAAAATATAATGTTTTCCCTATTAGATTTTTTACCTAAGGTAATAATACTTACCTAGGACCTATTACTAAACTATTATGGTTGATGCCTAAAACTATGTTGCAATGCCCTACCCTATATAGATTTTAACCTAGGGGGTTATGACCTAGCCTAAGATGGTATGTTATTTGGTTGTGAGTTTTGAGATAGTTTTAAGCTATCACCTTGTTATGTGGGACCCTTTGAGATAGTTGAATTAATCAACCATGTAGCTTATCATTTAGCTTTACCTCCTACTTTATCATGAATGCATAATTTTTCCATATTTCTTTGCTTAAGAAATACTTTCCAAATTTATCACATGTGTTGAATTAGAATTCCTTATAGGTACAAGACGCAAGAATAATCATGGTTAAACCCATTCAAGTCTTGAAACTCACCGGTTGTACTTAAGAAATCTTGAAATAAGTCAATGTAAGGTCCAAAGTGGGACCGGTTTAACAAAGAAAGTGCAACCTGGGAAAATCTCGAAGATATGAGATTTGCTTTTCCATACTTGTTTGATCAAAATTGATTCTGAAAATTGATAAAATATGAAAAAATTTATTCATATTTTGATGTTAAATCTGCCAAACTTGGGCAATTATTGAACTATTTGACAACTATTTTAAATATTGTTTTGAAAACTTGAATTTTTCAAATTTAGTTTTGTTATGAACATATGAATGGAAGGACAATAATTAAGTTTTGTCCTAAAAATTTAATGGTTTAATTAAGTTAATCATTGGGATGATGATTCTTTTAAGGAGGAAGGTATGTAACATCTTGGTCATGACTATTACTATGATGACTTCCACCTTTGACATTACAAACATCGACATGTGATTTGTCTTAGGAAGGTGTATTCTTTTGATGTTGAAAATCATGTTTGCAATGGATAATTTATTACTATTCAGAATTCATGCTTGTTTTAATTATGTTACTTGGAAGTGAAGTCATTCTACTTTGTGAATTATAAGTTGTAAATTTGTACCATTGTTTTCACATCTTCCATATGTTAACAACACACCTTGAATCAATTCCATTGATCCAAGGTATGCTTCAGGTTCTTATTTATTGTCATCTTGTTAATTGATATGCTAAATGAAACATATTATGGAACCAAGCTGTGTTTTGTTGTAAATTGTGAAGAACATGGCTTCAAGTGTCCTTACTCAGCATCATGTTACAAACCGTAATGTTTTCCCTATTTGATTTTTGACCTAAGGTAATAATACTTACCTAGAGACTCTTGTTAAACTATTACGGTTAACGCCTAAAACTATGTTGCAGTGCCCTACCCTATATGGATTCTAACCTAAGGGGGGGTTATGACCTAACCTAAGATGGTATGTTATTTGGTTGTGAGTTTTGAACTAACCTAAGAACTAAGATGGAAACCTAACCAATGCTAAGGTGACCTAAACTATTACTAAGCCTAAAGGGGACCTATGGGTTACGTGGAAAATGGAAGGTTGGTGGTGGTGGTTTCTAAGGTATTAATGAGAATTAAATCTCAGTCCTTACATCTTAATTTGCCAAGTTTGGTGGAGGCAAGGAAGGTAGGTAGGATGCCTAGCTGACATCATTGCTAAATTTAAAATGCATGTTAAATTTTGAAATCAACTTTGCCAAAATTTAAGTGGTTGTGGGAAAAGAAAAGAGAGGGAATTTACATTCAATGCATTCAATGGCATTGATTTTGGTGAAGAAACTACCTAGAAAAGAGAAGGGGTTTTGTGGAAGTTGTTGGTCATTCTATTTTTTTGCTCTCGCATGTAGTTTTGGTTCTTCAAATTGGCAAGTCTATCTTTTTTCGATCCATAGCAATCTTGAGCATCCTCAAATTATTTCTAAATCTGTGGAAACATGGAGGCAATTGGGAGAGTTGGTTGTTGACATTTTTTGGAAAGAAGATATTTTTGGGAGGCTTGATAGAAGATCTTCTACAAATCAAAAGAGAACACTATCAGGCATGATAGGCTCTTCTTATTAAATAGTTCTACTTTTTATTAAACGTCTTCATTAAAAGAACTCTGCTCTTTGAAACAAATGATTTTGTGGAAATGCCTTGGTGTATTTTTGGCTGTGATCTTCTACTTGAGTTTGTTGTTTGGAAAAGATGCAAAATGGGCATTTTCTTGATGCATATTTGAGTAAATCATGTTTATCTTATTGAAACTGGAATGTTTCTTGAGTCGTCTAGACTTCTGATTTTCTGTGCAAAATGGATTAGGGAAAAATAATTTGATAAAGAATTGAAATGGGTTGTTTTTTCTTGAAAAGGAAAGTATAAAATGTTTTGTCCTTTCTTTGAAACTCGTTATTTCGTTAAGCTAATTTGGAATGATTTGTTTGGATTCTACGTTTTGCATGGATTTACATTTTTGAATGTAATAAAAATGATTTTATTACTTCGAGCCTTGTTTTTTACGTGGTGAATCTTTGTTAGACTTCTTTGAAAGAATATAACCTTTGCATTCTTGAAGTTGCTTTGGGTTATGTCACTTCAGTTTGATCCTTCGTTGTCATGGTAGTTGGGAGCCTCTGTCTTATGGAATCAAACTTGTTGAAAATAACAATAAAGGAGTCTTACCTCGCGTTGTGCTTGGTATGGGTAACGTCTGTGAATTATTGTGTACCTGTTGAAACATTTGGTAGAAGTTCCTGTTGTGGAAGAATGTTGTTACGAAATTGTTCTCCCTTGCTCGAATTAGATAAATTTTGATTTAAGTTTCTTCTGGAACTGTTTGAAGGCATTTTGGGGTTTACTCACTTGTGCATTATAATACAGTTGGTTACTGAAGGAATAACTTACCTTAAATGAACTAGATAAAAGTTCAGTTTTGATTATTTAAGGAAATGAGTTGATGTTGTTTTTGGTTTGCTCCTTTTCGTTGAGTTGATTTCGAGTTTCTAAATTTAGAGGTTAAACCTCCTTGTTGTCCCTCATTGTGTTCGAACCAGGTTAGGTTCTATCCCTTCTTACCAAATGGTTCTTTTCATCAGTTGGGGATCCATGTTGACTTGATGGTAATCTTGTTTTTGTATCATGCATAGGAGGACTAAGCTTTACTTGTAGTGTGGAAGCTATCAACGTGAGAGGAATTTTATTGTTCAGTTGTTGTTGTTGGTAATAATGTTGAATCTATTTACCCAAAATTTCTCCCTCTCTTAGCATAGCTAATACACAGTTGTATCTATTCCTTCATATGTTGAATGGACCTTATTCTTCTTGGGTATTCAACTTACATGTTGCTTAGTCTATGTCAATCCAAATAGTTCTCTGACTTCAGTGTTTGGTTAGAAGTTAAAGGATTGTTTGGTGAAGTCTGTATTGGTTCTTTTATGTTGATATGCACTTTTATTCTTGGAAAGGAATATTTTGATCCCCTCTCCTTCCGAGTAGGGTATTCATTTTTGTTCTTTCTTCAAAATTTGAAGAAATTTTACAATATGTTTTCTCCATGAGTTGTTGAATACAATGTTGTTTTCGTTGAATTCGAAGGATGAAAAAGGTTGTTTCAATTACATCTGTTCACTTTCCCTCTTCTGCATTAAACCTAGTTGAAGCCGAGTGAGTAATAGAAGGAAATGAATTTTTGTTTAGGAATGTAGTTGATCCATCATAAATCCCTTTCTTAAAGATGGAATGAAATTGGTTTTTGGTATGGTATGAAGAGTATGTTTGTGCTGTGAATTGTAATTCATTACTTCTTTAGATAATTCTATTTTAAGAACTGTTTGAGTTAATAATATTCTTGAACATTTGTTAAATCAAGAATGAACTATAGGTATCTATAGTATGAAGCAGATAAGTAATTGAAATGGACTATTACTTATCTTGTTGTAATTTTTCTTATGAAATTACTGATTAAAGAGTGTTGATTTGATCTTGAGTCTTACTTGATGTAATGTGGATACCCCATTAGTTCTTTCCTTTATGATTATCATTCCTCTATGAGATATATATTTGAAGTGATTAAATGTTTCATAAAAGTAGAGTTCTTTTTATGAGACAGTTAGTCAAAATAACATCGTTTTAATGTTTAGTGCTTATCATGCTCAGTTTGATGAACTGACCCGTGCTAGCAATTTTTGCAGATGGATTCGTAAGTGACAAAAGAAGACAAGTTATTTTATGATTCTTCCTGTGTTTACTTAAAGGCTACATTTTTAATGAGGAATTATTATTCTTTTAATATTTACTTCAAAAAGGAAAATTTGTAAATTATACTTGAATTTATCAATGTAGAATGACACGAAAGATGTTTTAAATGTTTAGACTTGTAAAATCTATAATTTACTTGAGGAATGGGAAAAAGGATTGATTATTGTTTGTATTTTATGTATTATTCAGTTTGGAGTTCTTTTGTAAAGGAATTTTCATAAAATTATTCTTATTCTCTCGAAAACCTATCTGTTTTGAATCATTTCAGTTGTACTCAAATGAAATAGAGAAAGAGGGAATTGATACTCTATTCTTCTCTTAAATGCAACTTCTAAGTTGGCATGTATAGATGAATATTCAATAGGTCAATATGGATTAAAATTTGAAACTAATAGAAGAAAAACATTACATGTGGTTTATGTTAAGTGAATTGTTGCAATGGACCCTAACTAACATATTTTAAAGGAAAGACAATTAGTCTTTGGAATAAATATTTTGTTATGATCTTGTTGGGTATCATACTCAAGGGATATTCAGAAAGAGGGAATCTATACCTCTTCTTAGTAAACCTTAATCCTAAAATAAGGTAACTGAAAATGAAAATATATATAAATGAAATAGACTTCATCTTAATGAAGTCTATTATAAATAAATCAGAATCTAAATTCAGCCATGGATAAATTTGGTCAAGTTAAGTAAGTTAGTCTTACTACTATTAAGCTGGTTTGGAATGTTAGTTTGAAACTTAAAGTTAAGAAACTAAAGATAACATACAAACCTTCAAGAAGAAGGATTGGTTGCAGATTAATCTACATGACAACCATAAGTCATTTATGACTAGAACCATAATGATCAAAGAGATTAGAAAATCAATAGGGTTGTTAAAACTAAATCTTAAATTAAGAAGATAAGAAATTATTTAACATCTTATCTAGATATGTACCTCTAGACGAGGGGATTCCATGGGATGTTGGTACATGCCAACTACAATAATGTGTCATCATGAAGACCAGGTCTTCATGAGGACACAATGTTGTAGCTGACATGTCGCAACACCCTTCCAAATCAGATCATCTAGGTTTACATAAACTCAAACTTGACTTGGTTACACTCTAGGTCAGTTTAGGGACATGATTTGATATAGGGAAGGACTCCCGATGAATGAAGGTAACTAGACACATGCAATTGACCTAGGTTGATTGAGTATGTCTATGTACCCTTAGTCACCGCGAGTGGTCCTCTATACCAATCTATGTTGCTAACCTGAGTTATGGTTAAACCTTGGACAAGAGGACTGACAGGAGTCAGTGAAGACCATTCTAGATAACAGATGAAGTGGGGGTGAAGGACGTATTCCATTGATGAGTATGCCATCTAGGAATATGATCATGCAAAGCATGTGAAAATCTTTGGCCAAAGTATCATAAGCTACTGGTTGCGTTGTCCTATATCACCTAGTTTAAGAAGCAGGATTTTAGATGAATATTGGTAACAAATATTCAGATAGGCCTCTTAAATGGAACACTTCAATACCCCGAAAAGGGTAAGAGAACCAATTATACTTAGTATATAATACATTGAATTAACATGAAGGATTGGTAAGAAAATTGAAAGAGGATTTAAAACCCGCAAGTGAGGATCACGAGGGACGACATGCACATAAATGGACATGTGAATGGTAGCGTGAAGAGATCTCGGGAGGAGCGAGCATCAACCGAATGTGCATGCAAAGATTTGACAAATGGGCAGAACCTGGTTAAGCCATAAAACTCTCCTTTGTCTCATAGATCAAAAGACATGTATATATAGGAGGTTCTGAGTAATCCCCAGTGCTACAATCATGACAACTCGAGTAGAGAGGGGGAGTTACATTCCCAGAATAGAAGTGTAACTCCCAATGACACATATGATGCATTGACACACCGACATATCTTGACGACCTTGACGCTACCTGACGCGTAAGGGAATCTCATAATGACCCCTAAATGACACATGGACCTATGATCTCACCTAAGTGAGATGACTCACCTAATGATGTGGAAAATAACACACACCAACACCCCCCCTTCATCGTAACTTAGGATGAGGTGGCAAGTCAGAAATGAGAAATGGGTCCCAGACAAAGCCTGATGAGGTACCCATGCACAAGAAAAAGGTCCCAAGTAGTGAAGGAAAACCCAGTGGGAAAAACATCCACCACAAGAGAACAAAACACTCTCTAATCTAAGAAAGATGCCAAATATGGGTCCTAGCTCTAGACGAGCCTGAAAAGGTACCCATGTACAAAGAGGAAATCTCTCAAAAAGAAGAAGAAGAGAGAAGAAGAGGGAGATGAGAGGAATGCAGAAGATGCCATGGATAGATCTAAACTCTGCAGCTCTAGGAGGTCTCCCAGAAGAATGTCGATGATGAGATCCTCTACCTCTAGACTGAAGAAGAGCCACCCACAATGAACTATGTGCCTGCCCTTAGGAAGGACATAAATGACATGTTGGAAGTCTGCCCACTCCACAAAGGAAACCGAAGGCAAAGCACGAAGAACTCTGAGTCTGGTCCACGAAAGTGTGACATAGGTCTAGCAAGTGAGTGCCAAGGAACCGAAGGTAATGCCACGTGCGTAGAACTGTCAAAGTGAAAAAGAGGAACACCCATAGAAAGGATGTCCAAGTGATGTGAAGGGAACAAAACATCCTCCACAACAGAAAAGGGATCCACAGCTGAGGGTGGATCAATGAAGGTCTCTGGAAATGTGGAAGTGACATGATTCCGGAAGGGGCACTCCTAACAACAGAGATGATGAAATCCTCTGAAAACCTCTGTAGATGGATGAGGGACCTATAGTGCATCACAAGTGTACTCTATGAAAATATGAATAAGGTCAGGAAAATATTCGTCCCAATGAGGGGGCTCAACAAACAAAAGAGTAATGTCAGATAGGTATGAGTCATCCAATGAAGGTAGAGGAGTGGAAGGGGCCTCGTACACTAGAAGTGGAAAGGAGGTGGGTGTAATGACGGTGTGAGACTGAGTATAAGACTGCTCGATATCTGATGAGATGTGGGATGTGGCAACACTCTCTGGAATAGTGAGAGAAAGAGGAGAAGAGTCCTCTGTAGTACTCTCTACATCAAAACTGGGTGCACAATCCTCATCATTAGAAGTAGAACCAAGCAAGTCTGTGTCAGTGGAATTGTCATCACATGAAGAAATGGAGGAGATAACTGAATCAACAGCAGCAACAACGGCAGCAGTATGTGAAGGGTCTCCATACAAGGACTGAAGAATGCTCCAGACACGGTGAGGTGGATCTGAGTCTGCCACATGAAACTAGAGAGAATGAGAGACATGCATCATCATGTGACCAAAGACATGGTCACAAGTGTCAAGGAAGTCCTCTAGATGATGATGATCAGTGGGTGCAGGAACTGGCCCAAGCAAGAAGGGTAAAAGACCCTCATGGGTGAAGTAACGTTCCATGGAAGCACACCAAGCTGAATAGGTCTCTCTCCGATGAGAAGTGGCGGAGGCTATAAGGCAATCCTACGACACTCACGTCTAGAAAGAGCACTCTCCATGATGAAAAATGCAAGATGCACAAAAGCAAGACGTCGGACTCGGCCGATAATGTGTCTGCGTGTGTAGGCCCAAGAGTACAATCAACCCCCCAGAATGTGGCACTTTATAAAAGTAGTGCATTTACAAAATTGGCAATTCCATCACGTAAAGTGCAAAAATCATGCAACTTTGACTAAAGAAGCACTCAAAAATGAGCAGCGAGTCAAAAGTTATAGCATTAAAATGATTCCCGCAACTGATGGAAAAATACACTAGATGTTGCAAACACATTAAAAAAGTACACGAGATGGGTGCAAAGGGTATCGTGTGGGTACTTGTTGGAAACAACACAGAATTTTAACAGGGGTTTGTTTTGATTACGAGGGGGGGTTAGCCTCCTGCCAACCCCGGACCTCGCCCTCCGTCTTCGTCACTCGAAGGAAGGGAAGAATACAAGCCAAAAAATAGTCTAAAACTCAATTACATGCCAAGAAAATGAAATGTTTTGTTTTTTATGATCTTAAAACATTAAAAAAAGATAATGAGGGGTCCACATTGGAGGAATTGTTTGATTGCCAAGTTGGAGGGTCCACGTCTTTGGCCGGGTCGTTTGGAGGAAAACCACCAAAAAGAATCATGACAACAGTCTTTGAGGGAGGGTCTTTGTGAGACACGTGGGAGGTCGCTGGAGGTGCTAGGAGTAGGTGTGGCAGGTCTGCACAAGTGGGAGGAGCCGTTTGAAGACCTAAAATGCCCAAAAAATGCCCAAAAAACATTTCAAGCAAAGACTGAGCCATTGAATATGACGTTGCAGGTTGCAGTTCTTTGGAGATGTGTAAAACGGTGGTGGAGGTCTTTGGGAGTAGGTGTTGTAGATCTGCACAAGTTGGAGGAGCCGTTTGAAGACCCAAAACGCCAAAAATTCCCAAAAATGCCCAAAAACGGCTGAGCAAAGTCAAAAAACATTTTTCCAATGGAAGATGATGTAAATACCCGAAAGCACCACACCCAACATGCTAAACACCATGCCTAGTATGCAAAATAGGAGCCCGAATGCACAGTTAGAGATAACAGAGCAAGGCACCACCGGCAGAGCTTGTAAAACTCAACATAGAGACAACCAGCGAAGGTAAACAAGCTATCATGAAGAGCACGAGTGGTCCAAGTCTAAGGTAAAACACGAGCAGTGAGTCATGAGATAAGAGTGACGAGCTAGGGCAGATTTGACCGAGAAATAGCTCCAACAGTCCTCCAAAAAACTCACAAACAACACTTTTAAACTCAGATCTAAACCTCAAACTTGCAAACCACTTTCAAAGATGCATGCAAACCCCTGAAAACTGAAACCCATGAACACAGACAATAGAGGTGTGAAGCTTGGGATCAATGCAAGTAGAGCACAAATGGAATATCCATTATGACATATGGTGAAAGAGATCTGAATATCACGCCGAAGTGGAAAATGCATGAAAAATTCCGAGGAGTGCACGGATCCACAAGATCCGCTCTAATACCATGAAATAGGATTTAAAACCCGCAAGCGAGGATCACAGGACGACGTGCACATCAAGACATGCGAACAACGGTGTGAAGAGATCTCGAGAGGAGCGAGAATTAACCGAATGTGCATGCAAAGATTCAACAAATGGGTAGAACTTGGTTAAGCCATAAAAATCTCCTTTGTCTCATAGATCAAAAGACGTGTACATATAGGAGGTGTTGAGTAACCCCCAGTGCTGCAATCATGACAACTCGAGTAGAGAGGGGGAGTTACATTCCCAGAATAGAAGTGTAACTCCCAATGATGCATATGACGCACCGATGCATTGACGTGTTGGACGACCGATGCATAAGGGAATCTCATAATGACCCCTAAATGACACATGGACCTACGATCTCACCTAAGTGAGATGACTCACCTAATGATGTGGAAAATAACACACACCAACAAACTCGAGTCATGAAATGAGAGATTGATGAAACTTTGAGTCATGAAATGAGAGATCGTAGTTCATCGAGTCATTATAGTTGTATATGGTTATCTATTATGAGATCGAATGGCATGGAATGTGTGCTCCATATTATGAATATTAGAACAAAGAACATTAATCTAAATGGAATGTATGTTCTAAATAATAATTATTTAGAATAGAGAACGCTATTAAAAAACATATTGGTATCGAGTGAAGGCTACACTCTTGGACCTATTGTGTCCATAATCTAATAAAACTTACATTTTCTTGTTAAACAGAAAATGGTTAGAACAAGAGGAAATGCTGCAAACAACTTGCCACCGGGTGGAGAAGTAGCTACTGCCCAAAAACTTGATGAGATCCTCACTACCCTGTTGGACATGAGAGATCACCCTGGTCGCATCTTGAACAGTAAAGTAATGGGAAATGATGAGGAGGAAGAAGATGTTGATAATGATGATCAGCCACCTCCTATGGACAACACCAATGGGGAAATCCGGGTGTTGATAATAGTAATGTAAACATACCTAATCAGCCTAAAAATAAAAAGGAAAGATTAGCAAGCGAAACTCACCAATGATATAAAAAGAATAAGTCCTCCTAAGTTTTATGGAACTACACTTGGGGATGGGGATGAGAATTGGCTCAGTGAAATGGAGAAGTACTTTTCTATAAGAAACTTCTCTGAGGAAACAAAAGCAATATGGGGAGCGTATCGATTTCTCATGAGGCATCTTCGTGGTGGGATAGTCATAAGGCTGAGTTGAATATGGTCGAAGCAGACATAACTTGGGATCAATTTAAAAGTTACTTTAGGCAATGGTGGCTGCCTTAACTTTTCTATGATCGAAAATGACTGAATTTTAGAACTTATCTCAAGGAAAGTTAACTATAACAGAGTATTGGGAAAGGTTTACTAAACTCCTTAAGTATGTGCCTCAGTATCAAACTGACGAGAAGTTCAGGATATAGAAATTTATCATGGGATTAAATCTTGTTGGACCCTTGGAATATTAACCAAGTATAAAGGCGCGTAGGCATGCAAGGTCCCAGTTATGAAAAGGTGCACAAGAAAAAAGTACACAAGAGAAAGTTTTAAGGAAGCACATAGCATGCGCGATGCATAAAAGGAGGTTCGGGACTTAGTCAATTTGAGTGCCCAGGGTAGAACACCTGAAAATCATGATCGGTTTTGCGTGGATAAGATGTTAGCCTGACAATAGGTTGGCTCCGACAGGCATGCCTTGGAATCTTCTAGAAGAACATCATGAGATAAAGTGGAAAGCTCAGGCCTGGAGAAGCATGCTCACATGAAGGACCACATTCGACACTTGGCACTAGATCTGAGGGCACTAGAAGGCAAGTTGGCAGTGTAGGATAATTATAAATACAAGTGCCTATGGAGTAAAAGAAGAGACACTAGGAGTTAGGGAGATAAGGAGTTTGATATACATGGCGAGTTTGAGATATAGTATGGGCGGAGCTCTGCAAAATTGCTGCAAAGACTCTGTTAGTGGATAATTGATTCAGGAGAGAATGTACTAGGCATGGAGTTGTAAATTTTCTTTTTGTAGCTTAGTTACATAAGTCCAGTGAATTGCATGATTGCGGTCTACTTCCCTGTGACACCCTGTAATGGTTCAATGAATGTAATGAGGTTACCTGATATAATATATATGTGAATATCAATGGTTCTAATGCATATTTCTCTCTTATGAGTTCTCTTTCCTTTCATGCCATGTATGAATGCTTGTATAATTCTTTCTGTCATAATATATGTTCTAGATTCTATTAAAGCACTCAATCTGAAGTGACTGCAAGGATCTAGAGGCTGTTTTGAGCCCTATGGTTCTTGTATGTCTTAACTTCCCTCCTAAAAACTCTTACACTAATCATAGATGATGCTTCCCACTAAACTCACATAAAAGAGAGACTCGGTACCCACACATGCCTCGGTGAGCGCTCAACTTTTGTTGGGTGATAGGCCGGTGTGCATGGGGTTCCTTCCTTTTGTGATGGGAGTAAAAATGACTACAAATCCCATTATAGGAGGTGAGGTGGATGTTCACAGTCCAACCACTATGGAAGGGGTTGTTGAAAAATCCATAAGGCAAGAACAAAAATTAAGAGCAATCTCTGCTCATAGAGAGGAAATTAGAAAGAAGGTTCCAAACTCTTCTTCATCTCTTACACCTAAAAAGGGACCCTGGAAGAGGTTTGGCATGAAAAACAAATTTTCCACTAATAATAATAAGAGAACAACAATAAAAAAACATGTTGCTAGTATGCGAGAACAACTTTGTCAAGAATAATAATAATAAGCAGAAGTCCTACGGAAGCCAGAATGATAAATTCAAGGCTAGAAATAAATTTGAGCCTAGGAAGGGGCCTATTGGAGGCTATTTTAATTGTGGCAAGGATCATTACATGAGTCACTTTCCTTTGAAGAAGGATGATCACAATCAGCAACATAGGATACATGTTGCGGTAGCTGACAAGCAAGTTAAAAAGCAAGTCACACCCATAGAAGTTCAGGGTAAGTTATTTGATATACCTGTGACTATAATTTTTGATACTAGAGCTACTAAATGTTTTATCTCTACTAAGTTAGCTTCGAAATTAAAAAGAAAAGCTGAGAAAATGGATAAATTGTGGATTGTGCATTATGGAAATAATGTTACTCATATGGTTAGTATGTGTCTTTTTGGAGCATTCCTTGACTTGCCTAGTTTTTCCACAGAAGTTTACCTTTATGTTGCTCCTTTGGGGTCTTATGACATAATCATAGGTGTTAACTGGCTAGCTAAGCATAAAGAAAAGGTTGATTGTTTTGAAAAACATATTAGTTGTTTAGATGATCTATAGAAATCAGCGGTCATTCAGGTGTAAAACATGAGATTTCAGTTAGGAAGTTGTCAACAATGCAACTTAAAAAGGCCAAAAACAAAGGTTGTACCTTGTATGTAGTAAAGATTTCTGAAACTACAGAAGAAGGTAATGATTTTATGGAAAAATATCCTTTGTTACAAAATTTCAGAGATGTATTTCGGAAGAGTTATCGGGTCTTCCACCCAAACAAGAGTTTGACTTCATAATAGAGATCAAACTAGGAACCGAGCCTATATCCAAGGCACCTTATAGAATGACTACCATTGAATTGGTAGAGCTTAAGGCTCAGTTACAGGAAATTTTGTCAAAAGGATTGATAAGACTAAGTGTCTCACCTTGGGGAGCACCAAGTAATCTTTGTGAAAAAGAAGGATGGCACACTTAGATTGTGTATTGATTATAGAATGTTGAACAAGGCAACTATTAAGAACTGATATCTGCTTCCTAGAATTGATGATCTATTTGATCAGATGCATGGAGCATCGGTGTATTCTAAAATAGATCTTCAATTGGGATATCATCAGTTGAGAATAAAGGATGAAGACATACATAAAACATCTTTTAGAACAAGGTATGGGCATTACGAATTCACAGTTTTACCTTTTGGGTTGTGTTGGGCCCCTATTATAGCTTCCAAATCTTAAGGGCACATAGGCACACATGGCCAGAGGAAGCATGCAAGTGAAGGCACACAAGGAAGTATTCAAAAGGATTCTTGGAGAACCCTACGCGTGTTATGCAAAGAACAATGCGTGTGTGCTAGCTTCTTTTGGCCTTTTGGGTAGAACACATGAAGAACATGTTCCATTTAGATAAGGTTCCAAAGATAGTGACAGGGTGTCTGGAAGGAATATACCTTGAGATAGAAATATTTGAGGTGGAGAGGAGTTTGTTAGAGCTCGATTCCTATTTATATGTGCACCCTTGGCAAAGAACAAAGACAAGTGAGGTAGCAGAGCTTTGCAGAATTACTACGAGAACTAATGGATGAAAATGGGTAAAGGATTCTAGTAAGGATGTAATAGGGAAATGGGGAATGAATTTTTTTTTTTGTGAGAATACATGTATGAGTCTAGACATGGCACATGACTATGGTCTGCCTCTCTGATACTTTGTAGTAAGACTATGAATGAATATGATAAGGTTACCATCATGTTTACGTTAGAGATCTCCTTCTGTATTATCTGCATGTTTTTACTCTACTTTTGATCTTGTATAATCATGGACCTTACTTGAATGGTTAAGTATATTTGTGGATTTACAACTTCTTGGTTCTATTATTCTTGTTGCGCGCTTTGTTTCCATTATGACTGAAGGGGTGTAGAATCCGTCCTGAGCTCTATAGCTTCTTCATGTCTATTAAATCACTAAGTCAGATTCATGAACTATGCCTTCCACTAGACTCACATAAAAGAGAGACTCGTCTCCCTCTCACGTGCCTCGGGTGAGCACCCAGCACCCGCTGGGTGATAGGCCAGCGCGCATGAGGTTCCCTTGTTCTTAGTGGGTGCAAAAATGACTACATCTTGGTTCCATTGCCGAGACCTCTTTTTGAAGTTGTAGTGGAACATGACATACATTATGATCTGTGTAAAAGTGATGGTAGAGCACTTAACACTTGAAGGTGTTGAAGATTGGTTTAAAAGCATGGAGGATGAATTCACTCAGAGATTTAGTATTGGATCTAGGTTTGATATGCGAAGATGGGTGGAAGACACTCTTTATCATGAGTTGTACGAAACCTTCTTCTATTGTTTCCTAGTATAGTTATTCGAATGGCTCTTGGCTTATACATATAGATCGGGTGGTACTATAAATCACACCCTTGGACCCAAGAAACATATCGAACTTGTAAGATGTTGATCTAACATGGACCCATGCTATAGATCATTGGTGGAAAGGAGTATTGACTAGCTACACACGGAATATGCCATTTCCACGTATTCTGCCCAAAAGTTGCTTGAGTTTGAGTTCTTACAAGATCTCGGGGATCATTTCTATGTGTTATTCCCTTGCGATAAAAATATTGATAGTAACCATGGGTTTAGAGGCATTTCCTATGGTGACTAAACCACCCCGAGCACTAGGCAAGGAAGCTAGGTTGGGGAAGGATGGCTGATCTGACGACTGAATAGGAAAGGGAGGAGAGACGGCTCAAGTATAACGAAGCACATGAAAAGGAGATCGATAGACAAAGCATGGGATTATAAGTGGGTTTATGGAGCGGACATGGTAGAAAGGAGTTGAGGTTCACCCGGAGGATGTGGAACCCAAACATTCTGTGGTACCCCATCTTGGTAAGCGTGGGAGAGAAAACCTTGGATTCTGATGAGAGTCCATCACATAGAGAAAGAAGAGTCGTTGGCATGCATCTGACCCCACCTAGTGACTAAACCTTGGTGCTTGGTTTGTTTGAATGAGGGAAAAGTATAGTTGATCCATTTGATATCAATGGAAGCAACCGATCGGTGCCTAGAAGATACAACTTCTCATTTGGGACTTCTATGGCTTCACACACTATTCTCGGTATTTGGTGGAATGTTTGGACAAGGCACGTATACAGCTGGTTTTGGAAGTGCATTAGGAAGTGGTGGAGGAAATACAACTGGGAGTGGTACTATCTCAAAAACTATCGGCGTGTAATTCAGTGGGATGATGGGAGCATTCAACATGACAAACATAGGCCCTGTACCTAACACAGGAGGATCTGGAGGTGGAAGTGGTGGAGCTGGTGGCTTAGGATCTAGTGGATCCAGTGGAGGAGGAAACACCGGAGGAAACCAAGGGACTAGATTGGGAGGGCAAGGGCCTTAGCCATCTCCTCAAGTCTTTTTCGAGATGTCTCTACACTTACCAGACACAAGTGGGATAGAAGATGCCAGAGCATGTCCATAAGTGTGAGCTACTATGGCACGCGAAGGTAATCACGACCTAGGATTGAAAGGCCAGTCAATTTGCGATGACCTTGTAAGGATGCATGCATAGTTGGTATAGAAAGTATGAATCTCATTAGACTATTGTGGATTATACCACATTGAGAAATGAATTCTTGGTAGAATTCCACATACATGAGTTTGAACAGAAGAGCATCAGCTCTCTCAAAGAACTCAATAGGGCATGGCAAAGAGCATGCGAGAATATGATGCGTGCTTTAAAACTCTTTTGTCTAAACTGTCTTATGATATCCACCCTTCACAACATGCTCAGTGGTTTGTCAGAGGATTGATCACACCCTTTAGGATGGATTTATCTCATAAAACATTCACGAACCGCGCGAAGTGTTGGAAGATATTTTACGCGCTGAGGCAGTTGGTAGTGTTGACACTGGTGTTAGCCCATTTCTAGAGGCTTAGATTACTACCATGGCTAAGAAATTGGAGAAATTATCTACCAACACAGTTCCAAAGATTCACAGAGGGATGTGGTGCATGGATTGTAACGTAGAAGGGCACATGAAGGATAATGGTGGGATATGTACTCGGAAGGCGGTGCGTGCTATAGTGGTAAACTATGAAATATGTCACGAGGACCATGATGCAAGTAGGTGCCCCCTGTTTGTAGCATGTGATCCATAAAAACGTGTCTTGTTATTGTAAGATATGTACCTCAACCACACATGACACCAAGGATTATAGATTGATTGACTAGATTCATGAGGTAATTGATCTTGGTGTGTGCTAGACTAGCATTGCTAGCAGTTCCAAAGGAGATGACCATGGGTATGGAGAGTGCGGGGATGGAGGTACGCATGGAAGAGGGTTTCACGGGGGATTTCGTGGTCGTGGTAACCACAGAGGAAGAAGTGAGTTCCCATGTGGGACGTGTTTTAATTGTGGAGCCACAAACCATTATAAGCGTGAATGTCTAGATCTTCTACAATGCTCCTAGTGTGGAAAAAAACATAAGTACGAAGAGTTCCCAGAGTTATATGAACATATGAGTCAACAATACCAGAAGGATAAGGGCACTACCATGGTGAGTATTAAGAAGGCTGACACACAATGGCTTTCGTGAGTAATACGTGAATCAGAACTAGAGCCTGTTATGGTAACAACAAGGGTGGAGTCCACATGCACAAAGGAGGTGCTTAGGTAGAGACCTTTGGTTTTGAGAGAAGAAGTAGTACATGGGAAGTATCCAAACCCGGCTCACCAGAAAGAAGTCTACCAGAAACCATGGACGTAATTCAAAGTTTACAAGGGGAGATCCAATGCTTAAAAGAGTAGACTAGAAAATATGAGCAAAGGAGACCAGTAGAAGCACCAAGGGATGACTTGGATGAGGTTAAGGAGGTGTGTAAACTGTTGAGGTAGGAGAATATTATTCCCCTGCTAGGGGCATGGTTGAGGGAAAAGGTGCCACGCGCTAGGGGAGAACATGAAAGGCAGATCCTACATGCAAACCTCCCACCTCACAGCCTTGATTATGACAAAGAGATTACCTTGAATGCAGTAGTGGATGGATGGTTGCTTAGCAACATCCTCATTGACACAGTGCAAAGGTTAATGTTCTCACTCTGGATTCCTAACATCAAATGGGAAGACATGCATTACAACCATCTTCAAATGTGATGTATATGGCAAATAAGACAAAGGCAATGTCCATAGGTGTCTTGAAGGATGTGACCATTACCATTCAGGGGAATAGGTTCACTGGGGATTTTGAAGTCTTGGTGCTTACCGAGGTAGATAATTTCCCAGCTCTACTTGGGCACCCGTGGTATTATAAGAATAATGTAGACCATTGGTTTAACAAGGGGTACCTAAGCTTTGAAAATAAGGAAGAGAGGGTATATATACCATTGGTTGATGGGAATTCCACCCCTATCTATTGAACCCCTTGGAGAGGAAGTCCTGGATAGAATATATGTGTGCTCCATAAGAGATCTAGAGACCATCCATCCTACAGAGGAGTCATCCAGTTTGATGATGCTCAATCTATCAGTGATACTACTAGTATAGCATGTGATAATTAGGTGCATGGGACTTATGAATTGATTGGGTGACATCTGAAAGGATCAGTAACCAAGGTAACCATGGCACGTATAGTTTGGTGCCTAGGAGGAAAGGCAATAACCAAGTATTCTGGGGATGCATACCCTGAGGTCTTTTTAAGAGAAATGGAAGCTCAATGGAGGGAGGACGAGCAACGAAGTATGCTAGGTTATGTTTTGATAGGCACAATGAAAGATGGTGGGCCGTGCATAGTGAAAAATTGTTGGAATGGCACGAAGTGAGAATTATGCTCACTACCTGATTCTCAAAAAGCAACATACCCACCGCTATCAAGGATTACAATGGCAATGGAGCCACCTCTTCCCACATCCAGGCATGTGAGAGGTTTGGGGAGAAAGAACAGAAGATTTACCACCCTCCCTTTGGGTACACAAGCTATATTCGACACTACAAGGTTGCGCACATGCTTGGTACATTCATTCTGAAACATGCCGCCAAACAGGAAATTGGCAGGAGTTAGTAGCTGACCTAGTTCACACATTCAAGTACCGAAGTACCAAGCAACTAGTTGATGAGGCGTTGCAAACTATCAAGTGCCTCAATCTAAGGGATTGCACCATGGTGGAAGATATGTTAGTAAACTTACATGGTGGGCCTAGCTTGGAAGTGCGGTTTGAAGAGGAGGAACTAGAAGACATACAATTCGAGTGCACGTGTGCTGAAAAGGAGAAAGGAAAGATGGTATATGTTGTTAATGGGGAGGAGATGGAAAGCCTAAATGTCAACCATTTGGTTGGGGTGCACAAATTAGTTGACAATGTGGATGCATGTGCGCGTGCATACCATGAACCACTCAAAACCAAGAAGGTTAACATCGGCTCGGAAGAGGAACCCAAGGAAGCTATCATTGGGGACTACATCTAAGACAAGGAAGTATCAAATATCATCTATCTCTTGTGCGAATTTGAGGATTTATTCCTACATGGATACCATGAGTTGAAAGGTGTCCACCATTCACTGGGGGAAATGTAGATAAAGTTGAAAGATGGTGCACACCCGGTCAGGAAGAGGCCTTATAGGATGAATCCCAACATGCGTGTAAGGGTTAAAGAAGAGCTAGACAAGATGATAGCATCTGGTATCATTGAGGCTATGGAGGAATCAGAATGGATAAGTCCAATGGTGATTAGCATAAAGAAGGATGGGCGGATTAGGATATGCATGGATTACAGAGAATTGAATGTTGTTTGCATCATAGATCCTTTTCCCACCCCCTTTACTAAAGATATTTTGGAAGGAGTTGTTGGGCGCGAGGTCTATTCCTTTATGGATGGATTCTTGGGATATCACCAAGTAAGGATTGCCAAGGAAGACCAAGAAAAGAAAACTTTCACCACCGAGTGGGGAAGCTTTGCATACAGTCATGCCCTTTGGGCTGAAGAATGCACCTCGTATTTTTGCTCATAGTGATACAATCATTTCGGACTTCATCCACAAGTTCCTTCAAGTATATTTGGATGATTGGATAGTGTATGGATTGGTAAGGGACCATTGTGATAACTTGAGGTTGATGTTTGAAAGATGTCGATAGTTGAGGATCTCCCTCAACATCAAGAAATGTATCTTTGCAACTCCTTTTGGAACGTTGTTGGGGCATATCATATGCAAAGAGGGCTTACTAGTGGATCCCACAAAAGTTACAGTTATTGTGGGGTTAGGGGAGCCTACCAGCCAAAGTGCCATGCACAGATTTCTTGGACACACTGGGTACTACAAAAAGTTCATTAAGGGATACACCAAGATCACCATGCCTTTGGAAATATTGCTCAGACACAAGAGTGCCTTTCAGTGGGGAGAGGTGTAGCAGAGGGCATTTGACACTCTAAAAGAAAGGCTTATCACCGCACCTATTCTACAATTCCCATCCTGGGATAAACCTTTCCATGTCCATGTGGATGCCTTTGGTATAACAATGGGAGCCATCCTTGCTCAACCAGGAGAGGGGATTGTTGATCATCCCTTGTGTTTTGCAAGTAGGAAGTTGACACAAGCGTAGAATAGAATTATACAACGATCGAGTGCAAGGAATTGTCAATGATCTACATGCTCCAAAAATTCAAACAATATCTGCTAGCAACTCCCTTCATATTCTACACTAACCATATGGCCTTGAAGTATTTAGTAAACAAAGCAATGTTACAAGGGCACATATGCCGTTGGGTACTTTTATTTTAGGAATTTGAATTCAAAGTGGTGGTAAAACCTGGAAAGAACAATTGTGGGCCAGATCATTTATCAAGGATTGATTCAAGAGAGGACGCACAAAGTATCGAGGAAACCATGCTAGATACACAACTATTTAGGTTGTGGCGTACGCCCTCAGAACTAGAAGAAATTGTTGTTTTTCTCAAGGAAGGTGTGGCACCCAAAGGGATGAATGCTCTGGAAAGGAAAAGGTTAGCCATACACGCCATGCCCTTCATGTTGATCAATGGGGATTTGTATAAAATGGGTCATGATGAGGTTTTGTGCCGGTGTGTATTAGAACATGAGCGCATAACTATATTAGAAGAAGCTCATGGTGGTATTGCTGGAGGACACTATGTAGGGAATGTAACCGTGCACAAGATCATAGTTGTCAGACTCTAGTAGGAGATGATTCACCAGGATTGTATTGAGTTTTGCAAGGCCTGTGACCACTGCCAGTGCCTTGGAAAACCTAGAAAAAGGGATGAGATGCCCTTGCACCCCATCTCCAGTGTGGAACCTTTTGAAAAGTGGGTAATAGATTTTGTCAGACCAATCTCGCCATCTACACGAAGGACTAACTCACGGTATATCTTTACCTGTACTGATTATCTGACAAGGTGGGCAGAGGCCACTCCCACTAAAGATTACACTACACCCATGACTGCTAGATTTTTATGGGAGAACATTATCAGCAGGTATGGGTGCCCATTAAGTTTAACAAGTGATAGGGGCACTCACTTCTTAAATGAAAAAATCAGGATTTTATTGGCAGAATTCATGGTAGCCCATCACGAGACTACCCCTTATCACCCTCGGGAAAATGGGACTACGAAGCATTCAACAAAATCCTTAGTCACACATTGACTAATATATGTGACGTGGGTAGGAAATATTGCGATGACAAGGTGTCGTAGTCCTTTGGGCATACAGAACAATGTATAAAAGGTTAAACAAGGCCACACCATTTCAACTGGTGTTCAGCGTGGAGGCTATTTTTCCAGTTGAATTCATGCTACCTTCACTACGTATAGCATGCGCAGGAGGGTTGGACAATGAAAAAGTGCTGGAAGAAAGAATTGATGAATTGATAAAGTTGGATGAAAGGCACTCACTAGCAAGATGGATCCAAACAACTGAAAAAGCTAAGCAAAAGGCATGGCATGACCGCCACATTAAAAAAAAATAGTTTGAGGTTGGCCAGATGGTATTGCTATATGATTCTAAATTTCTACACCTTCTGGAAAGTTGAAGGTGCATTGGTTGGGTCCTTATGTAATTTCATACATCCTTGATTTGGGCGCGTGCCAGTTACAAGTGTTGGATGGAACAAAATTACCTAGACACTTCAATGGGAGTAGGTTGAAGCCCTACTATAAATAATGCTTCTTGGTGTTTGTAAATAAGGTAGTTCTGCCAGTTAGTTTAGAATTTCCTTTTATGCTTTTCCTTTCTTGTTTTTCCCTTTCACGTTGTTGTCTTGTTTTTGCACCTTGGGCGCTGGTAACCTTATTACTTTTTGACTTATGAATGCGCAGAGGACCGCGCATCGTTTTAGTGTGGGGTAAGGTGATAAAGAGAGGCATGGAGTTATTCTACTAGGAGGATTGGGTTGGTAGACCGTTTGAATTGGCCCTGTTGAAAAGATGCATTAGGAGAAAAGAAGGCAGATGGGTGGCAAAATAAGGTTACATTGGAAATCCACGTACACAAAAGGGAAAAAGCACTAAAAGCATGAGGTAGGAAAAAGCAAGAATCATAAGGATGGAAGAGGTGCTTTTGGCGCTGGTAACACGTGCACAAGAGTCTTCTATCAAGATGGATTGTTGGCACGCCAGAAGGTTGGAAAATGTTTTCGCAAAAGGATTAGGCATGGGTGGAAGCAGTTTCACGTAAGGATTGGGCATGGGTGAAAAAACGTTTCACACAAATATTGGGCGTGTAAGAAGAAGCACTCAAGTCGGGTTTTGTTTGGAAAAACCACATTAAACATGGTAAACGGTGGTAGGTAGCCTAACATTAAATGTGTAAAAGTGGGAAAAGCTATAAATACAAGAGTGGTCATTTCATTATTTTACTTTGTAAAAACAAGAGTGATTTTATTTTAAGAGCTAGGGTTTCAAAGACTAACTCATTCAAAGGAAAATCCCAAAACTCACATGCAATCGATGCCTGTTAGATCTACAAACTAGAGCAGAAGTGATTCACGGGTGTGGGGAACGTTGTGAAATAGCACCGTGATCAAAGGAGGAAAATTAGAAATTAGGGTTTATGTTCTAAGGCACGAGGCGCGCGAAGAAAACTTGAAAGCAACCAGGGAATGAAAGAAAAGGGTAAAATGATGGCTACAAAACTAGTTGATAAACCCGCAAAGACAATCCAAGAAGGGAAAGAGTAAGGGAAAAGGAAAGAAGAAAGAAGAAGAAATCCCCTTGGATACCAATGAGGAATGGTAATCAGAGATGAAATACCCGGATGGGGTTTTTCTAGGGCAAGAGTGGGATTCCCACATTGACAGATGACCGTGATCGATTACAATCATCGGTTAAGTATAATTGCAAAGGAATTGTGCCTGGAGCCGGTGTGCCCCATAAACAAATAAACACCTGACGGGATGCCAATCTACAACGACGTAGTCAAGGTGAAAATGGAGAAGGTAGGGCTTCTCCAGCTTTATGAGTTACCATATTTTGGGAAGCCCGAGCGCTTGTACCAATGGCTGATGACGCGCATGCATGAAGATTTCTTTTGCTTCGCAGGTGCAAAATGCACATAACTCCCCAATTAATCTCACACTTTACAGGCCTAAGTTGTAAAGGGGATGTGATCATAGATGACCTCTAGGATGAGGAGGTAATTAAAGAAACCATTACATCCTAGGATTATAAGAAGGGATCAAGGTACTATGACATCATAGATATCAGTGATCCGGTGATGAAAATGGCCACACACCTCATTTCCAAGCTGAATGGACAAGAGAGGTGGACCCAGGTGAGAAATCCCTGGTTGAATGTCTGCAGGAAGGTCACAGAGGGCACCGTATATAATATCTCCTAGTACATAGTAGACGAGATCATAAGCAGCGCGGAGAATGGAGGAAAGATATTATTTGGGAACATTCTATTAACCATTGTGTTCTTAGAGATCGGGGTCGTTGGATGCATCTGATAAGTTCGTATGGGAGTACCCCGATGAAGACCCTTCACCCACGGACAGGTTCCAGAAGTATACTTGTGAGTCAATGACAGGGGTACACAAGGCATGCTTGGATAAATGGTATACGTGCCTCAAGAATGCATTCAAGGTGGAATGGCGGATCCCAGAACAACTCCCCGTGGTGACTAAAGGAGAAGTTGAGTTCGTGGTATACCAACACTTCTGCATTGGTAGATTCATCTTGGTGGATGGCAGTTGGAGTCCCTGGTGCAAACTCCCCTTCTCATTTACTACCCAATTTTTCTAGGTGGGAGTGAACAGGTATAAGGAGTCGAAGAAATTAAAACTTGACCTATCCACCCTTGATAGTGAACATAGAGAGATGAGAAAGAAGTTGGTCTACCTGGGGAAGCGCGTATATGTTGAAAGGTATGTGTCGCAGGACGTACACATCATAAGGCCATTGACCTTACCCATTGCCGAGAGTCTTCTGCCAGAATCTACCTATGCATAAGGCCAAAGTTTGAGAAGGGCACATACATAGAGAATGAAATATCCATCCTGGATGACCCCATGGGAAGGAAGAAGCCAGTGCCAAAGTGCAAGGAGAAAGAAGAAGAAGAAGAAAAACAAAGAGTGGTGGAGAGACGAACATAGATACCGCAGGGCCAAGTACCTACGTCCGAAAGAAGAGGAGAATGGTGGTCAGGGAGAAGACCCCGAAACTTATGAAGCCACCATCCCCTGAAGAACCTTCAGATGAAGAAAAGACAACATCCCCGACCCCAGAGTTTTCTACAAGGGAAGAAGAACAAGGGACGGAGGAACAAGGGTTTGAAGATACAGACGACCCGAATGCCTATATAGGTGAAAAGGATGATGATGGAGGGGAAGAGCTAGAGGTGGATCAAGAGCCGATTGATGTCCATGATTCAGAGGGAGAGGAAGTAGAGGATACAAATGATGTGTTCATCTTTGTAAGGAGGAAGGGCACCCAAAGGGAGGAAGGCATGTGGAGTGAAGAGAGGAGCGAAGGGGCTAGTACCAAGGATCCAAATATGCCCAAGCTCACTTAAGAGGAGGTGAATGAGAAGGCAACAAGGGAGGCAGAGAAGATAATCAATACCTTGGTCGAAGAGGAGTTGGAGCGCAATGTGGAGTTAGTGCTCAGCAAATTCAAAGAAGAGCAGAGGGAGAAGAGTGTGGGTATCACAAAAGGCCCTACTCTTTTGGTAACTATTCCCAAGGGCATGCGCATGGGAAGTAAATGTGCAAAAGGGGGAAGAACAATGATGGGTTACATTGATGACCCCAACAAAGTTTTTTTGCATGCGTTTCCAAAGTATCGTGCCCACTAAGGAGCTCACCGCCATGGAATCCTTTGACCTTGAGGGTGGATACCCGTGAATGAGGAAGATGTTATCATGGGCATTCGACTCCCACCTCGATGAGCCTGAGTTTAAGATTAACCAAGGAGTGGTATTAAAGCTGTCTCGAAGGAAAGGGGGATAACCCCATTGTAAACATGCAACAACTATCAGATGAGCAAGTGTGTAATGCACTCAATAAATTCTCCATGGAAATCAAGGCTAGGCTCTTCGGTAGGAATGATAGGGTTAGATTCTTGGAGGACCTGTTGGAGAAGAGGAAGGAGGAATTAGTGAAGATGACGAAGGATCTCAGCCTTGAGAAATTAATCAGTGCTCAACTGCAGAGGGAGCTTCAAGAAGAGAAGGATAAAGTGTGTGAATTTTCCAAGAAGGTGGAACTCATCTCCCAAGCAATTATCACAAAGCACCCAAACCTTAGCCCTCCCACGTAAAAGTATAGATCCTCCCTGGAATGCCTAGAGGACTTGACTTGGATCCTCACTATGGAAAGGTAGCCTTTGGCCTTGGAGTCGGCAGAGGAGGTAGCTATGCACTTGGAGAAGGAAGACAAGTTGAAGGTCATCACGCTCGTGGCTGAATACAAAAAGGTTCTTGCCAATGTAAGAATAGCTGCACAAACCACGGGGGTCACCTACGACCACTACGTGGATCAAGACAAAGTGACAAGCATACTGCTTTCTAGTGACGAGGCTAAGCTGAAGGAATTCAGAGAAAAGAATAAGGGTAATAGAGCTGAGTGAGAAAGGATCATAGCCAAGTGGAAAATAAATCCGAAGCCATTAAGAACTGGTGAGTCTCAATCAAAACCCAGCTAAAAGAGCTCTACAAGGTCATCACAAGGAAGATGGATGCCCTGGAAGATCATGCTAAGGAACTGGAGACTGTGGTGGAAACCATTACCACACAAGGGGAAGGGTTAACCTTCGACAAGGTGAGCACCTTGGTTGGCGACATCTGCACTAAAGCGCAGGAGGAAGTCAACGCTTGGAGTACATTGGAGGCCGACCTACAACAAAATTTTCCCCTTCTTCTTTAGGAAATTTTCCCCTATTCTTTCTCTCCCCATTTCTTTATTCTTTCCCCCATTCTTTTCCAAGGCAAGGCCTTGCATTCTTTTGTACTTGCATTCTTTGAGAAGGTTCCCAAGGGTGGAGAATAGGTGAAGTGTGGGGTAATGTTGGGCCCCTATTATAGCTTCCAAATCTTAAGGGCGTGTAGGCATGCATGGCTGGAGGAAGCGCGCAAGTGAAGGCGCGTAAGATAGTATTCAAAAGGATTCTTGGAGAACCCAAGGCACGCACACCATGTGAAGAACAATTCGGGACTCAGCCGCTTTCGGCCTTTTGGGTAGAACACATGAAGAATGTGTTCTGTTTGGATAAGGTTCTAACCTGGCGATAGGGTGTCCTGGAAGGAATATACCTTGTGATAGAAAGATCCAAAAAGTTAATCATGACATGGAGAGGCATGCACTGGGCGACCCACACCTTGACACTTGGGGCCAGATCTGAGGCTGGAGAGGAGTTTGTTAGAGCTCATATGCCTATTTATACGTGCACCCTTGGCAAAGAACAGAGAGACAAAAGTGAGGTAGCAGAGCTCTGCAGAATTACTGCGAGAACTAAGGGATGAAAATGGGTAAAGGATTCTAGTAAGGATGTAATGGGGAAATGGGGAATGAAATTTTTGTTTTGTGAGAATACATGTATGAATCCAGACATGGTGCATGACTATGGTCTGCCTCTCTATGATACTTTGTAGTAAGACTATGAATGAATATGATAAGGTTACCATCATGTTTATGTTAGAGATCTCCTTCTATATTATCTGCATGTTTTTACTCTACTTTTGATCTTGTATAATCATGGACCTTACTTGAATGGTTAAGTATATTTGTGGATTTACAACTTCTTGGTTCTATTATTCCTGTTGCACGCTTTGTTTCTGTTATGAATGAAGGGGTGTAAAAGCCATCCCTGAGCCTTATAGCTTCTTCATGTTTGTTAAATCACTAAGTCAAATTCATGGACTAGGCCTTCCACTATACTCACATAAAAGAGAGAATCACCTCCCTCTCGCGTGCCTCAGTTGAGTGCCTAGTGCCCGTTAGGTGATAGGCCAACACACATGAGGTTCCCTTGTTCTTAGTGGGTGCAAAAATGACTACAAAGGTTGAAAAATGCACGCCGCTTTTATGAATTTGATGAATAATATTTTTCAAGAATACTTGGACAAGTTTGTGCTTGTATTCTTGGACGATATTCTCATATACTCTAAAATCATTGAAGAACATCATGAGCATTTGAAGATAGTTTGGAAATATTAAGAAAGATAAAGTTGTATGGTAAGTTGTCTAAATGTTCCTTCTATGACACGAAGTACACTATTTGGGACATGTAATAAGCAAAAATGGAATAGCTATAGATCCTTCAAAGATCATAGCTATAACTGAGTGGCTGTACCCAAGAATGTGCATGAAGTTAGAAGCTTCATGGGTCTTGTTGGTTACTATAGAAAGTTTGTTAAAGACTTTTCTAAGATTGTTGCACCAATAACTTCATTACAAAAGAAAGATAAGAAATTTGTTTGGAATGACAAATGTAAATCTAATTTTAAGATTCTAAAGGATCAGTTAACTACAACACCTATTCTGACTGTACCTGATCCAAATGGGGACTTTATTGTTGTAACGGATGCATCTGGAGAGGGCCTCGAGAGGTATTCTATTGTAGGATGACCATGTCATAGCTTATGAAAGTAGAAAACTCAAGTTACATGAATGGAATTATGCTCCACATGACCTAGAGCTTGTTGCCATTGTTCATGCCCTTCAAATATGGAGGCATTATCTTCTTAGTAGGCCTTTTGAACTAAAAACTGACCATCTTGGGTTGAAGTATATTTTCACTCAGCCAAACCTGAATGCAAGACAATGAAGATGGTTGGAATTTCTATCTCAGTATGATTTTGATATAAGCTATATTAAAGGAAAGGAAAATAGAGTAGCTGATGCTCTAAGTCATAGGAAGCACATTTCTACTCTTATAACATTAAGAACTCAGTTTAAAGATGAGGTGAAAATTTTCATGGAATCTGATTCTTATTTTTAATAAGTAAAGATAGCACTTGCTGCAAATCCAAATGATGTGAGATATAAGGGTTTTCATTTCAACAATGAAGGAATTTTGTGGTTTGAAAACCAGGTATACATACCTTTGGCAAATGATTTAAGAAAGAAATTATTAGTTGAATTTCACAACTCACCTTTTTCTGGACACCCTGGCATTACAAAGATGTTGGCTGATATAAAACAACAATATTTCTGGAAAGGGATGAAAAAGGATGTGATGGAAATCATGACGCACTATTTAGAATGTCAACGAGTTAAAGCGGAACATATGCATCCAGCCGGTTTACTTTACCCTCATAGCATTCCGCAGTACAAATGGCAAGTGATAACCATGGATTTTGTTCAAGGGTTGCCTATGTCAAAGAATAAACATGATGTTATTCTGGTAGTTGTTGATAAACTAACAAAGGTAGCACACTTTATTGTTGGTAATCTAAAGGATGATTCACCTATGTTAGCAAGAAGATTTGTGCATGAGATTTTCAGGTTACATGGAATACCTGAATTAATCATATCAGATAGAGATCCAAGAATGACATCAAGATTTTGGCAAACACTTAATGCAGCTCTGGGAACTAAACTAAATTTCAGTTCTACATATCACCGGAAACAAATAGACCTGAACTGAAAGAGTTAATCAAGTTTTAGAGGATATGCTAAGAATGTATTGTATGGATCAACAATATAAATGGGAGGAGTACCTTCCATTAGTTGAGTTTTCTTATAATAATACTTATCACACCTCTCTAAAAATGGCACCTTTCAAAGCACTATATGGAAGGAAATGCAGAACCCCTGTTAGTTGGGACAACATTGAAGATAGAGAGGTGATAGGGCCTGAAATCCTTACAGAAATGGAACAACAAGTTAAAATGATTCATGAATGCTTGAAGGAAGCTGTAGATAGGTAGAAAAGTTATGCAGACTTAAAGCGGGTGGATAGGAAATTTGAACTTGGTGAGAAGGTCTTTCTTCGGGTTAAGCCAAAAAGAGTTCTATAACTTTTGGCAAGGCTACCAAGTTATCACCTCATTATGTGGGACCCTTTGAGATAGTTGAAGTAATCAACCCTGTAGCTTATCGTTTAGCTTTACCTCCTACTTTATCATGAATGCATGATGTTTTCCATATTTCTTTTCTTAAGAAATACGTTTTAGATTTATCACATGTGTTGAATTGGAATTCCTTGCATGTCCAAGACCCAAGAATAATCGTGGTTAAACCCATTCAAGTGCTAGAAACTTACTAGTTGCACTTAAGAAATCGTGAAATAAGTCAATGTAAGGTCTAGTGGGACCAGTTTAATGAAGAAAGTGCAACCTGGGAAAATCTCAAAGATATGAGATCTGCTTTTCCATACTTGTTTGATCAGAATTGATTATGAAAATTGATAAAATCTAAAAAATTTAATTCATATTTTGATGTTAAATCTGCCAAACTTGGGCAGTTACTGAACAATTTGACAAACTTATTTAAATATTGTTTTGAAAACTTGAATTTTTCAAATTTAGTTCTATTATGAACATATGAATGGAAGGACAATAATTAAGTTTTTTCCTAAAAATTTAATGGTTTAATTAAGTTAATCATCGGGACAATGATTATTTTAAGGAGGAAGGTATGTAATGTCTTGGTCATGACTATTACTATGATGACTTCCACCTTTGACATTACAAACGTCGACATGTGATTTGTCTTAGGAAGGTGTATTCTTTTGACGTTGAAAATCATGTTTGCAATGGATAAGTTATTACTATTCAAAATTCATGCTTGTTGTAATTCTATTACTTGGAAGTGAAGCCATTCTACTTTGTGAATTATAAGTTGTAAATTTGTATCGTTGTTTTCACATCTTCCATATGTTAACAACACACCTTGAATCAATTCCATTGATCCAAGGTATGCTTCGATTCTTCTTTATTATCATATTGTTAATTGACATGTTGAATGAAACATATTATGGAACTGAGTTGTGTTTTGTTGTAAATTATGAAGAACACGGCGTCGTGTGTCCTTACTCGGCATCATGCTACAAACTGTAATGTTTTCCCTATTGGATTTTTGACCTAAGGTAATAATACTTACCTAGGACCTATTATTAAACTATTATGGTTGATGCCTAAAACTATGTTGTAGTGCCCTACCCTATATGGATTCTAACCTAAGGGGGGTTATGACCTAACCTAAGATGGTATGTTATTTGGTTGTG
Organism: Taxus wallichiana var. yunnanensis; assembly: GCA_018340775.1. NCBI lineage: Eukaryota > Viridiplantae > Streptophyta > Pinopsida > Cupressales > Taxaceae > Taxus > Taxus wallichiana. The sequence continues at coordinate 1,037,018,139 of CM031240.1, read as the reverse complement.
AGTTTTGAACTAACCTAAGACCTAAGATGGAAACCTAACCAATGCTAAGGTGACTTAAACTATTACTAATCCTAAATGGAGCATATGGGTTATGTGGCAAATGGAAGGTTAGTGGTGGTGGTTTCTAAGGTATTAATGAGAATTAAATCTCAATCCTTACATCTTAATTTGCCAAGTTTTGCAGAGGAAAAGAAGGTAGGTAGGATGCCTAGCTAGCATCATTGCTAAATTTAAAATGCATGTTAAATTTTGAAATCAACTTTACCAAATTTGAAGTGGCGGTGGCACAAGAAAAGAGAGGGAATTTACATTCAATGCATTCAATGGCATTGATTTCAGCAAAGAAACTTCCTAGGAAAGAGAAGAAGGGGGTTTTGTGGAAGTTGTTGCTCATTCTAGTCATTCTATTTTTTTGCTCTCTGCATGTAGTTTTGGTTCTTCGAACTAGAAAGTCTATCTTTTTTTGATCCATAGCAATCTTGAGCATCCTCGAACTATTTCTGAACATGTAGAAACATGGAGGCAGTTGGGAGAGTTGGTTGTTGACATTGTTGTAGAAAGAAGAGATTTTTGGGAGGCTCAGCTGAAGATCTTATGCAAATCAAAAGAGAACACCATCAGGTGTGATAGGCTCTTCTTAATAAATAGTTCTACTTTTTATTAAACGTCTTCATTAAAAGAACTCTACTCTTTGAAAAGAATGATTTTGTGGAAATGCCTTGGTGTATTTTTGGTTGTGATCTTCTTCTTGAGTTTGTTGTTTGGAAAAGAAGAAAAATGAGGATTTTTCTTGATGCATATTTGAGTAAATCGTGTTTATCTTATTGAAATTGGAATATTTCTTAAGTAAATCGGACTTGATTTTTCAGTGCAAATGGATTAGGGAAAAATCATTTGATAAAGAATTGAAATGGGTTGTTTTCTTTGGAAAAGGAAAGTATAAAATGTTTTGTCCTTTGTGAAACTTGTTATTTCTATTAAGCTAATATGGAATGACTGTTTGGATTCTGAATTTTGTGGATTTACATTTGTTGAATGTAGTAGAAATGATTTTACTACTTCTGAGCCTTGCTTATTTGCATGGTGAATCTCTGTTATACTTCTTTGAAAGAAGATAACCTTTGCATTTTTAAGTTTCTTCGTTTTATGTCACTTCAATTTGATCCTTTGCTTTCATGGTAGTTGGGAGCCTCTATCTTATGGAATCAAACTTGTTGAAAATAACAATAAAGGAGTCTTACCTCACGTTGTGCTTGGTATGGGTAATGTCTGTGAATTATTGTGTACATGTTGAAACATTTGGTAGAAGTTCCTGTTGTGGAAGAATGTTATTATGAAATTGTTCTCCCTTACTCGAATTAGATAAATTTTGATTTAAGTTTCTATGGAACTGTTTGAAGGTATTTTGGGGTTTACTCACTTGTGCATTATAATACAGTTGGTTACTGAAGGAATAACTTACCTTAAACGAACTAGATAAAATTTCATTTTTGATTATTTAAGGAAATGAGTTGATGTTGTTTTTGGTTTTCTCCTTTCCGTTGAGTTGATTTCAAGTTTCTAAATTTGGAGGTTAAACCTCCTTGTTATCCCTCATTGTGTTTGAACCGGGTTAGGTTCTATCCCTTCTTACCAAACAGTTCTTTTCATCAGTTTGGGGATCCATGTCGACTTGATGGTAATCTTGTTTTTGTATCATGCATAGGAGGACTAAGATTTACTTGTAGTGTGGAAGCTATCAACGTGAGAGGAATTTTATTGTTCAGTTGTTGTTGTGCTTTTTGGTAATAATGTTGAATCTATTTACCCAAAATTTCTCCCTCTCTTAGCATAGCTAATACACAGTTGTATTTGTTCCTTCATATGTTGAATGGACCTTATTCTTCTTGGTTATTCAACTTACATGTTGATTTTTCTATATCAATCCAAATAGTTATTTGACTTGGTGTTTGGTCAGAAGTTAAAGGATTGTTTGGTGAAGTTTGTATTGGTTCTTTTATGTTGATATGCACTTTTATTCTTGGAAAGGAATATTTTGATCCCCTCTCTTTCTGAGTAGGGTATTCATTGTTGTTCTTTCTTCAAAATATGAAGAAATTTTACATTCTGTTTTCTCTCTCTGAGTTGTTGAATACAATGTTGTTTTTATTGAATTCCGAAGGATGACAAAGGTTGTTTCAATTGCATCTGTTCACTTTATCTCTTCTGTATTAAATCTGGTTGAATCGAGTGAGTAATAGAAGGAAAGAAATTCTTGTTTAGGAATGTAGTTGATCCATCATAAATCCCTTTCTTAAAGATGGAATGAAATTGGTTTTTGGTATGGTATGAAGAGTATGTTTGTGCTACAAATTATAATTCATTACTTCTTTAGATAATTCTATTTTGAGAACTATTTGAGTTAATAATCTTCTTGAATAAATCAAGAATGAACTATACGTATCTATAGTATGAAGAAGATAAGTAATTGAAATGGAATATTACTTATCTATTGTAATTTTTCTTATGAAATTACTGATTGAAGAGTGTTGATTTGATCTTGAGTCTTACTTGATGTAATGTGGATACCCCTTTAGTTCTTTACTTTATGATTCTTATTCCTCTATGAGATATCTATCTGAAGTTCTTAAATGTTTCATAAAAGTAGATTTCTTTTTATGAGATAGTTAGTCAAAAGCACATCATTTTAATGTTTAGTGCTTATCATGCTCAGTTCGATGAACTGACCCATACTAGCAATTTTTGCATATAGATTCTATAAGTGACAAAAGAAGACAAGTTCTCTTATGATGCTTCCTGTTTTTACTTAAAGGCTGCATTTTTAATGAGGAATTATTATCCTTTTGAATTGTACTTAAAAAAGGGAAAAGTTGTAAACTATACTTGAATTTATCAATTTAGAATGACATGAAAGATGTCTGAAATGTTTAGACTTGTAAAATGTATAATTTACTTGAGGAATGGTAAAAATGATTGATTGTTGTTTGTATTTGATGTATTATTCACTTTGGAGTTCTTGTAAAGGAAATTTTGTAAACTTATTCTTATTCTCTCGTAAACCTATCTGTTTTGAATCATTTCAGTTGTACTCAAATGAAATAGAGAGAGAGAGGGAGTTGATACTCTATTCTTCTCTTAAATGCAACTTCTAAGTTGGCATGTATAAAATATGGATTAATAATTGACATTAATAAAAGAGTAAGTTACATGTGGTTTATGTATAAGTGAATTGTTGCAATGGACCCTAACTAACATATGTTAAAGGAAAGAAAATTAGTCTTTGGAATAAATATTTTGTTATGATCTTTTTGGGTATCATACTCAAGGGATATTTGGAAAGAGAGAATATATACCTCTTCTTAGTAAACCTTGATCCTAAAATATGAAAACTGAAAATGAAAATATATATACATGAAATAGACTTCATCTTAATGAAGTCTATTATAAAGAAATCTAGAATCTAAATTCAGCCATGGATAAATTTGGTCAAGTTAAGTAAGTTAGTCTTACTGTTGTTAAGCTGGTTTGGAATGTTAGTTTGAAACTTAAAGTTAAGAAACTAAAGAATGACATAAAAACCTTCAAGAAGAAGGATTGGTTGCAGATTAATCTACATGACAACCATAAGTCATTTATGACTAGCAACCATAATGATCGAAGAGATTAGAAAATCAACAGGGTTGTTGAAACTGAATCTTAAATTAAGAAGATAAGAAAGTATTTAACCTCTTATCTAGATATGTACCTCTAGATGAGAGGATTCCGTGGGATGTTGGTACATGCCAAGTGCAACATTGTGTCCTCATGAAGATTGGAATAAATATTTTGTTATGATCTTGTTGGGTATCATACTCAAGGGATATTTGAAAAGAGGGAATCTATACCTCTTCTTAGTAAACCTTAATCCTAAAATAAGACAAATGAAAATGAAAATATATATACATGAAATATACTTCATCTTAATGAATTCTATTATAAATAAATCGAATATAAATTCATCCATGGATAAATTTGGTCAAGTTAAGTAAGTTAGTCTTACTGTTGTTAAGTTGGTTTGGAATGTTAGTTTGAAACTTAAAGTTAAGAAACTAAAGAATGAAATACAAACCTTCAAGAAGAAGGATTGGTTATAGATTAATCTACATGACAACCATAATTCATTTATGACTAGCAACCATAATGATTGAAGAGATTATAAAATCAATAGGGTTGTTGAAACTGAATCTTAAATTAAGAAGATAAGAAAGTATTTAACCTCTTATCTGGATATGTACCTCTAGACGAGGGGATTTCATGGGATGTTGGTACACGCCAACTACAATAATGTGTCATCATGAAGACCAGGTCTTCATGAGGACACAATGTTGCAGCTAACATGTCGCAACACCCTTCCGAATCGTATCATCTAGGTTTACATAAACTTGGAATTGACTTGGTTACACTCTAGGTCAATTTAGGGACATGATTTGGTATAGGAAGGACTCATAATGACTAAAGGTAAATAGACACATGCAATTAAGCTAGGTTGATTGAGTATGTCTATGTACCCTTAGTTAGCGCGAGTGGTCCTCTATATCAATCTATGTTGCTAACCTGAGTTATGGTTAAACCTTGGACAAGAGGACTGACAGGAGTCAGTGAAGACCATTCTAGATAATAGATGAAGTGGGGGTGAAGGACGTATTCTCGTTGATGAGTATGTTGTCTAGGAATATGATCATGTAAAGCATGTGAAAATCCTTTGCCAAAGTATTGCAAGTGTTGATTGCATTGTCCTATATCACTTAGTTTTAGAAGAAGGATTTGAGATGAATACTGGTAACAAATATTTAGATAGGCCTCTTAAAAGGAACACTTCAATACCACAAAAAGGGTAATAGAACCAATTATACTTAGTATACAATAAATTAAATTAACATGAAAGATCGGTAAGAAACCAAGTCATGAAATGAGAGATTGGTAGTTCATCGAGTCATTACAGCTGCATATGGTTATCTGTTATGAGATCAAATGGCATGGAATGTTTGTTCCATATTATGAATATGAGAATATAGAACATTAATCTAAATGGAATGTGTGTTCTAAATAATAATTATTTAGAATAAATAACACTATTCAAAAAAAAATTCCCTTGTTTCTAAAGTTATAAAATGGGAATGTTACACGCAATCTTTGCATCCATCCACCTTTTCTACCAACCAAAGACATGTCTTGGGGCATACATGTGTAGTTTTTTTATACATTTTTTCCCCTCCTTGAAATTTTCTATTAGGGTCTTGACCGCAACTCAAAATAAATTCAAAAATATCTATGGATCTTTCTTATAAAAAGTAAAAAATAATAATAGATTGATCCCTCGAAGGATGACCATCTCTATAAAAATCAAAAATCAAAAAATATAGACCATACCCTTAAAGGATGGCTACCCATGTAAAAGGATTTATGCTTCAATCATCCTTTAAAATGTTAAATTTTAAAGCATCCTAGAAATCTTCTGCATCGATCAACTTTCCCATTATAGAAAACTTCCCACATCGATCAGTTTGCATCAAAATAAAAATGTAAATCGGGGCATTTCCCTATGAAACTGTTGAAAGGAGAACCCTATTTTCCCACACAACCTACATATGTCAACCCTTCTCATGTCCTAAGAAGGTACACTCTGTCACTTCAATTTATATCCAAGATCCTAAGTGTGACTACCCATTGTTAGTCATCTGTTAACATTCATGTAAAGGCCAAAAGTGCAAGCACCTTCACTTTGTTGTTTCCCATCATATATGTATCAAATCCAATACAAATAAATCAATCCATGTTTCATTCTTGACCATGGTTTTGACAAAACATTAAATCAATTTAACATCAATATCAAATACACATCATACCTAAAATGTAACTTTAACAATTTTCAACCCTTCCACATCAACATTTATCAAAATATCTACCAAAATCTATCACAATATCTATCATCTCTCAACATCAACACAATCCTAGGCACATCTTACATGTCACATCATTGCGTTTAAAACATCACATATACTCATTAAAATCAAAATTTATCAACCAAATACCTCCTTGGGTGCTACATCCTTGATCACCATCAGGATCCCCATCACTTGACTTCCCGGCCTCGTAAGCCCACCTTTGTGGAAACATCAATTTATGGTCCTTTGACCTCATCAAATCATCATATCATATTTTTCACCATTAAGTCATATGTCTGTAGGACATGAACCCTTTGGTTCCCCTATCACTTGACTTCTTGGCCTCGTAAACCCACCTTTGTGGAAACATCAATTTCTAGTCCTTTGACCTCATCAAATCATCATATCATCTTTTCACAGTTAAGTCATATGTCTATAAGACACGAACCCTTTGGTTCCCATATCACTTGAATTATTTTGCCTCGTAAACCCACCTTTTTGGAAACATCAATTCTTGGTCCTTTGACCTCATCAAAACATCATGTTCGTCATTAAAATTCATATGTCTATAGGACACGAACCCTTTGGTTCCCCTATCACTTGATTTTATGACAGCACCCATCTTGTTTTTACCTCATCCTAGGGCATCACTTTATCATCTTCCTATCCTTGCATCTTTCCATCTATCTCTTTCAAGCTCATGATCGATTCCCTTTTTCATCAATCCCCAGTTTGAGGGGGAGCACCTCATCATGTAATTCTGCAACATTTATCTATCACATCTCATTTTTCTCATGGCTTGTCTCAAAATCACTCAACAAAAAGGGGGAAAATGTAGACACCTAAAATTATCACTGCTAATTCCATTGTCATCATCCGCTAGCCCCCTTCATTATCACATTACACCCCTCATATTTATTAAAACATCAACATCAACATCATTACCATACTTACCTTCGCATAAATCCACATCCATCATTAATTAACATATTACTTTCATACTCTTCATCTTAGGTTATATACTTATAAACATATACCCTCAATTAATTAATTAACTCGGCACCACATTTCCTAAGTTTTCAACCCCCATGTCTAATTAATTAATTAAATAATTAATTTCTTATATTACACCTCACCCCACTTATCCCTATGTGAAGCCCCTATTTCACACTAGTTAAGACTAGTTTAACTAGGGAACCTACCAAAAACACTCCTCATATATCCTAACCAACTTAATCCCAATCTTAACCCATCAAACTACACATCTTGACCTCACTCTAGTTATCACATCACAATCCCTTGAAATAAAAAGAAACTATAGTTCTAATTAGCAAATTTATCCATTTTTATCTCTCCCAAACTCAAACTGACCAAAATTGTCGGCAATTCCTAAATCACCGAAGATTATCCCCTATTGACAAAAATCTATAAATACAAACTCCGTGCCTCCATTTGGGTGGAGATCGCAGTGGACGTGACCCTAGGAATTTATATTATATTTTTATTGTCTCATAGACCTCTCATAGAGCCATACATTGTCCAAAAACATTCAAAGCATCTTCGAACATCATTCATATGTCTAGGAATCAAATCAGCAGTCTTCTTGCATCAACAATCTTCCTCTCTCGGGTAATATCACCTTTTGTTCCTCATTTCTTAAATTATACAATGTATGAAATTTCCATTCTTTCATTACATCATTATGTATCATATCCAAGCTTAAATCAACATTCTTATCATTCCTTTCAAGTCCCATATTCATTCATTATCAACCTGTATGTTTTCACAACAATCATTGGGGATTCCCTGAATCGCTAGAGATTTCCCTTCAGAATCACTTGGGATTCCTTGAATTACGGGGATTATGACAATGGGGTATTTTGACCCCTAGGCATGCTTTTAGACCTCGAAATCACATAATCTATTACTGTAAGGATTTTCAAGTGTCTTTTTTGACATATCAAGCTCCTTTGAGCCATCTTTAGAATTTTATCAATCATCTTAATCAAATTTACCATCTTGCTCACACAGATCTCATATCATTTATCTTTCGAGCCATATTTTGATCCTAAGACTCCCATTAGATCAAGTATCACCATCATACCAACATATAGCCTTGGACCACGTCAGTCCCTCTGCCTTTGCATTGATTGGTTATATCGTCTGTTATCATTTTATTTTATCATCATCAAATTAATTTCTTAAAAGTGGATTGACATCATTGCAAGGAAGTCCATTGAATTTTGGGGACTGGTATTTTCTAGGAAATCCTCCATAATTTTTTTAATCTGTCTTGTGTAGAGTCCGGGATTGCATATTCATTCGTAGGAGAGGAGTTTGATCCATTATTCCATAGAGCATAATAATCAGCCATCCATTATCATCATCCGTGGGTATCTTGGAAACCTCACCATATTTGAGGTTGATCCAATTTTTCCTCTTAGTTTTATCAACTAAATTTTTAAGGTAGAATTACTTATCAACACTTTGGTGCATGCAAGGAATGTACTGGAGCATACATTGTCCATTTCCAGCATTCAATATACCAATGCAAAGCTCTTGACCTTTTATTCCATAAGGAATAAGTTACGGGAGATCTTAGGAATTTTTAATGCCCGATGTTGACATCTTTATCACTATATGTTTACCAAATCACTCATCTTGGTGAAGGAATGTGAGTGGAATCTAATCTTAACCCGGTGATTATCCACAAGCTTCACAATGACACTACAATGGATGAGGGAAAGGTGGATCATTGGTCACAATTGTACACCTTCTCCCACTTTTATTCTTATTCAACACCCGCTTCTTTGCTTACTCATGCATATGAGGTCGAACTATGACATGAGAATTTTGGTCATCTAAACTATTTTACCTTGAACAATTGAGCCAAAATGAGATGGTCAATGGGTTACCCACGTCAAATTTTCTAAGGTTATTAATGAGGTTTGTGCCCTCATGAAGCACCCCAAATAAATTTTTGGCAAAAATAAAATCTGGAGAGCTTCTCATCATTTAGATCTTGTTCATAATGAAATTTTTAGCACTTTCCCATCTCCTTAATTCATTAATGACTTTTCATGTTACACTTGGGTGTATTTTATCAAATATAAATTTGAAATTTTTTATCACTTTCGATACTTCAAGGCTCTTGCTTTGAGAAAAAAATTTGAAAGGTATATCAAGGTTCTTTGAACCAAAAATGGAGGCGAGTATGTGAGCAACAGGTTCAAATATTTTTGTACCTCCAAAGGTATTTATTTATAGTGTATAGTTGCTAACATCCTTTTGCAAAATGTATTTGCAGAAATAAAGAAATGAATGCTTAAGGAGATGGCAACTTCTATGGTTCACTCTAAATACCTTCCTCATGATATTGGATCTAAGCTATAAATTGCATGTGTTACATTCATAATCATGTTTCACATAAGGCAGTAAGAGGGATGATGCCCTTTAAATCCTGGTTTGGATGCAAACCTAATCTCAATCACTTTTACATCTTTGGATCCAATGTCATGGCCCAAATTCCTAAAAAGAGATGCAAGGCCTTGGAACCACAGTCTATACCTTGTATCTTTATAGGATATCCTGATGATGTGAAGGGATATATATTATTGAACCATACTACTCATCAAATTTATATTGAGAGAAGTGTAAAGTTTGATAAGTTATCTTTGAATTCCAATTCTCAACCTACTGAGGTCCTTATGTCCCTCTATGATTCTGAATTTGATTCTTTTGATGATGATCTTGTTGCTCCTCCTCCTCCTCCTCTTGATCCTTCTACTCCTCCTTCTCCTCATGCTTTACAATATTATTATTTTAATCATAGCAGTGATGATGTGGAATTTTTATCTTCTCACTCGAGTGAAGAATGTATATATTTTTATTCTAAATCTCCTCTTGGTCCTCAGTGGTCTAAGAAGACCTTATAGAGTGTTGGAGATTGGATAGGGGATCCTTTAGATGAGAGATAGACTCATTCAGAGTTCACTAGACCTCATGCCTTATTCTCCTCTACTTGACCTTCAATCTTTCTAGGAGGCTTATGGGATTCCTAGTGGGATTATTCTGTGGATGAGGAGTATTCCTTACTCATGAAGAACGATACTTGGGATCTTACCCTTCTTCGGAAAGGGATAAAAATCATTAAGTGTAAATGAGTTTATTGAACAAAGTATGGTGTCGATGGAGACATCGAGAAGTATAAAGCACAACTTGTAGCTAAGGGTTTCTACCAGGTAGTTGGGGTTGATTATTTAGAGATATTTTCTCCCATTGCGAAGATGACTTTCATTCAACTGACCCTTACCGTCACTATTATGAATAGATGGGAAGTCCATCAGATGGATGTTAAGAGTTCCTTCCTTTATGGGGACCTAGAGGAAGATATATATATGGAACAACCTCCAAGTTATGTTCATGATTCCTCCCTCATTTTCAAGTTAAATAAGTCTATCTATGGCCTTGAAAAATCCCCTCGAGCTTGGTATGCCAAGATGGACTCCTTTCTTCTTGCATCAAGGTTCACTAGGTGTCACTCTGATCCTAATGTTTACATTATGTGGCAAGATGACTCCATTCTCATCCTCATTTTGTATGTTGATGACTTTTTTATCACGAGAAGCTCTTCCTCATTAGTTTGCTTCATTACTTTCTTGGGATACAACAATATGACTCGGGAATTGTAATTTCTTAGCCAAAGTACACCCTTGATGTGCTAGCCATATTTCACATGTCGATTCTAATCCATATTCTATTCCTTTCATTTTTGGGGTTAAGTTAGTTTTTTATTACTCCACTCTCATAGTCGATGATAGCTTTTATCGCCACTTGGTGGGGAGATTAATCTATCTAACTCACACTCGGATGAATATTTTGTATGTTGTTGGGATCGTGTCTAGATTTATGCAGGAGCCACATGAGTTACATTGGAAAGCAAAAATTGGATCTTTCACCATGTTCATGGAACTTGTACTAATGAAATTCACTACTTAGGTGGGAAAAAAATTGATCTAGTTAGATTTATAAATTCTTATTGGGCCAGTGGTCTCGATCATTGGAAGTCTACCTCAAGATACATTTTTTCTCTTAGTTCGGGTCCTATCAGTTGGTCGAACAAGAAGCAGAATGTGATTGTGATATCTTCTATAGAGGAAGAATAAATGGGAGCAATCAACGCTGCCATGGAATTTGTTTGGTTATAGGGGATTATGAAATATTTTGGTATTCACTTTCAGCATCCTACTATCATTTATTTTTTATAAAATGAGAACCATATCGATTTTTCAAATCTAGTTCAACATCAATGGATGAAGTGCATTGAGATCCACATGTACTTGATGCAAGATTTGATTAATGGAGACATCATCAACTTTTAGTATTTTTAGACTTCGATCGGTTTACGAAATCTTTACCAATCCCCTCACTTTGAATCCAAGCTCCTTGCTTTATCTCTCTTCTTGGGGTGACATCTTATGCAATTACACATCTTTTTAGGGATTTATATTCCTCTAATCCTTTTCTTAGTTTCTAGAAATATTTTGGTTTATACACAGGTACCTCATCAAACCTTTAGTTGCAGGATCCATTTGATACATCTTTCTTAGTTATCTAGGGAATTCTCTTTTTTTTTGGCTTTCCATTCCTATACCTTAAATTTAATGAAGGGAGGTATTTATGTGCGGTATTTTCCTTGTCACTTAGGGAATTTTCCACCTCATATGGTGAGTTATCTCACTTATGTGAAGTCATAGGTCTTTAGGAGCTATATGGCATATGAAAAAATTTGTACTAGAAGTTTTTGTTGTCATATGCATCATTGATGTCATAGGAGCTACATTCCATCTTGGGAATTGTAGATCCTTTCTCCCTATTGGGGGAATAATTTTCCAAGCATGGGAGTTTCAAAACACTCCCATATATACCCTCTTATTTTTACCTATGAGAATGAGTAGACCTATTTATCCTATGCATAATATTTTTGTTCAATTTTACACTTATTGATTACTTGGAGCTTGCTCGTTTAGTTAGAGTGTAACTTATTGATGTGCATGGGTTTTCGGTTGATCCTTGTAGAACAATATCATAGAATCCTAATAAAAATACCAAATGCATAACCAATGAAATTTAATAAGACCCATAAGGCCCAATGAGACAGATATTCCCTAATGAAGCAATTAAGGAGGAGAAATTGGGGGCATTGGAAAATGTTATTGAATGAATAAGGCGAGCACGATAGTTTTATTGATATGAAAAATATAATATTACAAAAAAATGGAGAGAGATGCAATGTATATAAGATTTGATCAAATTATATCCATTCCATGAAAAATGGATCGAATCATATAAAAACAAGAAATATGCAAAAATATCATATTTCCCCTAACTTCTGCTAGAAACTACTACCAAGAGATATATAAGTACACAAACCACATTAGTTTCCCACAAACATAGGGATAAAAACCTATCACTTAGTTAACTAACAACTAATGAAAAATAACACCTATTAACTTAAGTTAAAGTAAAATATAATTACTTTAACTTATTACATTTCTTTAAATACAACCTAATGATGAATTAAGATATGTTTTATTTCTAACATTCCCCTTTAATTCAGCACATGGTCTCAAGTGAAGAGGAGAGAAAATCTCTAAATCCCTCAAAATTTTCTCGACCAAGTGACTTTTTGAAGACATATGTATGTTGCATATCTATTGGGAAATATTAAAGCTGGATATTGTTGTTTTGAACATTTTCACAAATGGAATGTATCTACACTTCAATGTGTTTGATGTTCTCATGAAAACTAGATTCCAAAAACGTTTTACTAATCCTTCATTATCAACATATAGGATAGTTGGATCTTTCTATGGTATTTATATTCCTTCGAGTATACGTCAGAGCTATATCACTTCACATAAAGCTCCACCTATCGCATGATATTCTAAGTCTATGGAGGACCTTGAAAAACACTTGTTTGCTTCTTACTCCCCCATGATATCAATCCACATCCCAAAAAGAATACAACTCCTAATTTGGATTTCATGTCATCTATGTTTCCTTCATGATTTGAATCTTAATATCCTATCAAGAAGAAGTTATCATTCTTCTTGTATTCTAGGTCATATTCCATAGGTACTTTGATGTATCTTTGTATCGACTCTTCTTCTTTCAAGTGAAAAACCATAGGTTCTTACATGAACCATGAAATATAGTTGTCTGCATAACTAATATCTGCCTCATGTAAGTCAAGTAGATGAGACTCTAATAAAATTCCAATAGAGAGTTGTATTTGCTTGTGGTGATGGATCATTCAAGAAAGTTGAAATATTGTCTTCATAAGTGTGGCAATTGGTTTACAATCCATCATATTGAAATTTTGAAGTGTTGTTTTGGTGTATTTCAACTATGATATAAGGATATGATTTTCTCTTTTCCAAACTTCAATTCCAAGACAATAATGTAGGATCCCGAGGTTGGTTATATCAAATGATCATGTTAGATATTTCTTTGTTGACTCAATCATTCACATTGATCCTCCAATGATGACTAGATCATCAACATATACTATAAAATTATCAATATCTCCCCTCCTTGATTTTTATGTAGATATTAGGATCATATAGAATCCCGTTGAATCCATAGTGAATGAGATTCTCATCAATTTTATGTACCATACCTTGGGAGACTGTATTTCACTATTTTCTGTACATTTTGATTAAATAGATAGAGTTATGGGTTGAGGAGGAATACCTATTGTGTTGGTAGGTTGGAGGTTAATGCGCACATTTTGACTTCTTGATCTGATGCTGACTATGAGATCTTCCTTTTGACTAGGAGGAAGTACGAAATAGAAAACAAGACCAAAAAAGAATAGTTAAACAATATATGGAGGTATATTTCCTAACGTGTGTTGGATCTAGGAAGTGTGATACTCCCTATATGGTTATCAATCCACTATTTAAAACAACTTAATGCAAGAAATAAATAAATTCTTATTGTAGTTGATATGATTTAGGTGTCTCATTCAAATACAATAATAAAATATAATCATAGCAGCTAGGCTATAATTGGATCCGAATGGGAGGGTAATTGTCAAGGTACTAGACTGATCAAGGTTAGGTTCTAGGTTGTTTAGGTCATTTAGATGAAGATTCTTAGGTTATTTTATTAGAAAAGGTATTAAACATAGAGATCTGACGTCGGTATGATATAACCGATGATGGTTTAAAAGGGACCGATGATGGTCATGGGTAATCGCGTCGGTAGGGTCGGGGTGAAAGAAACTTAATGGGATCTAGTTGTAGAGGTTGATCTAAGGTTAAACAGAGACAAAAAAGGGGGTGGAGAGGTCTGTGGGAATCTTAGGTATACTCAGAGATGTGTAATAGTTGGATATAGGTGATTTAATGGTGTGGGTGGAGGAATGGTTGAGTTTACAGGAAGGTAAATGGTAGGGGAATGAGAGTGCAAGTGGAAACTGATAATAGCGGTAGAATAACTTAATAGACTAAAGTAGAAATAGATGATGCTAGTTAAAAGTATACTTACTATGGTGTAGGATCAAATGGTTGGTGATGACGGTTGATCAGTGGAATGATGTTTGGTACCATAGAAGTGCTTCCGGAATGTTACCGTGAGTGCAATACCTCTAGATCTGTCCTGGTGTTGGCTATGGATGTTTGGAGGTACAAAAAGGCTCTGGTCTTGCTTGCATGTAGATTTATTCTCTTCTCCTCGATTCTATAATGTACTAACCTCTCCCACAAGGTTCCTAAAGTGAATAAATGGTAACCGAAAATGGTTCCTAATTTATCGGTGTTAGTTTTGGGATGATCGGCGTCGGTTAAAGGAGATTCCCTAGGTTTACTAAAAATGGTAGATCTTGGCAATCACTTGGGCCAAGTTTTTTTATTCTCATGGATCAAAATGGAATTTTCCCTTCTAATGAGTGGGAATGTGGTTAGAGGAATAATAGGCATGTGCTTTTAGGGTTAAACTAAATCTTAGCTCATTAAGGTAAGTGGGACTAAGTCTTAGTTAGTTATGGAAACATGTTATGAATAGGTCTATGGTGAGGTGTCTAGGTGAGGTGTTTAGGTGAGGTGGAAATTAGTTTAATTAGGATAATTAAATAATAAATATTGTGAAAATAGGTATTAATTTAATTAAAGTAATTAAATTAATATTAATGTGGGGTGAAAGGGGCCATGGTTAGAGGAATATGTTTAAGTTGGTTATTTGACCAGGGGCTAAGGGGAGTGTGACCAAATTTTGGTGTCTACATTTTCCCCTTTTTTTTTGCGTAGCTTGTATTGGTAAGTGATGCTAACAAAAATAAGATGTGGGTGTCCCATGTGTGGGTGAAGGTGATCCCCCTCAAACTAAGAACTAATGAGGTGTGAGATAGAATTTGTTAGTAGTTTGATAAAAAGGTGGATGTGAAGAAAATGAAGGTAAGTGGGCCTGAGTGTAGCTATGAGCATATGGGGTATAGGGGTAAGGGTCAAAGTGGGAAAACAAGTAAATGGGACAGGGTCAAAGGTAGTGGTAGTCAAATACACACACACACATTATAAACTGTGGCATGGTATCAGGTGGAAGAGCTTGCAAACTCTATGTCGTCTAAGGTCGATAGGTTTATCCCAACAAGGTTGAAGTGATTCGGTATCCAAGGTATAGGATATGGTGTGGAAACACAACATAGGTCAAGTGCAGGAACGTTTAGGTATGTTCTAGTACACCAAAGATTGGGTTGGGATAAATGGCACGACAATAGGCAAGGTAAGGTCATTAGGAAAAACAACACAGGTAGCAACGCTGCAAGGTATAACAAGCACATGGGTGCAAAGGTCTCTAACAATGTGTCGGGTCCTAGGCATATAGGTCATGGCCAGATTAGGGCTAAGGTACATGTAAAATAACATGTCCATAAATGTAATTAAGGATAGTTATAGGTAATGTGGGATGGTAGTAGGTGCAATAAATGTGGGTAAGGTCATAAGGTGGTGGGAAACGGTAATGTTGGGATCAAAATGGGTAAAAGAGGGGACAAGGGGAATCGGAGAGAGGCGATGCCGGTTATGGAGTGATTTGAAATCAATTAGGTGGGGTGCGAATTGACCAACATCTGTCATGTCAATTTGGGTATTTAAAAAGAAAAATCCATATAATATAGATTCATTTGTATTGCTTGGCTTTTGTGAAAACAACAGAGTACCAAAATTTTGGTACCTTTTCGAGAGGAAAGTATGAGGGAATATACTAGGATGAGATAGAGAGATCCGGTTGGTGAGAGAAGCTAAGTATACAGTCCACAAGATCGGTGTGGAGAATTTGAGTGGGTGGAGGTGATGTGACTATTTAATGATGGACAAAGTAGGAGAGGGGTCGGGTGGGCCACTAGCGTAGTATCCAGTTGTGTCACCATGTCGACGATACCGAGATGAGGTAAGATCTCATCCTTTCTTCATATTTGTTGTGGGAAAAAGGGGATATGGGTAGGAATGGTCAGGTAGGGGTGATAATTAAAATTTGTGGTTAAAATTGATGTAATGAGGGATGGGAGAGGTCATAGGTAGGGTAAATAGGGGTGGGGAGGGATTTAGGTTAGGTTTGGGTAGGGTAGGAGAAGTTATTAGGTGAATTTGAAAATTTTGTATGGAGAAAAAATGAGGGTTTGCGAGTTTGGTCATGGTAATTGACAAACGTCGATCAAGAATTAACTGACATCGGTAAGATATAGTCGGCATCAGTCAAATAATAGATGACCAATTCTAGTTACTAGTGACCGAGGTCGGTTAGGATTTTATGGAAAAAGAGGTTAGACAAGGGTTTTAAGGGGTTAGAAACTATGAGGTGTAAATGTAAATGGGTTGAGGGTAGGTACAGTAGGTTACAAAGGTTATAAGGAAGGAAAATAGGAAGGAATTACAGGAATGGGTTAGCGGGTAAGGGGTGTTTTTGAAATGGTTATGGGTTTAACAATGGTGTGATTATTTGGATGCGGGAATGATACCACTATAGATGTGGGATAGAGTTCCACCTTTATTACTAGTGGTGTGGGGAGATGTGACCGATGAGGAGTAGAAGCACATGATCGATGTGGGTCTGATTGGTATCCAACACTATAGGCGTATAGTGCATGATCCTAGTTTGATGGTCACTCTCATCGATAGATGGGATTCCGTGACCAACACGTTCCATCTTCCAACATGTGAGATCATAGTCACCTTAGAGGACATGTACAAGATCCTAAGATTACCAATAGTGGGAGCGTAGGTGTACTCCATTTCATTAGAGGCCTCCGAGGAGATGATGTTGACATTATTTGGAGAGGGGATGGTCGAGATGAGGTTCCATAGTGTGAGCCTAAGCTATGGAGAGATGTACGTGGCCCATCCCGAGGAGATGTGGTTAGTTTTGATTATGGAGGCAGTGTGCTATTTTGCACTGCCAGATGCAGAGGGTGGGAGATTCCCATGAGAACTAATGGGAGCTCTCCATGATATGATGGAGTATCAAAATTTCTTTCCTTAGGCACCAGCCTACCCAGTGCGATTATACTGAGGAGTTATGGGCCTATGGGAGGCTACAAAGGTTCAGCTTGTGTTACACCTTCCTTCTTCACTGTTGGGCCTATGAGAACATTGTGTGCATGTGGCCAATTGGTTTACCTCGGCTGGATGTATTTGAGCTAGGTATGGTCCGAGTTGGTTATAAGTGTTGGGTGCCAGTTGGTGGAGTGCGCTAGGGGCTAGGGCTACGCATGACGTAGCTCACTATAGGTAAATACTAGAGGGGTTATTTAGAGTAGACATTATCTGGAGGCTGTATGTGGTATATCCATCATACATGCACATGCCTAATGAGTTGGATGAGCTAGAGCTTTTAGGTGGATAGAGGGTCATTGTGCCGAGGAGCATGAGATGATACTAGTAGATAGAGTTTGTGAAGTTTGGGCTGCCCCAGGATGTGCCACCACCATTTCCGTAGTATATGAGGGATGACGTGGAGAGACCTATGTCTCTACCCTAACCTACTGATCTTGACAAGGTGGGAGAAGATGCTAGTGGGACCAACACATAGATGATTTTGGCTACATAGATTCATATAGATGGTAGTGGGTAGCTCATTCTGGCAAGCACCACCACCTGACTGTGGCAGCAGATGTGGCTACCCTCATAGTCCAGAGAGACACATTATAGGGACAAGTGGCTGCATTATAGGCCCAGATTACTGGTTTATAGGGGCAGCTGATGGGGTCACAGGTAGAGGTGGCTACGTTACGAGGCATAGGTGGTGGAAATTTAGGACCGAGATCATAGGGTTATAGGGGGAGGCACCGACACAAGGTGGAGATGGAGATGGGGGGTAGGTAGCCACCCTACAAGTGTAGTTCAAAGGGTTCGGGGCACTGTTGGCCATTGCACAGGCACATATTGTGGCCCTATAGGCCCAGATCACTACACATGCCCCGATACGAGCACGGGGATAGGGTCCCGAGAGACAGGTATATGGGCCGAGATTGATGGTGCCTCTATAGACCGTACCGATGGCTAGGTTCATACTATCCTAATCACTTGATGGTCACAGGGATAGACATCCCATCTTATGCCGAGTATAGAGCACAACATGCCTCTAGTGAGAGGACTAGGTCTTGCACTCATAGTGTGGAGAGAACAAGGGGCCGGAAAGCCCGGAGAGACAAGAGAAGGGCAAGGCCACTTATTTTTGTTATGCCTTAGGCACCGATAATCTCATTACTTTTTAAAGGTTGTAAATGCACTGAGAGGACCGTGCATCATTTTAGTGTGGGGTGGAGTAAGGTGAAAGACATTTATGGATGAATTCCTAGAAAGCTTAAAGACTGATGTGCGAGAACATAGCGGGCGCATTATTTAACCCAAAAGGCATGACTGTATAGGAAAAAATTCCCCACTCAGTGATGAAAGTCATCTTCCTTTGGTCTTCTTTTGCAATCCTTACCTGGTGATATCCCAAGAATGCATCTGTGAAATAATAGACCTCATTCCCTGCCACACCCTCTCAGTTATTGCAATTTCCTTCTCTATAAGGTTTTACAAGAGAAACACTCCCATGGCTATAAAAGAGTACCATGGTAAAGAGATCACTTCCTTCCATATCCAATCATGTGAGACAGCCTAGATGGGAAGTCAGAATCATTGCCACCTTCATTATGGGTTCACAAGTTGTATTCCACCCTACAAGGTTATGCATGCACATGGTACATTCACTTTGAGACATGCCATTAGACAGGAATTAGCAAGAGTTAGTGGCTGATCTCATTCAGACATTTGAGTATCAAAGTACAAAACCCTTGGTGGATAAGGAATTATAGGTTGTTAAGCATATTACCATTGGGGATAGTTCTGGAGGAAATAATTGACAAGTTAATTTAATTGGATGAAAGTGATCAATCTCTAGGTGGAGCTAGAAGATGTAAAAAGCAAAACAAAAGGCATCGTGACAGATTATACCTTCTTATATACCTCACACACCCTTGCCTTTTCTTCCCTAAGTTCACACTTTAGCTGCACGCTAATTAGTTCCTCCTACTTCAAGTTCTTGGTGCTCTCTTCTAGCTCTTCTTCCCTCTTTTCTAGCTCTACCTCTAGAAATTTTACCCTGTCATTCCTTCCAAATAACCTGGCTTCCATCTCAACCGAGACCTTATTTAAAGCATTGCAAACTTGTTCATCTGAAAGTTGTTGAGCACTCACCAAGGGGTTATCTCCTTTTGACTCAGGCATCTTCATTAGTGCTCCTTAGCTTACCTTGAAATTTGGCTCATTGATGTGGGACTCAATTTCCCAAGAGAGCATCTTCCTCATCCAAGGGTATGCACCTTCTTCATCAAATGACTTCATTTCCAAGATTTGATCTGTTGGGACTGTGCTTTGGAAGTGTGCATATAACACCTTGTTGTGATCATCAATGTAGTCCATTCTTGGTATTTTGATCTTCATGTGCTTTTACCTATGCGCATGCCCTTAGGAAAATTCTTGTTAGTGGGCCCTCTGGTGCTACCGTGATCTTTTCCTATGCTTCCTTCCTTATCCTCATTCATCACTATTTCAACGTTGCGCTCTAATTCTTGTTCTACCAAGGCTTCAATAATTTTTGTTGCTTCTCTTTCTACCACCTTGTTTATCTACTCCTGCGTGAGGTTTGGAGTCCTCTGACTCTTTGTGCTAACCTCTTCACCTCCTTCCATGTTCAGGCACCCTCCTCCTCGGCTGCTCTTCCTTCGCACAATTCTTCTCTCTGTCTTTTTCTTTCTTCTTTTTCTTTCGTTCTCTTTTCTATTTTTTCTTCTCTTAGCTTTTTCCTTTCTCCTTTTGTTAGTTTTTTCTTTTTCCTTTTGTTACTTTTTTTCCTTTTTTTTTCTTCATCATCAATCCAAAATCCAATTGAAAATCCAATCGGAGTTAGTGCATCTGACAAACAAAAGGACACCAGAAGGGTTACCCATTTATAGCAACGAAGTAAAAGTGAAGTTGGAGAAGGTGGGATTATTGTAACTCTATGAGCTAACCTACTTTGGGAAGAAGCCGAGTGCCTTTATCGATGGATGATTTTGTGTGTACATGAAGAATACTTTCACTTTCCAGTGCAAGATGCACATAACCCCTCAACTAATTTCAAGATTCATAGGTCTCATCTATGAAGGAGAAAGTATAGAGGATGACCTATGCGAAAAATAAGCCATCAAGGAAACCATCGCCTTCATATGCCTAAAAGAAGGGGGCAAGATACTTGACATCTGCAGATATCAAGACTCGGTGATGAGAATGGTTGCGTGCCTAGTAACAAAACTCAATGACCAAGAGAGGTGGACACAAGTGAACAAATCATGGCTCAATGTTTGCAGAAGGATATTAGAGGGCGCCATCTACAACTTTTCCACGTACATCATGGATGAGATCATTATTAGCGTGTAGAAGGGTGACAAGATAATTTTCAGCAATGTCCTCTTACTTATTGTGTTTTCAGAGATTAGAGTGCCAGATGGGGCAAGATAATTTTGTGTGGGAGTACCCAAAGGAAGACCCCTCACCCACAAAGAGATTTGAAAAATACACTTGCAATAGTATGACAACCGTTCACAAAACGCATCTTGAGAAGTGGTATATGCACTTGAGGAATGCATTTGGGGCGAGTGGAGGATCCCAAAACAACTACCAAAGCTCATAGAGGGAGAAGTTGAATTCGTAGTATACCAACACTTCTACATTGGTAGATTTAGGTTGGTTGATGAAAGCATGAGCCCATAGTGTAAACTTCCATTTTCCTTCACCGCTCAATACTTCCAAAGGCGGTAAATAGATTCAAGGAATCCAAGAAACTGAAGTTTGACCTTGGAAGTATGGATCGGGACCACAGGAGAGACACAAGATGTTGGTCTACCCCAACAAGCATGCATACATGGAAAAGTACGTGTCACATGAACTTTAGATGATGAAACCCCTAACTCTGCCTATTGTAGGGAGGTCCATGGTGCGTGTATACCTTCACATAAGGCCCAAGTTTGAGAAGGGAAATTATCTTGAAAATGAGATAGTTATACCTAAGGACCTAACAGGTAGGAAGAAGACCGTGCCCAAGAAAAAAGGAGAGAAGAAATAAAGAAGAAGGAACCTAGTGTCCAAGATACTCAAGTGGTGGGTGCCCCAAGAACAAGTGCTAGAACAAGTACTTACACGTGCAGGAAGAGGTCTCCAGTTAGAGAGGAGGTGCTAGAGAAAGGAAAGCTTATCACAGAGGAGAAATCACTAGAGGAGGAAGAGAAAGTAGAATCTCCTATACTAGATTCCCAGTTAGGAAGAAATAGAAGGTGATGGAGGAAGTTGACTCGGAGGAAATAGAGAGCTTGAAGAAATACATGGGTGAGAGGGATGATGATGAAGAAGATGAACCTGAAGGGGACTAGGAACCACTTGTTTTCAGTGTGTACGATTCGGGAGAAGAAGGTGCAGAGGAGAAGAATGACTATCACTTTGTGTAAAGGAAGGGAAGCCAGGAGGAGGAGGGTGCCTAGGACATGGAAGGAGGTGAAGAGGTTAGCACAAAGAGTTAGAGGACTCCAAACCTCATGCAGGAGTAGATAAACAAGGTGAGAAAGAGAAGCAATGAAAATTATTGAAGCCTTGGTAGAACAAGAATTGGAGCGCAACACTGAAATAGTGATGAATGAGGATAAGGAAGGAAGTGTAGGAAAAGACCACAACAACACGAGAGGACCCATTCTAACAATAATTGTTCCTAAGGGCACGTGCATAGGTGGAAAGCACATGGAGATCAAAATACCAAGAATGGACTACATTGATGATCACAACAAGGTGTTGCACGTGCGCTTCCAAAGCACAGTCCCAACAGATCAACTCTTGGTAATGAAGTTTTTGATGAAGAAGGTGCATACCCTCAGATGAGGTAGATGCTCTCTTGGGAAATTGAGTCCCACATCGACAAGCCAAATTTTAAGGTAAGCCAAGAAACACTAATGAAGATTCTTGAGTCAAAAGGAGATGACCCCTTGGTGAGCACTTAGCAGCTTTTGGATGAAAAAGTCTGCAATGCTTTAAATAAGGTCTTGGTTGAGCTAGAAGCCTAGGTTATTCGGAATGAATGACATGGTAAAATTTCTAGAGGTAGAGCTAGAGAAGAGGGAAGGAGAGCTAGAAGAAAGCACCAAGAACTTGAAGCAAGAGGAACTAATTAGCGCGCAGCTAAATCATGAAATTAGGGAAGAAAAGGCAAGGGTGCATGAGGTATATAAGAAGCTATAATCCATCACAGATGCCATTTTTTGAAGCATTCATACTGGCACCACTGCGCAAAAGTATGGATCTCCCTTGAGTTCCTTGAAGACTTAACACACATCCTCACCATGGAGAGGCAACCTCTAGCCTTAGAATCTGTAGAAGAATTAACAATGTGCCTTGAGAAGGAGGATAAATTAAAATTTGTAGCAATAATTTCCGAGTATAGCAAGGTCCTTGCTGATGTGAAAATTGCTACCCATACTTCGAGGCCGCGTCGATAGTTGTGTAGACAAAGATAAAGTGGTGAGTATTCGAGTCGCCACTCACAAGGTAAAGCTCAAAGAATTCCAAGAGAAGAACAAAGGAAATAGAGCAGAGTGGTGATGCAGCCTAAAATTTACTAGATAACACCCTAGTCGTGTTGGCACATCACTTAGCCTAGGCGAGCACTCACCCAAAGCGTGCAAAGGTATCGGGTCCCTCTTTAGGGTTTTTATAGCAGGATGTTAGCGTGATGAAGGAAGAAACATATAGATCCATAACTAATCCATCATTCTACTGATACAATGCGTGCTATATTCAAATCTATGAAAGAACAAGCTTAAACAATAATCATGGTGGGTCAAGAACATGCACTATTCAATTACACATAGTAATGACACTTAGATTCAGCCAATATCATCCATCTATTAATAAACACAAAATCTCCTTACAATAATGGAAATCTATACCAATGCACGCATGGATGCATTATAATAATCCAATAATATGCGCATACCGTATACCTTCATATATCCATATCTCCATATGTATGTTATACTCTATACTTCATATCATATATATAGGGTGGGGACTTGCCCTACATCACTTATCTATTCGAAATAGGCCACATGCTATTACTAGCCATGTGTCATTTACTGAGCATAGCCACACATGTAAGTGTGCTATCTATAGACCTCTTATAGTTAACTGAAGTGACAATCCTATTCTTATCTCATCTCCATGCAAAATGCTTCGATCTGATCCTCTAAAGATAGATAATGTGTGGCGCGCACATATTTGCATCGTTGGTGTGTTTGCATGCCATCTTCTTAAAATAGGTCTTCATGCTCAAAATTGGATAAGTCCCAAAAAATGAACTTGCCCTCCATGCATGTTCTCTTCCTATCCATTCACACCCTTAAACCTATCCTTCTCTACCACATAGACTTCTTGTGTGATCTCTAACAAGTATTCTCTGATCAACATCACCCCACACTAATCTCTTTGTCACCCCAACAATGGTTATTTGCAAAAACCGTAGAAAAGAATATTAAATGGAAAGAATAAGAAAGAATGTAGATGAATAAAGAATGTTTTAAGAGGCAACACCATCTCATCGGTTTGAAGGAGTAACTTTGGATACTCATCTTTTATTCGGCCTCCAAGGTCTTCCATTCAATGAGTGCTTGTTCTCGCTTTCTCTACGGAATGTCCATGTAATGGATTCCAATTCATCCCTCACAATCTCTCCTTTTTCATTCTATAGAACCAACACAATTCTAGAAATTGATGTCATTCTTCCTTCTAAAATATCCATCTTACGCAAAATGAGCTTCCCAAGATCTTCTAGCCAAGTCTTATGTGGCTCTTGTGTTGCTGTTAGGGCCTCACACTTCTGTTTAACCATTGACAACCTTTTTATGTGTGGCCCAATGCTTCATCCTTCATTACTCTCTGGACCTCATTGCTTTCTTCTAGGGTATTCATGTTGATAAGCACCTCTGGAGCTGTGTAAATGTTCAAAGCATGGTCTACTTTCTTCAATACTTCTTGTAGCACTTGCAACAACCCTTCATAGGATGCAATCTTTTACATCACTGAGGCTTTCTCTCATTCTCGTCTCTTGCTATGACTTCCTTTCTGCTATCATGCGTAGAGGTTCATCATCAAACATCATGTCCACAAAATTTCCTACATAATGTATAGCTGAGGGAAACATCTGTGGTACCTTGGTCTCCAAGTGTGGCCTAGCTCTTATGACATTGTCTCCAATATCCTCTGTGAAGCTGATAAATACTTCATTCGTTCTCTACGCCAAGTCCCTCTCTTTTGTTATGTGTGCTATCTTACCATCCTTTGTCTTTAGCTCCTCACATAGCACTCTGATTATTGTAGCTTTATCCATGTTTCTGCTAGCAACTTCAGCAGAAACCTTTACCAATTGCTAACCTGCCCATCTGACATGATAGTAGGATTTACCGTCATATGTCTAGATTGTGGTGCCTTCTTCAGCCATCTTGAAACACATGACTCTTCACATACATCAAATTCAAGCTCATCCATGTGGGTGTGCATTGACCATGATAGTTTATTTTGAGTGCGCACAGTCACCATATCCTCATCCATTAGCTCCCAACCAAATAAATCCTTCTGTGCTATCGTGCTCTGGAAGCGGGCACAAACAATTTTACTGCATCCTTTACATACCCCATGGCTAGTGGAATGTTCTCTCCACTCATCCTCTTTGATCTAGGACCCTTGGGAATTGTAGCTTCAAGGTTAGGAGCTTGTCCTATTACATCTTGAGTAGTCGCATGCGTGGATCCGGAGGTTTCCTTTTCTTTTTCTTCTTCGTCCTTCATCTCTTCATCTTTTTCTCTTCCTCATTCTATGGCTCATCTTCTTGCTCGAGTGGGGTAGGAGATGCATGCTCACTCTCTTCTGATTCCTCCACTTCTTTATCCAACTTCAACTTTCTTCTCTTCTTTGGTTCAGTGGTCTCCTTGTGTGGAGAGAGATGAGGTGATTTCCATACCATTTGTGGGGTTCCACTTTGATTCCTTGTGCATCTGAACACTTTCTTAAACCTATGCTCCCCCTGCTCAACCTTTGTATCTTCCTCTTCACCCTATCCTTAAGGTGGATTGGCCACGTGATGTGACTCTTCTCTATCATATGGTTGCTTTCTTCTACTCTCCAAGCCTCCACTATCTTCATGTTCCTCCTCTTTACCCTCTACTTCAACAACTTCTATGGGTCTTTGCATTGGTATGTTTTCTATTGTGTGTTTTCCATTCGGCATCCCTAGGAGCACGAATTCATTATCGACATACTTATTGTTCTCCATCTTGGGCTTCAGCTGAAGATACACCAATGTTGCCCCTACATCTACTACAACCAAACTTATTGGATTAGTATTCATCACCTCCGAAATGATCCTCTCGGTGTAGGCACTTCTTCGAGGATACACATACTTCTTCCTCAATATGTGGTAGTCACGGTCTACCTTATCCACATTGAATACTAGTCGTCACGTGTCTATAAATCTATGAACAGAGACTCCTGGAAATACCTTGCAATGAATTCTTAAGGAAATTTACACCAAGGGCTCTAGACTCCATCTCTCATTGGGAAGCACACGATGTAGAAATGTTGATACATAGCAAACTGGACTTATTTCCCTACTACTGATGATAAGTCCTTTGGGATGTGCCACTCTTCTCCAAATGCTGCGTGGAGCTTGTCATAACATTTCTTTGCCCTTTGCTTGATGTCATCTATCATGGACCCTTTACATAGGTACTTACTGAACCTTTCAGCTAGTGACTTATTCTCCATGGGGTATTCCCATACCTTTTCCTTCGACCCATCTGGTACTCCAATTTCCATGAATACTAGTAATAGTAGAACAGTCCCAAAGCTGATATTCCCTCCTGTGCACACTTCCTTGACTATTTGTTCTACAATGTAACCTACAATATTATAGATTGCTCCTTCTGACATCTTACGCATAATGTGTAACCACATAGTATTTACCTGTGACCACAACTCCTGATCATTCAACTTTGTAACAAGGTTCATTGTTGCTTGCATAGCCGAATAGTTCTTCAATTTATCTATATCCATACTACATGGACCCTTGAGTACCCCAACTCATGTCCGGTCTTTAAGATCATGGCTTTATGTGTTAGATCATTCATTATATCTTCTCTTGTGGCATTCAAACTTGTATGGCGAAGAGATAAGTGCATATGAGATTCTAATTTTACGTCCCTGTAAAGTAGAAGAAGTCCTCATGCACTCTGCTCATGAGCCAACGATACAAGGGATCATACTTCCTAAAATATGGAAGCTCATATAATTAGTAGACCCCAATTCTATTCATAAGCTTCTCACATTCATCATCATAAACCGACATGTCATCCATCATGCACGGTTATTCATCCTCACAGTGAGCGGTGTAATCGAGCTCCTTCTTGTTTCTCTGCGGTCCTGTGATTGTATTCACTCAATTTTCTCTTTCGATAGGTGAATCACATTCCTAGATGACAATAACCCCCTCTAGATATTGCATCTCGAAAAATTATATCTTTGGATCCATTTCTTCTTCCTCGATGACCACATTCTTCTTTCCTTTTATTACTACTATAGCTGCATTCTTAGGTGCTAGTTTTACCTTACAAATGTCTCCTCTTTTTAACATCGCAAATTATGAATCAAACCCTAGCTTGATTCAATCGTTTCCCTAGGTGTAAACTTCATTCCATAACTCCTCTATGTCTCCTTGCTTTGCTCAAACCCTTCACCACCGGGGACACAAGCTTCCATTCACACAGATCTGTTTTTCACACTTGGTTTCACACCCTTCACACCTTAACCCGATCACTTGGATCTTCACACTTAGCTCTTTCCCCAAACTCTTTTAGTCACAATGGTAAAAATGAATCAGTATCCCATCCTTATATAATTTTTCAAATTTTGATGCATTTATAGCTCCTTAACCTACTCAATATCCCCTCATTCATTGATGAAAGTCATTCATTCTGTAAGGTACATCTTTACACCCTAGCTATAACCTTCTAGTGTGCCTTCCTACCATTTGGTCACAGACTTCTCTTCAAAGACACGCCCTTACACATGAGTACCTCATCACTATACCTTCTCCTAGTAGTTATTATGGCCTCTGCTTACCTCACGTTATATTTTCCTTTCATTTATCTCCATCCTTGGTCACTATTGATGCAAAATCACAAAGCACCCACGGATGTAGATCAAGTTTCTAGGTTGATTACTTGGCATCCAGTGTGATTGCATAACATTGAATCCTTTCTCCAAGTGTGGGACTTGAAAAAATGAGAAAGGATTCTCCAGAGAAGGCTGGTTCCTATTCCTCTGTTCGGATGCACACGAAATATGCAGAGGGTTTTCTCAAAACCTAATCTAATCTGCCAAGGAGACAAGGTAAGAAAATGCATAAAATAAATCTAAGCTAATAGAGGTGATGCACCGAGGAATGAAGAACACCTATTTTGCCAGTAAACACAGACCATTTGAATGTGATATAAGATCATGCACAGATGACAAAACCTGCAGTGAAAGACCAGGAGGATGCAAAAAGAACACAGAGAGGGCTGAGAATCATCCACAGACATGCATTATTTGCTCCAAAGATTGATACAATACACTACAGAATGCCATGAGGTAGAATAGTATTACAGTTCAAATGAGAGGTTCGAATTCCACAAATTCGCCTGAGGAGAAGAAGGGAGAGGCAAAACAGAAAAATGTTCCACACTTTGAAGAAGCTCCTCTTTTCAATATATAGAAAGAATGAGAGAGGAAAGAGAGAAGGGAAAGCCAAATCTACCCCAACCACCTCCAGGTTGCATTCAATTCATCTCATCATGGCAAAAGTGGCGGATCCTGGCAAAACGGTGGGCTACCTAACAGAAGCGGTGAACTGTCTGCTGCATTAAAGTTGTTAGTTGAAGCATTACTTCTACTTGTTATTTCACGCCAGAGGTGTTTCTTGATTTTCTCTCTCCAAACTGAACCAAAATGTAAGATTGACCCTGGAATCGTGTAGAGAATCTCACAAGCTTTCCGTTGATATAAGGAACGTGCAAATCGAGCTCTGGATCAAAAGATATGACAATCTGAAGATTTAGGGCACGGAACAGACCAAGACGGATTTTGAAATATTTTCCCGCGCTTCGCCACCTGGACGACACGTGGCAGGCTCTGATTCGCTGAGCAACTCTCTCTCCTCCACCTCTCGGTGGGATTTCTTTTGAAATTTCCTTGTGGGCCCTAGCTGGGACATGTGGCGCAATTTTATTGGTTCGGGTCAGTGCTCGAGACTTCACCCTTTGACTTTTTGACCTTTTTCTCCTTGTGACACGTGTCGTGATCTGGCTGGTTCTCGCCCCTTTCGGCTCCTTCACGTCTTTTTGTCCCATTTGTCCCACTTTGTTTCGGACTGTTTGTGCTCATTTCGGCCGATCCGGCCGGTTCGGGTCTTTTTGTCCCATTTGTCCCACTTTGTTTCGGACTGTTTGTGCTCATTTCGGCCGATCCGGCCGGTTCGGGTCTTTTTGTCCCATTTGTCCCACTTTGTTTCAGACCGTTTGTGCTCATTTCGGCCGATCCGGCCGGTTCGGGTCTTTTTGTCTCATTTGTCCCACTTTGTTTCGGACTATTTGTGCTCATTTCGGCCGATCCGGCCGGTTCGGGTCTTTTTGTCCCATTTGTCCCACTTTGTTTGAACTGTTTGTGCTCATTTCGGCCAATCCGGCCGGTTCGGGTCTTTTTGTCCCATTTTTCCCACTTTGTTTTGGACTGTTTGTGCTCATTTCGGCCGATCCGGCCGGTTCGGGTCTTTTTGTCCCATTTGTCCTTGTTGCTATTTGGGCCGCCTGGAGGCTTTTCGGCCGATCCGCGCCTTGACGTCCCAAATGTCCCAATTGCTCCTAGGACTAGGACTTAGCCGATTTTCACAATTTTTCCTGGATCAACCTACTTGCCTGAAACTGCAAAACTCTGATGCATGTTATCGAAATTTACCGGGGGGAAATTTTGACAACAGTTTTGACGACTCAGCGGGGTCACCTACCTGCTAGGTAGAAGATCAGTGGCCTTTTAGTGATCCATTGGGCATGGAGTTATAAGCAATAACAAAGCAGGCACGATCTGCTGACTTCTTCTCCGGTGACACTCGAGCGTAAAAAACAACACGAGAGCAAGCAAAAAACTGTGCCAAAGCACTTAGGGAAATAGAAACCTAACTACCACAGGACAATGTGCATACGCACTTAGAGGAATTAAGAAAAATCTAAACTAATATTTACAAGGGCAAACCCCTTCTTTTTAGTAGCAATGTTTAAGATAGATTCCGTTAACCGGAATCGGAAGTTCCTTTCCATCCAATGCAGACAATTGGAAGGCATTACTATTTTTGCATCCCGTGACCATGTAGGGACCACTCCAGATGGCATCAAACTTGGAATGCCTTCCTGGTTTTGCCCGATCTGCATCCCATTTCAGAACTAGGTCCCCTTCCTGGAAGGTCCTTGCTCTTGCTCTCTTATCAAACCATCTTTTTACTAAGGCCTGATCCTTTTGATAAATGCGAAGCTACTGTTCTCTGATTTCTTCTAATTCCATCAATTCTGCATACCTGACTTCCATTGGTTCGAACTCAGATAACTCAAACTGCTTCATGAGCTCCAAGGCTGGCAATTCTAATGATATAGGCAATACTGCCTCCTTCCCATAGACCAACTTGTAGGGAGAATTACCTGTAGACCTCTTTGGTGTTATCCTGTCAGCCCATAATGCTGATTTTAGCCTTGTATGCCATGTTCTTTGATTTTCATCCAGAGTCCTTCTGATGATTTTTAGCAAATTCTTGTTTGTGGACTCTGCCTGTCCATTACCCTGCGGGTAATAATTTGAAGAGGTGCTCAAATAGATTCCATTCTTGACAGCCCATTCTGTAATTTTTGAACCTATGAATGCTAATGCATTATCTGATATGATGGTGGCCGGCACACCGAACCTGGTTGCTATTTCTTCATAAAAGTCTAGTATGTTAGACTCACTTGCCTCTTTGAGCGCTACTGCTTCGGTCCACTTGGTGAAATAGTGCAGCCATGTTGTAAGAATCCACTTATGGCCTTGACTCGGGTGGGATTGATGACTCAGTGAAGTCAATCCCCATTGCATGAATGGATGATCTACTGAAATTGGACGAAGGGGCAGTGCTGCTAATCTTCCTTTCCCTGTGAATAATGCACATTTCTCGCATTTCTTAACCCATGAGTAGCAATCATTGAATACAGTAGGCCAATAGTAACCAGCTTTCATGATTTTGAGAGCTGTTACTCGTGGGGTGAAATGGCCTCCTGCCTCCCCGTCATGGAACTCGTGTAAGATCCTCTCAACCTGACCTGTCCCAATGCATCTTAATAGAACACCGTTGATGTCTTTTTTAAACAAAACACCATCAACAAGTACATATGGAACTGCTTGTAATCTGAAGTACCTTCTTTTTGCTTTGCTCATTTCTGGAGGGCACATGCCCGTCTGTAGGAAATGTATCATATTCTGAGTCCAACAGGGAGTGGACACATCATCATTTTCCTGTTTTTGATCATCTTGTAATAGCAGGACAGCGTCTTCTTCATCTTACGGGTTTATGCAGTTTGTTTGGAAGCAAGCTGCTCACACAAACCTTTGCCTCTTACCAACTTGGTGATCTTGATCTCAATGTCATACTCCATGACATGGGTGATCCATCCTGCCCTTTTCTCATTCAAATCCTTGTTGAGGAGGAAATCCTTAACCCCAGCATGTGAGACTAGCAACTGGACCTTATTGTTTGAGACTAAATGCTTGAATTTCTTCAAGCTTCTGATTACTGCAAGAACATGCTTTTCAATAAAAGAGTACCTCACTTCGTATTCACCTAGGCTCTGGCTGAAGAAGGCAATTGGCTGTTCATCATTATCTTTGTTCTTTGTGTACCAGAATGGCAGAAATAGTGTCATCACCTCCAAATGCATAGAGGATGAAATCCTTGGAAAAGTGCAGGTTGATGAGAGTGGGTGCTTGGGAGATGGCTTCTTTGATTGCTTCAAAACTCTCCTTGCCTTCTGCCAGTCCATTTGAAAGCCATGCTTTTCCTTAACATTTTGGTGATGGGCTTAACAAGGGCTGCAAAATCTGGGACAAACCTCGAACAAATTTTATCCTTCCCGGGAAACTCGAAGGGCTTTCTTGTGGCTAGGCAATGGCATAGCTCTTATGGCTTCAACCCTCTCTGGATCAATTGCTAATCCTTCCTTGGAGACAATATGGCAAGGAGCTTCCCTTTGTGTGCGAAAGATGCACTTCTTAGGATTCAAAGACACTCCAAATTTTCTACACCTCTACGGAAACACTTTTTGAGGTGAAAGAGATGGTCTGCTGGCATTCTTTGAGAAGACAGTAATATAATCTAGGTATATCAGCACTATCTTGTTGATCAAGCCTTTGAATGCCATATCCATAGCTCATTTGGAATGTTGCTCGGCATTCGATAGTCCAAATGGAATCTTTTTGTAAGCATATGTGCCCCATTTGGTTGTGAAGGCTGTCTTGGCTGGTCTTCCTCCTTCACCATAATCTGATTGAAGCCTGAGTAACCATCAAGTAGTGAAAACCTTTCTGAACCAGCTACGACCTGCAATATTTGCTCCATGGAAGGGAGTGGATAATGGTCCTTGAGAGAGGCTCTATTCAAATCTCTAAATTCAACACACAGTCTGATCTCTCCACTCTTCTTTCTGACTAGAACTAAGTTGGCAACCCAACTAGAATGCTTGATTGGGAATATGATTCTTGATTCAATCAGCTTGTCCAATTCTTTCCTCATGAGAGGCTCCATGTGTGGATTGGTGGTCTTGTTTCTACTTTGACGGGCTTAGTATTTGGATCCAATTCGATGGTATGCTGAGCTAAGTTGGGATTGAAACCTTTCAAGTCTTCATAGCTCCAAGCAAACATGTCAGGGAATTCTTGACATAGCTGTATGAACTCACACCTTTCTTGCTCAGTTGTCATCCTTCCAATTTGCAATGGCTTGTTCTCTTCTACCAAGATGGATACCGAATCTTCTCTCTTGACCTGAATGTTTGCTTTTCCTTTCTAAACTGATCATTGGGGTTAAAAATGGACTCCAAAGTGATAAGTCCTTTGGGCAGCTTGTCAGTTCTCAGCTGTATCACTTGGTCACCATATTGCTGTTCCAACTTCTCTTGATTCTTAGCTGAGAACTCAGCTTCCTCTTGCAAGAAGTGGATGATTTGCTGGTCATTCTCAAATACCTGCCAACTGACATTGTTATCCGGCACTGAAGGCCTCACAATCACGTGGATGTTTGGCTATACCTTATCTTGTTGAATGTTTTCTACAATGTCAAAGGCTGCCCCTACTGCTGCAAGCCTGTCAGCAGCTTGATTCTCTTTCCTAGGGATGGCTTTGATGCCGAAACCCTCAAAATATTCCATGAGGTCCCACACCCTGTTCTTGTAGCATCTGAGTAGATCATTTTTGGCAGCATGTTGTCCCTTGACTTGATTTACAATCAATTCACTGTCCCCAAAAACTTGCAAGTTCTTTATTTTTCTCTTGATTGCCCAATGCATCCCTTGCACCAAGGCTTCATATTCAGCAGTGTTATTGGAGCATGCAAATTGAAATCTAAAAGCTGAATAATACTTTACTCCTTGAGGTGAAATAAGCATGGCTCCACCTCCTGCACCTTGTCTACTCCTTGATCCATCAAAAAACAGCTGCCACACCTCATTGTCATCCTTGTGGTTTGGCTTGGTGATGCTAGGAATAGGTTGACTTTCTTCGTGTATACAATAGACTCCTAGTTCAGATTCTTCTATTCCTTGATAAGGATCAAAAGCATGTACCTTGTTTGCCCATTCATCAAGAGTTAGATCTGGGATGTTTCCAACTTTAGTGTCAGTTTCATCCGTGTTTGGGTGATCTTCTTGATCAAATGCTGAGCAATTGGCATTAATCTGACTTGGAGTATAGGGCTCAATGTGGAAGTTTGCAATAGGTTCTGACCTAATTGTAGCCTTAGTTCCATACCTTGTTCTGAATAGCATGTGTGACCAATCAGCGGACAAATATCCCCCAATCTTGGCAGTGAAGTCCCTTGATAAACATAGGGCAAAGAGTGGTGGAAGGTCTATGACTGATATATCTTGTAAGACAACAACATTTGGACATGCATGCAAGGTAAGACTCAAATTTCTAATCACTCCAACTATTGCTATTGCTGTCCCATCCAGCTGCACTACTCCCTTAGATGTTATTTCATACTGGAGCCCTAACTGATCAGCTATCTGTTTAGGCATTACTGAGCTACTTGCCCCGGAATCTATCATGCAATTATGTACTAGCTGATTTCCAATGATTAACGAAACATAAAAAGGGGGAGGCTTCAGCATTCTACCTTGTTGTGCTCCATGATTTCCTTCAGGCTGGGCAGCATTTGTGAGCACTTTGTCTTGCATCTGCTGATTCGAAGCTGGCCAGTCCTTCATGGCAGCTTGCAGCAGATCTCTTTGGCCTGGGATGGATAGGGATTCCCACATAGATATATTGACGTTTGTCTTCTTCATCTGATCAATGATACTGAATGGTGATGAAGGATCTCTCTGCTGTCCCTTGGTTTGCACATTTACTCCTTGTATGTGGGCAGCAACAGCTGGCATTTGAGTTGGCCTAGGGGCTGTTCTTGGCTGCCCTTGTGCATTTGAAACGGGACTTTGCCTGCCAATCATTTGTGGAGCCATGGAAGGTTGTGGATTGGCTGGGGCTAATGGCTGCTCTTCACCCAAATTTCTCCTTTTTGACCTTGTGTTTGCTGCAACACCTTGAGAAACTGCCTGGTTCATGCCACAAAAATCCTCTGCTTGCCAATTTACCAATGTGGTGTCATTTGGGGCTGATTGCTGTTGGAATGTTTCTTGTTGTTGGCTGTTTTCTTGACTGTTCTCACCCTCCACACCAGTAGTTGTTATCATTAAAGCTTGAGTCAAAGCACCATTGAAGCACATGGATTGATTATGAGGCTCATTACATGGAAAACACCAATCATACTCCTGGGCAATGTTGTTTTGTCTTTGGTACTAATGCCTTAGAGGCAGATATGGCATTTGGATTATAGGGCTGGAATGGTCTATTGGCAGGAGGCCTTGCTTGATTCTGATTTGCAGCTGAATTAGGTGGCCTTTGAGGCTGATATGGCTGCCTATTAGGTTGAGCTTGAGGCTGATACGAAGGTCTAAAACCTTGAGCTTGCTGTCTCTTGAGTGTGACCAGCTCATTGCCTAGATTTTGCAATTGCTTCATGACCTCTTGAAGCTCATTTGGGGCACTTGGAGATGAAGTGGAGGCTTCATTTGAACTCTGATTTCTAGGAGTGGGAATAGGAGCTAAGACAGGTGCTTGACTAGCACTTGGGCTCTCTAAACTTGGATATAATGGCATTGGAGGCCTAGGAGCTATCTTGCCAGCTTGAATCAGACAATTTTCAGCTCTAATGGCTATACTATAAGCAGCAGGGATAGTTGTGCCTCCCATAGATTGAACCAACATAGAAATATCAGAATTTAAAGCTTTAAGGTAATATAGAAAAGCACCTTCTGCTGTTGGCCTGACTGCTACTGGAATCCTATCCCAAGACCTTTGAAATCTGAAGTTGAAATCAGTCAGCTGCTCGTTGGGGGCTCTCTTGATAGTTGTCAGCTGCTCCAAAAGAGACAAGTTGTCTCCCTTCTCTCCAAATTGATCATGAAGTGCAATACACAGCTGATTCCAGTTTGTGATAGAACCAGCTTCAAGGCTTCTGAACCATTGCAATGCCTTCCCTTTGAATGATGATGCCAGCAGTTTGACAGCCACATCCATTTCATTTATCTCATGGATTACACAGATGTTAGCAATGTCTTTGACATGATCACCAGGAGTGGTATGATTTTCTCCAGTAAAAAATGGAATGTTCTTCAACGCTGCAATTGGAACTGGATTCTGTGCATTGAGGGCAAGTGGGCTGCTGCCAGTGAAATTGACAAAGGGATTTGCTGGTTGCGCCATTCTGATTAGTCGAAGGACTCTTGAATACTGAATGAAAGGCCGAGCAGGTGGAGGAGTTGAGAGAGTTCTATTTGGTGGAGATGGAGAACTTTGAATCCTTCTTCCTCTTTGCCTTCTTCTTGGAGATAATTGCAGGTATTCAAACAACACTTCTTCTTCTCCAACTCTTGACCTTGTGATTCTTCTCATAAGCTTTTAGGCCTATGTACTGCTGAAACTAGTTGATCTTTCTCTTGGAGTCGCCAGATATGCGAATAATAGCTCTTTTCAATCAATAAAATTGCAGCAGATTCATATCAACTTTGCTGCAATAAAAATGAGACCTCTAGGTCCCACCGGGCGTGCCAAAACTGTTGATGCAAAATCACAGCACCCCTGGATGCAGATCAAGTTTCTAGGTTGATCACTTGGCATCCAGTGTGATTGCATAACATTGAATCCTTTCTCCAAGTGTGGGACTTGAAAAAATGAGAAAGGATTCTCCGAGAGAGAAGGTGGTTCCTATTCCTCTGTTCGGATGCACACGAAATATGTAGAGGGTTTTCTCAAAACCTAATCTAATCTACCAAGGAGACAAGGTAAGAAAATGCATAAAATAAATCTAAGCTAATAGAGGTGATGCACCGAGGAATGAAGAACACCTATTTTGCCAGTAAACACAGACCATTTGAATGTGATATAAGATCATGCACAGATGACAAAACCTGCAGTGAAAGACCAGGAGGATGCAAAAAGAACACAGAGAGGGCTGAGAATCATCCACAGACATGCATTATTTGCTCCAAAGATTGATACAATACACTACAGAATGCCATGAGGCAGAATAGTATTACAGTTCAAATGAGAGGTTCGAATTCCACAAATTCGCCTGAGGAGAAGAAGGGAGAGGCAAAACAGAAAAATGTTCCACACTTTGAAAGAAGCTCCTCTTTTCAATATATAGAAAGAATGAGAGAGGAAAGAGAGAAGGGAAAGCCAAATCTACCCCAACCACCTCCAGGTTGCATTCAATTCATCTCATCATGGCAGAAGCGGTGGATCCTGGCAAAACGGCGGGCTGCCTAACAGAAGCGGCGAACTGTCTGCTGCATTAAAGTTGTTTGTTGAAGCATTACTTCTGCTTGTTATTTTGTGCCAGAGGCATTTCTTGATTTTCTCTCTCCAAACTGAACCAAAATGTAAGATTGACCCTGGAATCGTGTAGAGAATCTCACAAGCTTTCCGTTGATATAAGGAACGTGCAAATCCGAGCTCTGGATCAAAAGATATGACAATCTGAAGATTTAGGGCACGGAACAGACCAAGACAGATTTTGAAATATTTTCCCGTGCTTCGCCACCTGGACGACACGTGGCAGGCTCTGATTCGCTGAGCAACTCTCTCTCCTCCACCTCTCAGTGGGCTTTCTTTTGAAATTTCCTTGTGGGCCCTAGCTGGGACACGTGGCGCAATTTTATTGGTTCGGGTCAGTGCTCGAGACTTCGCCCTTTGACTTTTTGACCTTTTTCTCCTTGTGACACGTGTCGTGATCTGGCTGGTTCTCACCCCTTTCGGCTCCTTCGCGTCTTTTTGTCCCATTTGTCCCACTTTGTTTCGGACTGTTTGTGCTCATTTCGGCCGATCCGGCGGTTAGATCTTTTTGTCCCATTTGTCCCACTTTGTTTGGACCATTTGTGCTCATTTCGCCGATCCGGCGGTTCATCTTTTTGTCCCATTTGTCCCACTTTGTTTCAGACCGTTTGTGCTCATTTTGGCGATCCGGCGGTTCGGGTCTTTTTGTCTCATTTGTCCCACTTTGTTATGGATTTGTGCTCATTTCGGCCGATCCGGCCGGTTCGGGTCTTTTTGTCCCATTTGTCCCACTTTGTTTCGGACTGTTTGTGCTCATTTCGGCTGATCCGGCCGGTTCGGGTCTTTTTGTCCCATTTGTCCCACTTTGTTTCGGACTGTTTGTGCTCATTTCGGCCGATCCGGCCGGTTCGGGTCTTTTTGTCCCATTTGTCCCTGTTGCTATTTGGGCCGCCTGGAGGCTTTTCGGCCGATCCGCGCCTTGACGTCCCAAATGTCCCAATTGCTCCTAGGACTAGGACTTAGCCAATTTTCACAATTTTTCCTGGATCAACCTACTTGCCTGAAACTGCAAAACTCTGATGCATGTTATCGAAATTTACCTGGGGTGGGAATTTTTGACAAACTTTTGAGAAGTAATCTTCTTTTGAATTAAATCACACCCATAGCAGCTTATTCCCTTCACCTTTCAATTCCCATAGTATTTTACTTGGATAACTACAATCACCCCACACTAAAGGTATGTGCGGTCCTCGTGCATAAACATGCTTTATATAGTAATTAGCTGCATGCACGCAAGCGCACTTATTACCCAAAAACAACAACTAAATTGATAAAGCATGGTGACAATGAAGGAAATACATAATTGAAAAACTAATCTAAATGGAAATAATACCTTATTACAAACACCAAGAAGACTTATTTATAGTAGGATTTCATCCTACTCCCATTAAATTAATCGGGTAGCCATCCTCCATCAAGTTCTTTTAACTAGCAAGCACTGATTTAAGTATGTAAGTGATGACATATGGCCCCAACCAATGTACTTTCTGGATGGCACAAGAACTTAGAGTCGTAAAGAAGTACCATTTGTCCAATTTCAAACTTCTTATCCCTTATGTTTCTTATCATACCATGCTTTCTACCGGATTTTTCCTATTTCGACTCCATCGTGCTATGGGTCATCGCTCATCAATTGAATCGGTTTCTCAATACGCTCTTCTAAAGCATGTTCATTAGGTAGACCTCCAGCATGTGTAATGCACAAAGAAGGTAACATAAATTCTATTAGGAGAACAACTTATGTGCCAAACACTAATTGAAATGGTGTGGATTTGTTAAATCTCTTATAAGTTGTTCTATATGCCCAAAGAACAACTCACACTTTATCATCCCAATCCTTTCTCCTAACATCACAATTTTTATCAAATTTTGTATCAAAATCTTGTTGAAAGCCTCGTAGTTCCATTTGACCAAGGATGATAGGGTGTAGTTTTATGGTGTGCAACCATAAACTCGTCTAATAGGATCATGATTGTCTCATTCAAAAAGTGTGTACCCCTATCACTTATCAAGCTTAAAGGACATCCATATCTTATAAGAACATTATCCCATAGAAACCTAGTTGTTGTATCCATTGTATAGTCCTTTGTAGGTGTGGCTTCTACCCACCATGTTACATAATGTGAAAGTAATGATATAGCGCAACCCGAGTCCTACGCGCAGCTAGTGAAATAGGTCCTACAAAGTCAATGGCCCATTTCTCAAATGGTTCAGCACTAGTAATTGGTCTCAAAGGCATCTCATCTCTTTGCCTTGGTTTTCCTAGGCAACTGACAATGATCACACACCTTACAATATTCTTACAGTATTTATACAATTTCTCCC
This sequence comes from Taxus wallichiana var. yunnanensis, assembly GCA_018340775.1. Classification (NCBI taxonomy): domain Eukaryota; kingdom Viridiplantae; phylum Streptophyta; class Pinopsida; order Cupressales; family Taxaceae; genus Taxus; species Taxus wallichiana. The sequence continues at coordinate 1,036,979,051 of CM031240.1, read as the reverse complement.
ACCATAATCTATAAAATAGGATATTTTAGCGATGCATCACACCGTATAGTGGCCTCCTGCAATACCACCATGAGCTTCTTCCATAATATCCTTGTGCTCATGCTCGATATAAAACGGTGTAATACTTCATCTCTACGACTTGTAGAGGTCACCACCGATTAACATAAATGGTGCCATGCATATAGCAAGTTGTTTCTTTTCTAATTCCTTTATTCCTTCTAGTGCCACACCAATCCACAAAAAGATAGCAATGTCTTCTAATTCTGAAGGCATGCATTGTAGCCTATATAACTATGCATTTGGCATGGTTTCTTCAATTTTCTGTGCTTCCTCTCCTAAGTTGATTCTAGATAAATGGTATGGTCCAGAGTTGTTTTTCCCGAGCTTCACCACAACTATGAAGTCAAACTCTTGAAATAGGAGTAATCATCGCATATGCACCCTTACAAGACTTGGTTTGTTCACCAAATACTTTAAGGCCATGTGATCTGTATAAAACACAAATGGTGTTGCTAACAAGTACTGATGAAACTTGTGTAGTGCATAGATCATTGACAAATCTTCACGCTCTATAGTTGTATAATTTTGTTCAGTAGGAGTCAACTTCCTACTAGCAAAGAAAATTGGATGATCTACAATACCTTCTCGGGTTGAGCTAATATCTGCACTAATGGCCATGCGAGGCATCCACATGCACATGAAATGGTTTATCCCATGAGGAAAAACACATAATGGGTGTGTAGTAAGTTTCTCTTTTAATATCTCAAACACGAGCTGATGCGGTTCTCCCCAATAAAATGTACATTTCCATTTTAATAATTCTTCCAAGGGTGCAGCAATTTTGGCATACCCTTTGATGAACTTTGATAGTAACTGTATGACCCAAAATTCCACACACCTCACTTTGACTGGTAGGTGCTTTCAGGCCTAGAATGACTGTAACCTTAGCCAGATCAACCAAGAACCCTTCCTTGTAGATTATATGCCCTAAAAATATTTTGAAAGGTGTAGTAAATATGAACTTCTTGATGTTTAAAGAGATACTCAATTTTCTACATCGTTCAAACATTAAGCGCAGATTGTAACAATGATATTTTAGAAGACCATATATTGTCCAATCATCTAGGTAGACCTGTAAGAAGTTTTCAATAAAATTTTTAAATGCTTAAAATACTATGCGCGAGAATACAACAAGTGCATTTTTCAATCCAAAAGGCATCACAATATAGGAAAAACTGCCCCATTCAGTAGTAAATGTTGTCTTTTCTTGATCCTCCTGAGCAATCCTAACTTGATGATACCTAAAAACCCATCTATGAAAGAATATATTTCACACCCTACCACTCCTTCCGGTATTTCCTCAATGAATGGCATAGGGAACCGTTACATTACATAGGAAATATTTAGCTCCTTGTAGTCCACACATATTCTAATTCATCCATCCTTCTTGATATTGTTCACTATTGGACTAACCCATTTTGACTCATCAAGGGGCTTGATAATTCCAGATGTCAACATTTTATCAATTTCTTCTTTTACCTTTTCTTACAAATTAGGATTCATTTCTTAAGGTCTCTTTCTCATGAGGTGTGTACCTTAAACTTTATCTTCATTTCCCAAGTGATTCATGTACGCCTTTAAGTTCATGATACCCTTAAGGGAATAATTCTTGATAATCCCCTGAGTAACTCAATGATCTTTGCTACCTCCAAGTCTAATCAGTAGTCTCCAATTATGGCCTCCCTAGGCTCAGTCTCCGAACCTATATTCACCTTCTTTTTCTTCATGGGTTCATGATAGGTGTGTGTATCCTTGTCCGCACTATCCAAAATCTCACACACCCCTTGTGAATGCTCAATATCCAGGTTCTCATCTTCCTCATCATTCACAATGTAAACCATCTTTCCTTTCTCTTTCTCAAGGCAAGCACACTCAAGTAGTATGGAGTCAATTTCTTCTTCCCTTTCAAAACATGCACCCGATTGTCTCACCCATTAATTCTGTATGAGTTCCTCCACCTTTTCACTATCTCCCATGGTTAACCACTTGAAAAATTTTAATGCCTCTTCTATTAGAGGTTGGGAAGATAAGTATTCAAAGGTCTGGATCATTCCTACTGAGTAAAATTTTAACAGTTCCCAATCTCTTGATGTAGTTCGCATATACATACCAGGCACATGCACATCCTTGTAGTGTAGAGTAAAATCTATGCACCCAGAGTGAAGGTGGTACTACTTCTTGTCCTACTATCCAAAGTCTCTCACATTATTAAATGTGATGTTGAATGAGTTGATCACCATGATAAGTGTAGATCTACGTAGGTGCATTATTTCTTACAAACCTAATCAATAAGGTGACTCCAATATCTTCCCATTTTATAAGATAATCTCTATGGACTACCCACCGGTGTACTTTCTTTGTCCCACACAAGGTATATACTAACATATCTCTTCTCTTAATTTGATCTATCCACTTGGTTTTCATGGATTTCAAAATGCAGCAATATCTTCTACCCCTATATACCAAGTGTATGTGTTACCTATCCATCCAAATGAATGAAGTCTATTCTTTCTTGCAACTATGCTTTTCACCTTGTGCCCTACTAGTTCATATGTACCATGAACCCAATTTTCACAAGGAATACTCATAGTATCACTAATAGAATGAGAATCCTCCCATTGTAGAATGCCTTATTTTGATGGTCCATTAACCTCTAGGTCTGAATAGTGCGTACATAAAATTTTTTAAGTCCTCACTTAGAGGCTCAACATATGGTGTAGACTTCCCATCTGTCAAAGGTATCATAACTCTTTCCCCTTGTTCTCAAAGCTAATATACCCCTTATTGAATCTCAAGTCAGCATTATTCCCATAGCACCAAGGGCATCCAAGAAAGGCTTGAAAATTGTCAAAACCTTCTACAAGTGCTAATACTTCAAAAATCCTATGAGAGTGGCCTTAGTCCAGTTTTCTATAAACAACACATTAGATGATGGATGTAATGGACACCTCCCCATTTGTACCCATTCATCTAACATAAGCACATTTACTTTTGCACTGTATCAATCAATATGTTTCTCAAGCCAGCTACCCATCCATAATAACATTTAGAGTAATTTCCATGTCATATTAAATGCTATCGGGGAAGATTTGCATGCAGGATCTATCATCTTGTCTCAACATTTGTGCATAGAGTGTCCCCTTTTAACCAACTTCCTAACAATGGGATGATGTTCTCTGGCATAACATTTTGATACTTCTCTCGGATCATCAATATCAGTTTGGACTATCTCGATGCTTTCTTCTCGATCTTTTGATCTCTGTATCTCATCATGAAGATTCCTTAGCACTTCCATGGTATCTTGGTAAAATTCCTTCTGATGAGCAGGATTTGGGTACCTTGCATGAAAAACCTCATCCTTGGTGATCATAGGCTTTTGGTGCAATGCCTCTCTTGCACGTGCTACTTCAACTCGTGTAGTAATCTTCACTGTCAATGCCTCAGGTCCTTCTGCTATCTTGGGCATCCACTGATCTTCTATAACGTGTTGGATTCTAACCATCCCGACACCTTTGTTTTCTTGCTGATGTTGCTTAATCAAATGCTCATATAAGTTTGGGAACTCTTTGTAGCTATGGTTCTTTCCAAAGAAATAACATGTAATATTTTGAGGACATTGCACCTATAATGGTCGGGAGATCCGCACGTATAAGATGTTCCATGAGGGAACTCGGCTCTTCCTCCACCATGGTCGTGTCCTCCATATCCACCATGATATCCACATCCCCTTCCATGACCTCCTTCAAAATGCCCCTCATTCTTGTCATAGCACGTTTGATTATGATCCTGATCCCGGTGCTCATTCTTACCCTTAGAATTATCTCTTATACTGTCTCTGTCGTACCCCAATGTCTATAGAATCCTAGATCGACCAATCAACCGAGAGTCTTTAGTATCATGGGTTGTGGACTGGAAAATTTTGTAAAAGTAGGATGCATTCTTCCTTATTGGGCACTTTAACACGGGATGGTGACTAGCATCATGATTCAAATGATAGATCTCACAATCCAATAGTAATGAACGTATTGTTCTGCGACGAAAAATATTCTTGGTGTGACCTTCCACTTCACAATCTGTACACCAAATTTGTTAGCACATTTCATGGGTTGAATTTTACGATAGCTTCTCTAAATATTTGGCCATAGCTGCAGTATGTGCCTGCCTAAGAATGGACTAATTCCAATGTCAATGCTCCCAACTACCTCAAAGCATGTAAAGATACTTCCAATGCTTCATGTGGATGAGTATATGTCTTATGTGACAAAGTGCTCTTTTGAATGGTGTAATCAATCCTCCAACGAACCATTTTGCATGCTAACTTGTGTGAATATCATAAGATAAATTAGATAGAAGTGTCTTAAAATGGTCATCATACTCATATACACTCTCGGTGGTTCCCGCTTGATATCTTTGAGTGCACCGATAATTTTCTACTTAAATTTTGGGATATAGAACTATTTTAAGAAAACATCCTTGATGCTACATAATCCACGCAAGGTTGATCAGGTCCAAAATTCCTATACCAAGCTGTGTACTCATCCCCGCAAGGTTTTAGCTAATCAACTTGCCTTGCGCTCAACACCATGATCCCTTTAGCGTGCCATAGGATTTCACACATATGCACATGTTCGATAGCATCCTCAATACCTCTATACTTTGGGAGACGAAGAAATATCTCCATATACATATTTTTGGTTATTGCGGAGCTTGACCACCTGATCTAAAACCTCATGTGTTCCCTCTGCCTCCAGAACCACCAGATCTACTGGAACTAGAACCACTTATACCTCATGATCCTCCACCTATAACTGGAATAGGACTTGTAGATGTACTCCCTTGTGCTCCAACAATAGTACTATACTGAATCCCTATAGTCTGTGAGGTAGTTCCACTTCCAGAGGTGAACCCAACATTCTATGCACTCACATTTTGTGTAGATGATGCGCCTGAAATCACACCTCCAAATAACATTGAATTCATTTGTCCTACCATTTATGTGCTTGCTCCCGACTTACTCCTTCTCTCCTACTTCCCAAGTTAGTTTGTTGGTTACTTTTCATACTAGACACTGAAAAACCAAGCGCAAGGGCTAGGTCACCGGGTGGATTAAGATGTGCACCCGCGACCTAGGTAGTCTCTACTAGCACATACGTGTAAGACCAAGGGGGATCTTTGTCATGTTTTCCAATATGGGGGAGTTCATAATGCTCTAGCTTCACATCTTCTACATGAGATTTAAATCCTTCACGAGCCATCTCTCTCCTCAACACCATACTTTACGTTATTTCTCTATCTCCCTCTCACATGCCTCATTATACTTAATCCACCTCTCCTCTCTCTACCTCTCTCTGCTAGGTCTTCCATCTTACACCAAACTTGTTCCTACCCTTATGCATGGTAAACTTTACTTAGCCATTGGTTTACTCTCTAGGTTCAAAGTTACCATCAAGATCTTGATCGCCAGTGGAATGCCTTGCAGATATGTCCCTCTAGGATACTATAAAAATGGAGTTCATCTACCTTTGGGCAAGAGTACGTTAAAATTGAATATTCTAGAATATAAATGTATGGAACACCATGAAACCACATATCCACAGCGTGATTCTAGATCAAATCAACATCATAAAGGGCTTAAAATTCTTCCTATGTCCAGACAAGTGTGTGATACCTCCAATTCCATTGAGATGCATAAGTAGTAAGCCACTTGTATAGTTCTACTAGAAAGATGGTGAAAAATCTCTCATATAGGTTGTCATATAGATTTTGTTCTAACCAAGTGCGTGCATTAAACTTAGATCCTTTGTTGAACCACTTTACATATTCTTCCTCAGGATTATGTACCCACTCCTCAATACTTGCTAGAGTTAACCGGTACGTCTTCATCACGAACCATCCTGAAAAAAACTAAAAAGAGGTCCCAAAAGAACCAATGATGCAGCCTAGAATTTACCAGATAATACCCTAGTTGCACTGGCACATCACTCAGCCTAGACTGAGCACTCACCCGAAGCGTGCAAAGGTACCAGGTCCCTCTTTAGGGTTGTTATAGCAGGATGTTAGTGTGATGAAGGAAGAAACATATATATCCATAACTAATCCATCATTCTACAATGCATGCTATATTCAGATCTATGAAAGAACAAGCTTAAACAATAATTATGACAGTCAAGAACATGCACTACTTAATTACACACAGTAATGAAACTTAGATTCAACCAATATCTTCCATCTATTAATAAACACAGAGGCTCCTTACAATAATGGAAATCTATACCAATGCATGCATGGATTTATTACTGTAATCTAATAATATGCGCATAGCTCTATACCTTCATACATCCATCTCTCCCTGTGTATGTTCTACTATGTACTTCATCTCATATATATAGGGTGGGGACTTTCCCTTCACCACATATCTATTCCAAAAATAGGCTACATGTTATTACTAGCCACGCATTTTTTACAGGCATAGCCACACATGTGTGTTATCTATAGACCTCTTGTAGTTAAGCTGAAGTGACAATCCTATTCTTATCTCATCTCAATGAAAAATGCTTTGATCTGATCCTCTAAAGATAGACAATGTGTGACATGCACGTCTTTGCATCGTTGGTGTGTTCTACACGCCATCTTCTAAAAATAGGTCTTCATGCTCAAAATTAGATAAGTCCCAAAAGTTGAACTTGCCCTCCGCGCATGTGCTCTTCCTATCCATTCACGCCCTTAAACCTAGTCTACTCTCCCACTTGCAATTCTTGTGTGATCTCTAACAAGTATTATTTGATCAACAAGTGGGAAAGGATCTTGGCTGAGGTTAAGAAGAAGTCGAGAATCTATTGAAACCTTACAAGATTCAATTTAAAATTGGCTGAAGTATTTGTACTCATAGATTACAAGAAGGATGGATCCGCTTGAGGACGTGGGCAAGGAATTGGAAGGAATGGTTGAAGCATTAAACACTCAAGGAAATGGACTGGGTTTTGAGGAAGTAAGCACCCTAGTTGGTGACCTATGCCGAGAGAGCGCAAAATGAATTCAATTCTGGAACAAGTTGGGCATCAACTTGAAAAGAGATTTTCCTATCTTGTTGCAATAATGACAACACTCCCCCATTCTTTCATTTTTTCCCAATTCTTCATTCCCTTATTCTATTTCCAAGGCAAGTAAGCCTATTGTAGTTTTTTTCTTTAAATAAATGTTCCCATGGGTAGAGAACAAGTAAAGTGTGGGGTGATGTTGGGCCTCTAAACTATTGACTAAGTATAAAAAGGTGCATGGTCGCTGAAGGCCTAGGTTGAAGGATGGGCGCACAAGAAGAAAGTGCTCAAGGCATGGTTCTAGGAGGGTTTTATAAGGGTCGTGTTATGCCTTTGGTAGAAAAGGTCTCGAGACTTATCCATATTTAGTGTTTTAGGTAGAACATGAGAAAAGAGTGACCCATTGTATGTGCATACTGAAGAGTGGATAAGGTGGGCTGGCAAGCGGCCAGGTTGGCCTAGGAAGGAATATGCCATGCGATGGAAGCTCCTAGAACACCATCATGGAAAAGAGTGGAGAGCTTAGGCCTAGAGGAGCATGTGCCCATGGAGGACCACATTAAAACACTTGTACTTTGGATCTCGAGGGCTGCAGAAGGATGAGTTGGCACTTTAGGGTGCCTATAAATACAAGCACCCATAGAATAAAAAGATAGAGATCGGAGAGAGTGGAGCTCTGTAGAAATGGTTGTAAGGATTTTATTGGGTTGGGTAGATAAGCTATAGGGGATGGATGTATCAAGGGCTTGGGGTTATAAAATTTCTTTTTTGAGAGCTAAAGGATGTGGATCTAGTTATGATGCATGACTTTGGTCTGCCATAATGTGGTGTTTTTAATGAGTCTAATGAATGTAATGAGGTTACCAAGTTATCTCGAATATGATCCTTCTTGGTTCAAATTCATGCATGATCATTCATAGTTCTTTTTCATGTATGTTTATAAGATGAATATGAATCCTATGTATTTTCCTTTCTATTTTAATTTAGTTCTTTAAGTCTATTAAAGTATCTCTGTCTGTAATGACTGCAATGGTCTAGAGCCATTCTGATCTCTGTGATGTTTGCATGACTCATTCCCACTCACTTTCTTTAAATTTTAGATCATAGATGATGTTTTCCCACTCAACTCACATAAAAGAGAGACTCGGTGCCCATGCGTGCCTCAAGTGAGTGCCCACTACCCACTAGGTGATAGGATGGTGCACATAGGATTCCCTTGTTCTTTGGTGAGTGTAAAAATGGCTACATCTTTCTTGGTAATCTCATTACTTTTTGAAGGATGTAAATGCGTAGAGGACCGTGCATCATTTTAGTGAGGGTGGAGTAAGGTGGAAGAAATTTCAAAGTGTTAAGCACCAGGAAGGATTGCATTGGAAATCCCAATTGGATGGCCCCAGGAAAGGAAGTGCATGGAAGGAAAGGTGAAAAAGGATGGTTGGTGTCAAGGTAAGGCTACATTGTGGATCCACATACAAGAGAGGAAGAAGTGCAAAAGCAACACGAGGTAGGTGAGAGAAAAAATCATGACAAAAGTACCTTCAACATTGGTGATGTACTGCAAGAGTCTCCTGTCAAGATGGATTGGTTGTGCACCATAAGGTTGGGGAATTATCTACGTAGGATTGGGTGCATGAGTGAAAGTGCTAAAGTCGGACTTTGTTGAAAAATCTGCATTAAGTGTTGAAGTATGGTGGTAGGTAAGGTAGCATTTAATGTTAAAAAGTGGGAAAAACTATAAATAGAAGGTTGGACACTTCATTATTTACATTGTGAATATGAAGAAGGAAGAGCTTTTACAAACTAGGGTTTCCAGAGTTGATCCATGTGAAGAAAAATTGGAGAAATTTAGCTGTGAGTGACTTGTTTGGGTCTACAAACCAGGATGAAAGTAGTTCACGAGTGTAGAGAGAGTTTTGGAGAAGCGTCATCTTATGAAGGGGATATTCTAGCAAGGGTTTGGCAGCTAGGGCACGGGTTGAAAAGGAGTTTCTTCACAAGTTTGAGATCTAATCTTGGAAAGGGTAGAGAAGCAGAGCAAGAAAAGTTAAAGTGCAAAGATAACCTACACAATGACACCCAAGAAACTAGTTATAACACCTAATAAGTGCAAGGGAAAGGGAAAACAACAAGAAACCATTGCAAGTACTAATGAAGAATGGTATGCAGAAATGCAGTACCCAGATGGGGTTTTGCTTGGAAAGGAGTGGGAGTCCCATTTAGGAAACATGACAGTAAGCAATTATAACCATCACATAAATGTGACTCAAAAAGAGATGGCGCTAGAGTTAGTGCTCCCAATAAATAAAAGGACACCAGAAGGGTTACCATTTATTGTGACAAAGTAATCTTGCCAGTTGTCATAAAGATGTTGCAAGAGCATGTGCATAGTTGGTATAGGAAGTATAACGCACATCGAGACGGTGGTAGATTACACCGCATTTAAAAATTTTCCTAGTAGAATTCCACATCCCGAGTTCAAACAAAAGAGCATCAACACCCTTAAGGAAATTCGAAGGGAATGGCGAAGATTTTGTGGGAGTATGACATGTGGTTTAAGACTCTCATGTCAAAATTTTCATATGACATTCGCCCTTCACAACATGGTCAATTGTTTGGTGGAGGGTTGATAACACCATTTAGAAGGGAATTATCTCATAATACTTTCATAGACCCACACAAGGCGATGGAAGTTGCTCACGCGCTAAAGCTATTGGAAGCGTTGATAATGGTGCTAGCCAATTTTTAGAAGCTCAAATTGCTGCTATGGCTAAGTAGCTGGAAAATTTATCTGCGAACTCAGCTCATGAGACTCATAGTGGAATGTGGTATACAGATTGTGAAGTAGAGGGCATGCTAAGGATATTTTCCACCGGAAGATAGTATGCATCGTGGTAGTAGACTATGAGATTTTTCATGGGGACCATAATGTGAGTAGATGTCCCTTGTTACAGTGCACAATTTGGAAGAATGTATCTTGCTACTTTAAGATCTGCACCTCTACAACCCATGATACTAAGGATTGTAAGCTTATTAATCAGATCCATGAGGCCATTGATCATGGTGTGCGCCATACTAGCATTGTCAGTAGTTCTAAGGGTGATGATCACTATTATGAGGAGCGTGCAAATAAAAGCACACGTGGAAGGGGATTTCACAGGGGTTTTTTGGTCGTCGTGGTAACCATAGGGGAGGAAGAAGTGAGTTCCCACATGGATCCAGTTTTAACTATGGATCTACAGACCACCACCACAAGTGTACGGAGGCTAGCTCTAGGTGAGGGGCCATTAGAGGTTAGACTAAGGCCTACAACATGTGGTGAGGTGGTTGTTGGGCACCGCACAAGAGCAATAGAAGAGGATTCAGGGGAGACATGTTCAGACATCTGATGGGTAGACAATTGATATCATCATTTTGATGACATTATTGATATATACCAGCCTGCATGTCGATGATGGTGAGGCTATACATGATAGTTTTTGAGATTTTTATATGATACCAACTTGCGTGCCAAAGATATTGAGACACTGTATTTGAGATATTTGTATGGATTCGACATCTGAGTATACATTATATGGACACACAGATTTTTATTATCTATATATATAGAGATGATGATGTTTATGGTATGATGTTATACTGATGTATATGATTTCTTGTTATGATTTGTACATGTGATGGAAACTAGGTACTTTAGGCATGGTAGAGTCGAGTTGGTTTAGGCATGGTAGAGTCAATTTGATTTAGGCATGGTGGATTTAGGTCATAGGCATGGATAAAGTTAGGTCATAGGCATGATGGAGTTAATTTTTGGTGTTGAGTTAAGTTCCAAGTTATTGGTAACAAAGGAAACAAATGGTGATGTAAATGCATGTTATGGCTTAAATTTCCCAATATGTGATATGTGTTGAAATATGAAATGATAAATTGTTGAATGTTATGATGATGTGTGAAAAAATGGTTGGTAGTTATGTTTTTAATTGATGTTTATTTGGTTTTATTTCCAGTTGTTTTATAAGCGGGAAACCAAGATAGAATGTGAAATAGGAAAATGGGGAAATTTGTTAGGGTAAAGAGTGGTCGAGCTAACCTCTAAGGGCCTCATGCCCTTGGATTACAGCCTACATAGTCCTGAATATGATGAGGTGGAGAGATAGGTTGGTAGGTTGTAAGCATGATCGAGTCAGGTAAATTAGGCATGATTGAGTCTAGGTAAATTAGGCATGGTTGAGTCAAGGTCAAGTTGGCATAGTAATGTTGGTGAAAGAGGAATTTAGAAAGTATAGGTGTCGATAGTACTGGTCTTGTATAAGAAAATGAATAAGTAATAAAGAAGTTGAAATATAAGAGGAGGTAGGGGAGCCACCAAATTGATAAGGATCATAAAGGGTGGACTATACCACATAAAGGCTTATGAACGTAAGACCATAAAGGTATTACATGATTGATTATTTGAAGGGTGAAGGAAGTCACTTAATCAAAAAAATGTCGCGGAAAGTCCCTTGAGGTGGTAGGAAATGAGGGTGAAAAAGGTAATAAGGTAAAAATGGTTAGTGCAGTGTAACATGGTACAAAATGGATTGCCCACATGGCAAGAGACCCAAGATTCAATATAGAAAAGTCCATGATAAAAAATTTGATATTTTTCTACTTTTTCTTTGTTACTTTGATAGACTGATCAATGCGGTAAGTATTTATAGGATAAGTATATTATCTCCTTGAGGTCTTCGTGAGGCTAATCGATGTGGGAAACTTCAGAATATTTTATTTTATTTGTACAAGAATAGTCTTTTCTTAGACTATATGTAGTATGGCAAGCTTTGTATAGCTATCCTTCGAGGGAGCATTCTATTTATAGTGGTGAATCAGAGAGAGATAGATTTCCTTTTTAAGGGAGTCATATTTTTATTGGAAGTTTGACTCAAGGAGTTGGATCCCATTTGGAAGTTTATTTTTGGACTTTTAAATCATGGACAAGATTATAGAGAAAATTTGGGTCATTAGTGTAGGAGGAGAAACTAGAGCATTCAGAGAGTAACAATGATGAAGGAGTATCAGGTGATGAATGACCATGGGATTCCATCTTTGGAAAAGAAGAAAAGTATCCATGGGAATCATGCCATGAGTAGAGCCATGGTACTCATATTGAAGATAAGGCTAAAAGGTGATGGGTAATCACGTGATTCTTGTTTAGTCATTAGGAAACATGGGAAATAATAGGTGCAAACCATGCTCAATGGACGGGCATGAAATGGGCAGAAAGTGATATAGGACTTGACGTCAACAATATAATGGTCAAATATGTAAGGAATTGAGGGGATCAGGTTTAGGTTTACCTGTGAGTGAAGATAAATGATAAGCACCTGATCCGTAGGCGTGAGTCATGATATATGGTCCAAGCCAATTAGGAGAAAATTTTCCCTGTTTACTTTTTCTTCTTTGGTTACATGTTGATTTTATTTCAAGACGAGGTCACCAACCTGAAAGGTTCATTCATGGAAATGTTTGTTATAGGCACGTTTGATACATTTTTGGTAGATTTGGAGATGGTCAAGAGCATTAAGACAACATTTGTCTAATAACTCAAGTTACGCCAAACGATCTTGGTGAAAGTCATCATCGTTGAGCATGTCTTGTAGTGAGATGTGGAGAGATGGAATCTGGACTTCTAGAGGTAAGACCACCTCGGTACCATAGACCAGAGAGAAAGGTGTGGTTGCAGTCAAAGTGCAAATACTAGTGCAGTAAGCCCACAAGGCAAAAGGAATGTGTGTATGCCAATCCTTCCCAATATTATTAACTACTTTCATAAGAATTTTGTTCAAGGTTTTATTGGTTGATTCTGCTTGGCTATTTTCTTATGGGTAATAAGGTGACGAAACTGATTTGAATACCAAAATCTTCACAAATCTTTTGTAGGGTTTTATTTTTAATTACTTTTTGTTATTTGTGATGAGGCGGTGAGGAACACCAAAGTGAAAAATGATGTGATGGTTGATGAATTCACATATTTTCTTGGCTTTTGTAGAAATGAGGGGGATGGATTCTACCCATTTAGTGTAATATTCAATAGTGGTTATGATCCATTGATGGCGTTGTGAAGAATGGGGATTGATCTCACTGACAAGATCCAAGCCCCATTGAGAAAAGGGCCAAAGGTCTCGTGTTACCTGTAAGGCATGACTAGGTGTGTGATGAAGATTAACATGTTGCTGGAATTTTACACAATGTTTGACATAATCACAATAGTCATGGTTTAGGGTTGGCCAATAATAGCCAAGGTGAAGAATGCATTTTATGACAGCTAAACCACTAAAGTGGCCTCCACAAATTACATCATTAATTTCCTTGATGGTGTAGGGAATTTTAGAACTTGTAAGACATCATAAGAGAATACCATCAAAGCCTTTCTTATAAAGGAGACCACCCATGATGACATAATGAGAGACACTTTTAAGAAAGGAATGTTATCCATTACGAGTGAGATCGGTGGGTAGAATGGAAAGGGAAAGGTAGTCTACAAATTGCTTGTACCAAAGGTCATGAGGGTCGGGTGTAACGGTTATGATGAAGGAAACCTCACGAGGTAAATAAGAGGGTTATTATAGGCTTTGTATTGTGACAAATATTTTAGAGTCAGTAGGTGAAGCGGGTATCTGAGAAGCCAAGTAGGACATTGTATCTACAAACTTATTGGTAAAACGTGGGGTGGTTTAAAGTTTGTAATGGTCAAAGGTGGTCAAAATTATGTCTATGTGATGCTTATAATTTTGAAGTATCTCATTAAGACATTGGTATATACCATTGACTTGGTTTATGATTAGTTGGGAATCACCAAATATATTGATTGACTTAACATCTAAGGAATAAGTAGCCTAGAGACTAAATACGAGTGCTTCGTATTTAGAAATATTGTTTGTACAATAAAAATTGAGCTTGAAAGACAAAGGCATAGGTTCACCATCAAGAGGAATGAGGATAACACCAGCCCCACCCCCACGTTGACACTTGGAGCCATTGAAGAAGAGTGTCATTTGGTAAGTGGGTTCGTCTAAGGAGAGGGTAGCTATGGATTCATCTGGGAAATCAAAGTTAGAGGGTTGATTCCTAGAAAGGGGTGCATCTGCTAGTTGGTCAGCGATAGCTTGGCCCTTGATGGAATTTTGATGAATAAATTTGAGGTCGAGGTCGGCAAGAAGCATAAGCCAACGTGTGACACGTTGATGTTGATAGGGTTTGGCATACATATAGTGTAAGGGGTCAGTATTAGTAATAACGAAGGTTTTGTGGTTGAGTAGGTAATGGTGGAGTTTGGTGGCAATGAAAACTAAGGCTAAGAAGATTTTTTCGGTGTGGGTATATCTAGTTCGTAGTCCGAAGGGTATGGCTTATGTAATAAACTGCTTGCTCTTTGTGTTTCTCGTCATGATGAGCAAGCATGGCACCTAAAGAATGGTCAGTGGAAGAAATATATAGGTAAAAGGGTTGGTCATCCTTAGGAGGAATGAGCACTAGTGGTTGAAGAAGGTATTGTTTTAAGGCTTCAAAGGCTTTATGGCATTCATCATCCCATTTGAATGAAATGTCCTTCTTGAGAAGATGATGGAATGGTTGACAATGGTCGGAAAGCTGCGAGATAAAATGATGAATGGATTGCAACTTTCCTTGTAGGATTCAAAGTTGATGGAGATTAGTAGGAAGAGACATTTCTAGAATCGCCTTTACTTTAGCGGGATCGAACACATGCCATGCAAAGAAATGATGAAACCAAGGAGTTTTCTTTAAATTACCACAAAGACACACGTCTTTGGTTGAAGATGGACACAATGCTTGATGAGGCAATCAAATATGACCTTAAGGATGGTTAGGTTCTTGACTTGATGTTTGGATTTGGAAAGAAGATCATCTACGTAAGCTTCCAATATGTGATGCATGATGTCATGGAAGATGTAATTCATGGCTTGCTGGTAAGTAGCACCAACATTTTTAAGGCCAAAAGGCATGACTCAATAGCAGAAGGTCCCCTAAGGGGTGATTAAGGAAGTCTTTTGTTGATCTTCTGGAGAAATTAATATTTGATTATAACCTGAGAAACCATCCATGAGTGATAACATTTCATGGTTGGTGATGATATAAACTAGTTGGTCAATGCACTGGTAGAGGAAAATCATCTTTGGGATAAGCCTGGTTGAGATCACGAAATTCCGTGAAAATGTGGAGTCCCCTTATCACCTTTGTGATAGGAATGATGTTAGAAATCCATTGGGGATAATCAATGGGTATGATGAAGGAAATTGAGAGAAGGTGTTGAAGCTCTTCTTTGACTAGAAGAGCAATGCAAGGATGCATTTTCTGCAACTTTTGTTTGATGGGTTTGGCATCAAGAATGGTTATGATATTGTGGACCATGATTTTTGGGTCAATGTTGGGAATATCGGCATAGGACCAAGAAAAAGCATTGCTATGGTCTCGAAGGAAAGAGGCGAAAGCTTCTTGCTTAGTAGCATCTAAAGATTGGCCTATCTTTAGAATGTGTGGGTCATCCTAAGTGTTAATGTTGATTTCAATGGTCGATTCATTCAACATGGTTTGCATCTTAGAAGGTAACGATCGGTGAATATAAGAATCTTCCACACCTAGGTAGGTGAGGATGGACTCATCGTCCTGACATTGAATGAAATTAATATAAGGTGTATTATCATCGATCATGTCAGGATATAGGAATGGGAGAGAAGAGGGAGCCTCACCATCACATTGATAGGTTAGAGGTCCCAGAGAAATTGTGTTTATGAAAAAAAAATAGGAGGAATAGATTCGGGATCTATGGACTCCGTGGGTGAAGATGGTGATGGTGCATGGGGTGGAGATGGTTTGTCTTCCTCAATGAGGTTGACACGGGACTTCTTGGGAGGTGGTGTGGAAAATCCAATGCCATTATGTTCATTATGTTTACAAGTGGTATAGGAAATAATAGTATGACAGCTCTATTTGTAAAATCAAAGCCAATGACGACTTTGTTCATAAAATCGAAGCCAATTCCTTTCCATGCGCAATAGTGAAGGAAAGTGTGAGTGAAGCGGAAGTTAGTAACGTAATGTAAGTCAGATTAAAATGATCATGTTTGGGATGCGAGTTCAGGTTTATAAGTGGAAATATCAAGTCCCCATATGTTAGATTAGTGCGAAGGTGGGGAGGACTATAAGGAAAACATCACTTACATGGTAGTCATAACTAGGGTGTTTACGTAGGTTCCCATACTCTTACAAAGTAAGGAACTTTTCGATATTGTATATAAGGTACTCACCCAGTGAGGCATTGAAAAACACCTTCTAAGGGATCAGTAGTTGATATGTGGGTAGCGAGGGATAGATGACTTGCTAGATGATTGGGAAGCATGTGAGTTAGCTATAGAGGCTACGGTGGTAGTAGGAATAACAGGGTTAGATGTGGGAGAGGTGATGGCTAGGCTTAGTGGATGGGCTTGTGGGTGAAGGTGAAGTGGGGGTAGTGACAGATGCCTTGATTGGTACAAGTACATTGTTGGGCTGGTATAGCATGTTATGGGTCTTAAAATGCGATGGCTTAACTTAGGGATGGTGTAGTTATGTCCTTCATGTTCAAATTTGAGGTAGTGATGTAAATTCAAAGGGACACTGACCCATGACGTAGATCTAAGGTCGGCAAGAAATGGATTATCTTTGGAACTCCCCTTCTAGGACATAGAATAGTTTCGGGATAGTGTAGGGACCTATGCGGACATGGAGAATGATGGTACCTAGGGTAGAGGTCATGGTGTCATTGAAGGAGAGAAGCATAACTGGGTTACCATGCATACAATTAGCAGGTATTCACATTTGGTTATATGCATGGGAGGATATGATGTTAATAATAGCACCACCATCGATCATAATGCGTCATATGTGTATATTATTGATATAGAAGGAGATGAAAAGAGTGATATCAAGATCATCGATGGAAGGGAGCAATCTCTTCATCCGAGAATTTGAGGGTGGCTACTTAGTGAGTAGGTGGAGATGTAGAAGAAGGTGACAACTTAGTGAGAGAGGCTACGTGATGAGGGGTAATGATGGAGGCTATAGGCATGGGGTCATTTGGTAAAACCTCAATAGATTGAAGGACCTCCATGAGGGCTTGATGATGTGAGTTAGAGGTTTGGATGAGGTCATATAAAGACATTTTAAGGGAGGATTGGTGTAATTGTTTTAGCATTGTGCAATGTGTGACCCCATCAGAAATAGGATATGTGGGACCTCAAATGGTGACTTTAGGTGTGGGTGTAGATGGTATGTTGGGTACAGGGTTGGTTGATGGGCTAGTTGCCTTTTCCTTTCCTTTGTCTTTCTAGGTACGGGTGGCAATGTGAATCATGTTGATTTCAAATTTCGGGGGTGGATAAAAGGGTTGCGGGGGTGGAGATACTTGTTCATTGAGTAGGTAATGGAAGAAGATTTGGGGAGATTGGTGAAGGTGGAATGGGGTCCTCATCAAGAAGATCATCATCGTCAAAATTTTCTTTGGGAGGACATAATTAGACAAGAGCAGTTTTAAATCCTTACAGTTCTCTACATCGTGTCCTGACACACGATGGTAGGAACAAATTTTAGTTTCATCAAACCCTTTTGGTTTGGGTTTGAGTGGGTTGTAAGGTCTAAGAGGTGGTAATGTGATGACAAAGGTTTCAAGGAGATTGGTTAAAATCTTGGTGTAGGACCCTGCTAATGGATCGCAATGGGAGGTGAGTGTGGGTTTGGGTACAAGTGTGACTGATTGTGAAGGAAGAGGATTTACAAGAGGGGGAATGGGTTGGTCCACTAGTTTGGTATGTGGAGTGGTCTTAGGTCTTGTGGAAATCTGTTTGGGTAAAGGTGTGGTAGAAGAGCTAGCGATGGAAGGTTTGGTTGGTTTGACTACCTTATTGGAGGGTAGCAGATTCTTAGCTTTGGGTTACACCTTCTTAGGTAAAGGTGACATAGGGGTACAGGATGTAGAAGGAAAAACAGATGGTGGAAGGGGGTGAGTAACCCATGGGGATAATCATGGTGTAGTAGCAGTCATTAGTGTAGATTGTATGGAAGGTGCGAGTGGAAGAGACGAGAGTGTCATGGGTAGTGAATAATTTATGGAAGGTAGTGGTGGTATGGGTGGTAAGAAGGTCACGGGTGATAGCAGGGGTTGTATGGATCACTCGGGTATATTATAGGGTTGTGATGAGGAGGAGGGATCTTGCACTCTTTTTTTTTTATTGGTGGAAGAAGGTTGATTGGCCAAGGTCAAGGGTGAGGTCCTAGGATGGACAAAAGGGGTGAAGGTGACAATGGTGTGGTAGGCGAGGTTGGTGTATGAGGCCTAGAAGGTTGGATCTTCCTTTTAGGCGTAAGAATGAGTTTAGTGTTGGTTTGGGAAGATGTGGATAAATCTAATTTGATGGGTGGATGAGTAAGGTTCGATGTCGGCATGACCCCTAAGGTAGTGATGGGTTTAGGTAAGGGAGATGATATAGGCGTGGGTAGGTGTTTGGGTATAGGTGTGTGTTGGGTTGTGGGAAATGACATGGAAGGTGTTCCAATAGTCATGGTTGTGTTTGGTTTGGTCACTTGAAACACTTTTGGATAGATTGTGGAGGTGTTCGGTGAGTGACAACTACATTTGGGTTGAAGCAGGAAGTAGAAGATGTCCCCAAAGCAAGGCTCTATCAACATAATCCAGCGATCGACCAAGCATGAAAATGGTACTACTACAAGTGGGATGATGTGGATCAAGTAGTAATCCACATAAAACATTTTGAGAAACAAGGAAATGGTTAGCTTCAAACTCTGTGGGTAAGAGAGCCGAAAGTAGGTCAGCAAGATCTTGGAAGGCCGATGGAGAATGGTCACCTAAAGGCAATGGTGTTTCTACAGGATCCTCTATGGGTAAAGGAGATGATGGGAAAGACAAGGTAGACTCTCCTTGCAATGGTGTAGGGAGTGGACATGTGTCCCCTATGGGTAGGAGAGGTGCTACTGATGACTGCTTGGTAATTTGAGAGGCAAGAGGTAGAGTGCTAATTATGGGCTCTTTCACGGGTGAAGGAGAAAATGAAGGGGGTTCCTCTGTGGGTGGAGGAGTAGATGAAATAGGTTCTTATGTAGGTAGGGGAGTTCGGGCTAGGATTTCATCTATGGAAGAGATAGGGAGAAATTGGGGATCAACTGGTATGTCATTGAAAATAGCATGGACCTCACGGACATTGCTATCATTAGTTGAGCGTCACTAGTTTGGTTGGAAGATGGGGCATGATTAGGGAATAGTTTTTGAAGATATGTAGGTTTTGGTTGGCTGGTGCATTTGGGTTATCCAAGACTAGATCTCCATTGTCTAACATTTCTTGGACGATATTCTTGAAGGTGATGCAATTACCATCGCTATGACCTTTGACACGATGATATTTGCAAAAGTTATGTTCTTTATACCACACGAGCGTGGGGTGATTAGGGTCAAAACTAGTGTGTGGTTTTATAGGTGGAAGGGTAATGGCACTAGCCTTAATAAGTTTTTCCAAAATAGAAGAATATGGTTCCCCTATTGGGGTGTACTTTCATTGTTCTCATTTGAATTGGAAAGTTTGGATGGGAGAGAGATTAGAAGAAGGTTTGGCTTGGTTTGATGGGTGAGAGGGTCTAGCCTTGAGAACCACGGCATTGGTAGATCCTTTGGATTTTGAATAGTTTTTCTAGGGTTTCAAAGATGAAGAAGCATCATTCAATTTTATTGCGGTGTTTTTATTATCTTGATAGCACGAATCTCCAATTTTCGTGCCATGGTGAATGCCTTGTCAAAGGTGCAGAAGGTTTGCACCTATAGGGTTGGTGAAATGTGTCTAGCGCAAGCCCAAGTAAATAGCTCTATGAGCTCAGTTTGAGGTAATTGAAATGTGATCTGGTTAATTAGGTTTTTCTAATGGTCGCCAAAGTCCACAATAGACTCATCGTCATACTATCGAGTGGAATAGAGATTAGTCATGGTGACTTTCTTGACAATGTTGATTGAGAAGTGGTCTAAGAAGGCTTGGGCTACTTGATTAAATGAGTAGATGGAATTTATGGGTAGCCCATTGTACCAGTCTAATGCAAGTCTTGTCAGGGACATCGGGAAGGTCCATAGGAGTAAAGTGTCATCATGGGAAATCAGGTAACACCCATGTTTGAAGGACTGCAAATGTTGTTGTGGGTCTTCTTTACTATTGAAGTGGTTGAATTTTGGCATTTCCCAATGTATAGGGTATGGGTGAATAGGAATGGATGGATGAATGGGCTCATTACAGATTTCATCATAGGTGAGAGAATTACGTGAGCCGGGCTGATGCTTCTAGCGTCTGCATCCTTTCCATCATTAATTTGATGAGGTCATTGGTAGGTTGTGATAGAAGGGAACCTCCTATGGTGTAAGAGGGCTAGTGTTGAACATGTGATGTGGGTGGCATTCCAGTGTATGGTGATGCCGAATAGGAAGGTTGAGAATGGGGGACCAACATAGAGGGCATATACCTAGAATGAATGACGGACGAGATAGGGGTTGTTGATAATATATATATGTAGGTGGGGCAGTCAAAGTGACTCTAGTAGCGATTGGGGGTAGAGACTGTGGGATGGAGAGGACAAGATTCTGGAATGGGGTAGGGGTCACCGACACCATGGGTGGTTGTGTTGCAATTGGTATATGTGAGATAATGGGTGCAAATGGGGTTATGATCTAGGTGGTCAATGAAGGAACAACCGATACTATGGGTGTAACTAATATTGCAGATGCAGTGGTCATAGAATATGTGGAGCCTAAGCTGCTGCAAAACCACTCGGGGTAAAGTAGGTGAAGGTAATGCCGAACTAGTAGGGGTTTATGTAGAAGTGGGGAAAAGGGTAGGAGAGATGGATACGGGCATGCCATATATCAATTGACTTGAGGAATCCCGAGTGGATGAGTGGGAAAGATAGAATTGTAAGGTTATGGGATTCTGATCAAGGAGTCGTGCGAACTCCTCATCACCTATAGAAATGGTGGTAGGTAGGGTTGGATCCATGGGTGATAGGATAGAAGGTGGTGAGGGAATAGGTGGGAGTGGTTGATGGCTAGCATGGAATATAAGAGTGTTAGTTTGGTTGTGAGTCAACACCATGTGAATAAGTGTTGACCTGGTAAGACTGTATTCTATAAATGACATAGAAAACAGATAGGAACAGAGAAAAATGAGGCTGAGAGGGTGAATTTGGTCAAGGTTTGGATTTTGAAAACCAAACATAGACACCGACGATGGTCAGGCTGACCGGTGATGGTTAATGGGGAACCGATGTTGGTCATAACAACCAATGCCGGTTACTGTGGAAAAACACCAGTTTCAGAAAGTGAAACAAGACTGATGAATGTGTAATGGGGAAACTATGTATGACATAAATATCAACTAGAGGGGAATAGGATGGGCCTTGAGGAGGGCCAACCATAACACTCTATTGTGTATTTATATGCTTTAAAAATAGATCAAACAATCATTAGAGTATTTACACGGTAGTGTGTTTACCTTGTTATAATCTCATTGATGTGAGCCGTGTAGTGAGAATTCATGCCCTAGGATGTCATGGGAGAAAAACACCATTGCCAAAACATCTAGTTGAGGGGGTATATTCCTTGAGTCTTTATAGAGGGTTCTAGGAGGCTGGTTTAGAGTCGAGCACCCGATTGAGCCAAGAACCCCTACCTATTCATCCCAATTCACATTTTCAGGGAAACTTCTGACGATCACAACTTGGCACTCAGTCATCCAAAATGAGAACCATCTAAGATGAATCTTAATTGAATGAGACCTCTAATCACACTCAATAATTTAGCGCGTGGCATTCCTTGAACATTTTTGACATAATTGTTTTCAAACTACCTTTTCTAGCGATCTAGTAAATGAATGAAGCCAAGTAGTGAGAATTCATACCTTAGGGCATCGTGGGAGAAAAATGCCACCACCAACACATCTGGTTATGGTGTATATTCCTTTGGATGTTATGGCGGTCTCCAGAAAGGCCCATTTTGGAGTTAGGCGATCTGGAGCCCAAAACCCCTTCCTATTCATCTCAATTCACGTTTTCAATGGAAACTTCTAACGATCGCAACTTAGAACTCGCGTCATCCAAACTGAGAACTATCTGAGCCAAAAATTGAGTGAATGAGGCCTCTAATTGCACCCAAGAATTTAGGGCAGTGGCATTCCTTGATCCTTTGTGGCATAATTTTTGCAAACTACCTTTTCTAGGTAATCCTAGGAAATGAACGGAGTTGAGTAGTAATAATTCATGCCTCGGGACGTCATGACACCAAAAATCCTATTAAAATACATTTAGGTGGCTAGGTTAACACTAGGGGAGGAATTGGTTTGGTGCGAGACTATGTCATTTCTTCCAGAGCTACTTTGTTCGGGCGTAATCCTTAAGAGCCACGAGACCAAAAATTGTATAACTTGATGGGTGATTACTCAGTCTCCATGTCACCTAGATATATCTCGTTGGTTCCTTAACCTCTATGTAGGGACCATATATAATACCCTATCTCATTTATTCCATCTCTAATAAGTGCTCTCATTTACCCTATTGTTTTGCAAATACACTAAATAGTGCGGTTTGAGCCAATGTAAAAATTTGTCAAATGCTATATTTTACAAATGATGGGTCGTGGCACCTAACCGATTGTACCAAAACATCCAAGTGGCTAGGTAAATGCTAGGGGAGGTGTATTTTTGGTGAAATACAATGTTTTTGCTTCTGGGCTACTTCATTTGGGCATAATCCCTTAAGAGCCTTGAGACCAAAAAAATTGTATAACTTCAATGGGTGATTACTCATTCTATGTGGCACCTAGAGACATCTCGTCAGATCTTACACCTATATGTAGGGAACCTTTACAATAGCCTATCTCAGTTTTTTCCATCTCCAATCAGTGCTCTCACTACCCTATTATTTACAAACATGTCAAATAATGCATTTTAATCCAGTGTAAGGTTATCAAATCCATTATTTTGCAAACAGATGCTCATGGGAACATGGCATTCCTTGAGCCTTCGTGGCATAATTGTTTACAAACTACCTTTCTAGACGAGTCATAGGCAATGAATGGTGTCGAGTAGTGAGAAGTCACACCTCGGGACGTCGTGGGAGCAAACTTCCACTTTGTCATCATGTCTAATTTGGGGGTATATGCCTTGGGTGCTATGGTGGGCTCCAAGTAGGCTTGGTTTGAAGTTGGACCACCCGATCTAGAGCGAGAACCCCCTTCACAGGTACATAAATAGTTATTTGCTTATCTTTGCTTGGAAAACATTGAAAGCTTCTCTTAGCTTCAAGAATATAAAATTCTCTACCAACAAATTACCCAACCACGTGAAGGTAGAATATTTTATGGCACCACTAAGCATCATAAAAGTATTAGTCAAAGTAATTTAAGTTGAATCAAAACTATACTAGATATATACAAAATACACAAATTTAATAAAATATATGAACTTGAATCTAGTATGTATAAATTTAAAAACTTCAAAGAAATATATACCAGACTCGAGCATGTAAATTCATTCCAATGAACCATCAAGATTAGATCTACTAACAATTCCAACCACGTGAAGGTATCTAAGCTTTTATGCCACCAAGTTAACTGCATAAAAGTGTTAGTCAAAGTAATTTAAGTTGAATCAAAACCATACTAGATATATACAAAATACAAAAATTAAATAAAATATATGAACTTGAATCTAGTATACAAATTTAAAAACTTCAAAGAAATATATACCAGACTCAAGCATGTAAATTCATTCCAATGAACCATCAGGATTGGATCTACTAACAGTGTCAACCACGTGAAGGTATCTAAGCTTTTATGGCACCAAGTTAACCTACATAAAAGTGTTAGTCAAAGTAATTTAAGTTGAATCAAAACCATACTAGATATATACAAAATACACAAATTAAATAAAATATATGAACTTGAATATAGTAGAAAAATTTAAAAACTTTAAAGAAATATATACTAGTCGGGCATGTAAATTCATTCCAATGAACCATCAAGATCATATCTACTCTAAATAGCGGACATGATTATTTCATGATCTGAATCTCGAACCTTCTAAAAAATCTTTTTATTAGGCCTTCCTCGATATGTATACAATTGAATATTTTTTCTAGAACTAGATGTGAATATAAGAGTATTTTCTTAGGTGTCTCGAAGTCTTCAAACACCCAAACAAAAGAATTTTTAATGGATACCGTTGAAGCCAAGTTCCAGAACTACCTTTGAATCTATAGGGTACTTAATATATCCACCATGTATAATAGGAGAAGGAAACCCCTTTCTTTCCTTGATGCAATGACATAATAAATAGTTTGCTCTTTCTTCATTGTCTTATGTCGTAATAACTACAAACACATATCCTACAAAAAAATAGAGGTTTTAACTCAAATTTAAATTACATTCTAATTTCAATAGACATAACTCAATAAAAAAATTGTAAATAGCCATTTACCTTGTCACACAAAAATCAAAATGTCATCAAAGTCCTTGGATGTTGCAACTTCATCTGGAGAAATAAGTCGTGATGCCTGTGGAATTTGATAACTAGGAAGCGGAGTTAGAGGCCTACAAATCCATCCATCCACCCATTCTTGTGAATCACACTCAGTAATGGTAAATTTTATACAAGATGCACAAAAACATGCCAACTTTCTTGTCCATGTGGCCCACAAAGAAGCATTTGAGCTACAAAATGAGTGTAGATCACTAGACCCTATGAATGTCATACAATCCTCGTAGTTAGCAATTTTGTGTTCCTCTATCAACTAAAAATATCTACAAACTATGGAATTTTATTGAGAACCACAAGCCATGTTGTCAATACACCATTCCATTATATTCTTTGCATCTTTAAATTTAGCACCATATTTTTACTTCAACTCTTCTCTTACAAGAGCTCTTTTCACACATGCCCCTACACTGTAGTGCTCTCCTATTCCATGTTCACCTCGGTGAAACTCCAAATATGTTGCACACCCATCTTAATGTGCATCCTACTTATCCAATAAAACATTCATGCATTCTTAAACTAAGACATGTAATTATCTAACCATATATAATATTGATTGAAGCAGATATCCCTATCAGGACAAGTTTCATAAAATAACTAGAAACACCCTTACATAAATTCAGTAGAATGAGTCTAATCATCATTGATATAAAAGTGGTACTCTCTTAAAAAAATTGATCATTCTTCAGATCTTTGTCAGGAGAATGTATAAATGTTATATGTACAAAAATGACAACTTGTATTGAGTTGTAATATTACGATTGAACCTCCATTTGTGGTCAGCAACATGTAATTATCTGTAAAATTCACCATTAAAATAATAATACCAATAGGATATGTGTCCTTTCATATCTTGAATTGTTCATCTAACCATCGAGCTCTATTTGTATGCCTAGCATACTCATAAACTATTTCATCTTTAAATTTTATCATAAATTGAAAAGCATATATATGTTTGTAACTAGCTCACCTTTGTTTAGACTCTTTTGTATCTTTTGATTGGTATAGTATTGATTTATATTTATTAAACCCAACTAAATTATGTCATATTGCACCTCGATTTTCTCATGGATATAACTTTCCAATTTAGATAATCCGGTGCACATACCACAACTTTCATCTAAAAAATCGACTATAAAAAAATTATCCAACTTCTCTTTCACAAAATATCATAGGAATGAAATCCCTAGAAGATATTGGTGGAACTTGAACACCACATTCCAATAACATACAATCATAATGCAAATAAGAATGAATACGTTGAAAATTATCATAATGCATCGTAAAATTCAACATGTTTCCTACAAAAACAAGTGGTACGAGTGCGGTTTATTTTCACATAGAATGGTTTCAACATTTCAAAAAAATGTTGACTAATTTTAATGTCTGGATGCTACTATTCAAACTTGTGAAATTTTTTATTTTTAGTCATATCTAAGAAATGCTTTGGATGTGGTTCATGATTAGTAGAACCAACTCTCTTTTTCCAACATCTCTTATATTAGGCGAAACTCTAGTGTTACCATGTCAAAATTAAACAACTCTAGTGTTACATCATGGTTCTTTTGATATAGGTCAATTTAGAACAATGGTCGTAGTTTGTAAACCATGATCATAGTTTATAAACCTTGATCATGGTTTATAAACCACGATCATGGTTTATAAACTGTGATCGCAGTCCTACATGTATCATCAAATCTGACCCTCAAGGCTTGGAAAATAAATTTTTCCCGAACTTGAGCTTTGGGAGGTCATTATGGCATGTGAAAGGCCAAAAACATCAAATTTTCTCTTCCACAGACTTGAACCATGCCAAAAATCAAAAACATGTCACAAAATTGGTACCATCACATAGGAGATCTTGCTTGCTTCATAGAATTATTAATTTTAAAATGAATAGAATATGATAAATATCATTTTATAATTTTTTACTAATAGTAGGTATTTAAGACACTTTTTCCCATGAATGTTCATGTCTATGTTTAAGACTGCAACTTTTGTTTCACTTGTTAGAATGTGATAAAACCTATACCATCCCAACTCTGGAAAAATTATGTACACGTTTAAAAAATTATTTAATTTCGATATTTTTATGAAGATATGATGTGAAAATAGAAAGTGCTCCATTTTATTTATGTTTTCATACCACTTTCTCAGAAAAAATCATTACAAAATATATTTCTAAAAAAACATAATAGACAATGGCATCTAACTTTTCACTAAAGGAAAAAAATATCATGTTTTGGTCATCCAAATCACGGGAAAATGGACTACAATTTTATAGGATTTTTCAAAAAAAAAACCAAGTCATTGAATTTTAAGTGTTTAATATAGCTAATGTTGTCCATTTTTTTTTTTTTTTAAAAGTAGTTTAAAAACTAGATTTTGGATGCTATGATTTATATTTATATAAATTTTTCTAATTTTGAGTGCATGCATTGCTAATAATCCTTACAAGTTTATATTTTGTTGTTTTTTGTAGTATTTCGTCCACTTATGACCCCTTTTTGGCCCCCCAACTTGTTGCACTTACCCTATTATTTTGTTCGTGTTGTTAGTGTTGTTGACTACTTCACATACAGACGGACCTACAAAAGAGAAGCCAGAAAGTAGTCAAATATGTATGTATATGATCAAAATATGTAAAAATATGTGTAATAAAATTATGTAAATGCTGAAAATGAAAAAGGAACATGTGCAACTGATCCGTGATGAGAAAAAGGTGTAGAAAGGATCATGTAGATGATGTCAAAGCGTGAGTTTTCGGGAGATCTCATGCAAGTACAATGGAATAAGTATAGGTATAGTTATCTTGTGTTGTCCACCAACCTTTAACCACTTCCCACTATGTAAATCACGACTCTAGATGGTGTGTATGTGTTAAGGACTCTCTTCCCGAAGTTGTTGTGTAAATTTCCAGTGCTAAAGGACTCTCTACCCTATCAAAATCCTCTGTGACATGTCGAAGATTTGTGTAATTTTCCCTAGTTACTGGAATTCCAGGAAATACCATTGTATTGCCCCCTAGTTTTAGGCATCTAGGAAAGGCCATTGTGTTAAGGACCTAAGTTTGATTCTGAGCCCTGTCAAACTGAAAATTGTGTTGTATTGGTATCGTGTTGTGTTTAACTCTATATGGGGTGGTCGATTCACCCACATGATGACCCTCCTCATTTATGGTACATGTGACATCACTGAAGGAGTATGCGGCCCAAAAGAGGACCAACCATTGTGTTGAAATATGCCTGCATGGGGAAGGGAATTAATAAAAACTGCACAATAAAACACTTGAATAATAATAATATAGAAACTAAATTTATTCGAGATAATAATTGATATTGATAGAGGTTACATATACAATGTTGGATCTCCTATAATGGTGGAGTCACCACTCATCTTCAATCCCTATAATCTCTCAACATTATCTCTAATATATCTCTAGCTAATCTCTAGGATATATCTTATCCTAAAATAACAACGTGAGTTGTTCTCACAACTCACCAATAATAAAAATATTACAAATATATTATTAATATGAGTTCTATAAACTCATTATTAATAATATTACAATTTATTTAATATTTTTACACAATATTTTAGTAACATTCACTCTCCTATTGTTAACATTATTAATTCCTAATATACACTCCCCTAATGTTGACAAGGAAGAAAAAATAATCACACTTCCTTCTGCGGCTTTCACTTGCCGATGCGTGCTCATGATCCGGATGGTTTTGTAGGACAGCCAAAACCTCAAAAAGGATGGTTTTATAAGACAACCAACAACCCAAATATCACATTGCTGCTTTTCCTTTGTGCTTTCATCTTTCCACTTTGCCGTTCCTTGAGGAATCATGAAGGAACCATCACATCGAATACAAAGCTGAATAGAGGGAAAATTCAACATTGAGACCGTGTTCTAGTTCCCCCTCAATGTGAACATTTCACTTATTCAAACAATAACTCTAAAATAATACTGCAAACAAAAACTACAACTCGAAATAAAACACACATACACACATATCATCACCATAGCTTCATGCGCCCCATCATTGGTGAATGACGCGAGAGGTCATCGATTGACCTCTAGCCTCGATTGCCTCTATCCTCCAATGTGTTGCTACTTAATCAGTAGATTGGACCATGGATCTCAAATTTGCACCATATTTTGTCGATGCATATTCCCCAAAATCTTAACTTTGGTTCTAAAATTCCAAAGTGGGGTTTGGGGATGGCGGCCCAGTGGGGTCGAGGGCAATGCCCTTACAAGGTCCCAAGCAAGGCGGTGCTGGGTGCGCTCCCTATCGTGATATAGGGCAGGGTCAAGGGGCAAAGCCCCCAAATCCAAACATATTTTCCTTCTTTGAAGTCATCAAAAATATCATTAGAACTACAATATTATTCATCTTATTCTCCCAAAAATTGGACATTGAGTAACACCGAAAATGCGTCCGTGAGGCAATTTTTTTATTTTTACAATATTTGACTTTTTAACATTTAAAACTTATTTTCGACACTTTTGACTGGACTACTACAACTTCGACGACATGAACAATGACTCAATTTTTTATCCTTTTAACTATAGACACTATTTTGACACAATGACACAGACAAATTTTTACAACTTGAATAATACGACAATGAGATTCGAAATGAAATACTACTAAAAATCTATGTATTATTTGGAAACTTGAATATGGGTCTATGTGTTGTAACAAACAATTACAAATACATAACCACCGAGTTATTGAAAAAGAAGACTATATAAACTACAAAACCTTGAACAAGACAAATGTTTATTACTATTGAAAGACCTAAAATACCGAATGAACTTGAAGCTTAAAAGACTTTCTAAGTGAAGATAATAAACAAAACTAAACTACTAATAGGGAGACAACTATATCTTTAAAAAGACCCAAGTAATACCATTATACGACACTTTGAATGGAATGAAAAATGACACGTACGATGGGTTATTAGTGCCAAAAGTGGATCCATCAAATCAAGGAGATGTGAGCACGTACAAGAGGTATCGAGTTTGTATCAAATTTGATAATTCAATCTTGGATGATGCACATGTGAGAGGCATATGCGTTTGGAGAGCTCACGTTTAGGAAAAAACCATCACAGTTGTTCTATTCAAAACCAAATTCTCAGACTATTGATATACCAAAGAGATATGGTGTATGAAAGCTCACGCAAGACTAAACAATGGAGAGAAGAAGAACAAATATGATTATCTTGTTCCACAAACAATACACATAGATAGATCTGTACATAAAAACTACAGAGTCTTCAACATTGACTATCTCCTTCCACGTGTGGCTATGTTGGGGACGTGTCTGATCTAGCTTCACTATGATGAGTCTACATATCCAGACACCTTAACAAGCTCTCCTGATAGTAATTTTTGACATGACTCCTTTGAATTGACTGAATCCTTGAATGAAATGCACTGCAAAAATTTCTACAATTCACAGGATTTGAACACTGACGAGATAGTTCGATCCAATGCAAGATCTAATTCATAGGTTGATTCTCATAACTAATGCAAAACCAATATCATCAAACTCGGCTGATATAGCAACTGAGATCTACTTTGAGATGTAACCAAACAAATATAGATAAATATGAATACCATCTACCTTATTTTATATAGTCAAGTGAATACTTGTAATGTGAATTGATCCACGTACACATATATGTAGGAGTACATCACAAAGAAAATGTTCGATCACTCATGGATGACTCATAAAGGAGCACTCAAATAAAAAATATATTTTCTGCATAGGTAACCCGCTCTGATACCACTAATAAAAATTACACAATAAAACACCGAATAATAATAATATAGAAACTGAAATTATTCGGGATAATAATTGATATTGATAGAGGTTACATATATAGTGTTTGATCTCCTACAATGGTGGAGTCAACACTCATCTTCAATCCCTACAATCTCTCAACATTATCTCCTAATATATCTCTAGCTAATCTCTAGGATATCTCTCACACTAAAATAACTACGTGAGTTGTTCTCACAACTCACCAATAATAAAACTATTATAACTATATTATTAATATGAGTTCTATAAAACTCATATTAATAATATTAAAATTTATTAAATAATGTTACACAATATTTTGGTAACAGGAATGTGTTTGGTAGAAACCAAGGCACATACAAACAAGTGGCTAGGAAAGACAAGTGTTAGTACAATCAAAGACAAACACTCATGTATAAGAAGAAATGTAAGCTACGCAAACAATGTGTAAACATGAAATAAGATAATTTAGACCACAAAAAATTGGGTTACAAACATGGGACATCACTCACGGTGTCGCAATACAATCAAGGCCATAATGGCTGCAAACAGACAAGTGTGCACACAAGACAAAGGAAAATCCCACAAACAAGAGCATATAATGACAAACAATGGAAAATAATGTAATAGATAACCATGGAAGCAAGTATCCTGCATAAAAAAATGTTACACATGAAGCACCCATTAGCATGTTAGAAAGATAAAAAGTATGTCAAAGTATGTATAATATGAGAGACTAGTGTGTTATGAAACAAAATGAAACAATAACTTGGTTGTAATGTATGAAATTGGATGCCCTCAAGAGCCACTGCACTTTGGTAGTAGGTATTGCATCAAACATCCATGTTGCATGTAATGGACCTATAGAATCTATGATCACAACTAGAAATGCAAGTGAATGCATATGTATGTATGATAAAGATAATGACATACAAGATATCTATCTAGCATGTGTAATAAGATGAACATGTAAAAATAGTAGTAAGAAAGAGTAAATGCAACCAAGATATGCAGTATGTTATGGATGAGGAAGAATAGAATGCAATGTGAATGATAGGAGCATCGTGCCCCCGAATGGATGTGTATGTTTTCAATGAGGTTCATTTAGTTATGCCCCCGTATCAGTCAAGAATGAATCGTAAATGAGAGTGTGTCATTGGGAAATGGTTTGAAATGTGTGTAGAAGAAATATGGTGATTGTAAGTTGTCATGTGATGTGTAGGATTGAATGCAAAAAAGTAAAATTGATGAGGTGGTAGAATGTGTGATAATTTATCCTAAAGCGTATATCACTAAACATGTGAGGAAGATGTCCAAAAAGTGTGATGATGTAGCATAAAATGTATATCATGAAATATATGGATGGAAATGATAGAAGGCATGATGATGTAGCACAAAGCATATATCATGATATGTATGAATGAAAGGATAGAAAACATGATGATGTAGCATAAATCGTATATCACAAAATGTATGAATAAGATGGTAGAAAACATGATGATGTAGTAAAAATGTATATCACAAAATGTATGGATAAGATGCTAGAAAGGGGTGATGATTTAGCCTAAGAGCATATATCATGACATGTGTGAAGAAGGTGGTGGCTAAAAATTCTGCATAATATAATAAAAAGATTACTTGATCAAATGTGTGGGTGTGATGAGGTCCATTTGATTAGTAAACCCTCAAGCAATTGAGTATGGATTGAGGGACTAAAGTGCATCATCGGGTAGTGAGTGCAGCGTGTATAAGTGGATGAGTAAAATGTGTGATGTGTGAAACGTTTAATGTGGAATGTAGGGTGTGTAAGTAGAATAGTATAATGTGTAATGATGTAGCCTAGAATTTACCAGATAACACCCTAGTCGCGTTGGCACATCACTCAGCCTTGACTAAGTGCTCACCCGAAGTGTGCAAAGGTACCAGGTCCCTCTTTAGGGTTGCTATAGCAGGATGTTAGCATGATGAAGGGAGAAACATATAGATTCATAACTAATCCATCATTCTACAATGCATGCTACCCTCAGATCTATGAAAGAACAAGCTTAAATAGTAATCATGATTGAATTAATAACATGCACTACTCAATTACACACTAGAATGACACTTAGATTCAGCCAATATCTTCCATCTATTAATAAATATAGAAGCTCCTTATAGTATTTTCAATCTATACCAATGCATGTATGGATCGTCTGATAAGAATGAGACATATACGTATACATACACTCTGTATATTCTATGTTACACATATATCCTCACACATTCATGCATCATATATATATAGGGTGGGGACTTTCCCTTCACCACTTATCTATTCAGAAATAGGCCGCATGCTATTGATAGCCACACACCTTTTACCAAGCATATCCACACATGTAAGTGTGTTATCTATAGTCCTCTTATAGTTATCTCAAGTGTCAATTCTATTCTCAACTCGTCTCCATGTAAAAACACTTGGATCCTCTTATCTAAAGATAGAAAATGCATGGCGTGCACATCCCTACATCATTGGTGTGTTTTTATGCCACCTTATAAAAATAGGTCTTCATGCTCAAAATTGGCTAAGTCGTGAAAGTTGAACTTGCCCTTCGCACGCGGGTCCTTTCTTTCCTTCTCGCACCCTTGGTTTTGGGCCTTCTATCCCGCATAGACTTCTTATGTGATCTTTGACAAGTATTCTTTGATCAACATTACCCCACACTAATCTCATTGTCGTCCCGATAATGGGTATCTCTTAAAAAAATTAAAGTAAAGAATAGAAGAATGGAAAGAATAAGAATGAAATAATGTAGATAAAAAATAATTTCTATGAGGTTTTGAGGAAACCTCTTCATGTATCGATTTGCAATATCAACTCTAGATGCTCCTCCTTTATTTGACCTCCAAAACCTGCCATTCAGTGAGTGCTTGCTCTACTTTTTTTGGGATGTCCACAGCAATGGATTCCAACTCATCCCTCATAATTTCTCCTCTCTCATTTTGTAGAACCAACACAACACTTTGGACATTGATGTCATTATTCCTTCTAAAGGTCCATATTCTTTGGAATTAGCTTTCAGATCTTCCACCCAAGTCTTGTGCGGCTCTTGTGCTATTGTCAGGGCCTCGTGCTTCTTTTTAACCATTGCCAATATTTCTGCGTGGCCCAATGTCTCATCTTTCATTGCTTTCTAGACCTCGTTGTTCTCTTCTAGGGTCTTGATGTTGATAAGTACCTCTGGAGCTGTGCATATGTTTAAAGCTTGGTTTGCTTTCTTCAATAATTCCTGTAATTCTTGTAAAATCCCTTCATAAGATGTAATATTTATCATCACCGATGTTTTCTCTCATTCGGCATCTTTTTCGAGCTTTTGGCACTTTCATGCGCAGAGGTTCATATTCAAGTACCAAGTCCATAAATTTTCCTACATAGTGTATTGCTAAAGGAAATGTTTGTGGTACCTTGGCCTCCAAGTGTGGCCTTACTCTGATGACATTGTCCCCAATATCCTCTATGATGCTGATAAACACCTCATTCTTCTTCTGTGTAAATTCCTTCTCCTATGTTATGTGTTCTGTCTATGTGTCCTTTGTCTTCATCTCCTCGCGTAATGCTCTAATCGTGGCAGCTTTGTCCATGTTTCTTTTAGCCACCTCAACAAAAAATTTCACCAATGTATTATTGACTGCACATCGACATGACGAGAGGCTTTACCTTCATGTGTCTAGCTTGAGGTGCCTTCTTCAACCATATTGAAACGCATGACTCTTCGCACACATCAAAGTTAGGCTCATCCATGTGAGTGTGCAGTGACTACGATAGTTGCTTTTGAGTGCGCACAGCTGACTGCCATATCCTCATCCATTAACTCCCAGCCAAATAAATCATTCTATGCTATCATGCTTTGGAAGCAGTGTGGACAATGTTTCCTCCATTTTATGCATACCCCATTCTTTGGTGGAATGTGCTCTCCACTTGTTCTTCTAGACCTTTTACGCTTAGGAACTTTAGGTTCCAAATTTGGGACTTGTGTCTCCATGTCCCACGAGCATCCTCTGCATTGTCTCCTCGAGTCTTTTCTCATCCTCTTCTTTTTCCTCTTATGTCTCAACCTATTCTTCTATGTTCTTTGGAAGTGTAGGAGAATTAGGCACACTTTCCTCTGACTCTTCTACCTCCTCATTCAACTTCAATTTCCTCCTTTACACATTTGCCTCCTTCTATGGAGAGAGTCTGGGTGATTTACGCATAGTGGTTGGAGTAGCACCTTGGGTCCTTGTTCTCCTAAATACCCTCTTAAACATGTTCTCCCCTTAGACTACATTCAATTCCTCATCATCCCCCTCTTGTGGCTGAGGTGGTGTAACGAAGCACTCAGCTTCACCCTTATTTTTAGGATGTCTCCTACCCCTATGCTCCAAACCACCATTATCTTCGTGCTCCTCCTCATCCTCAACTTTAATTACCTTTATGGGCTTAGGCGTTGGGATGTTCTCCATTGTATGCTTTCCCTTTGGTGGTGCTGGAAGTGTGAACTCACATTCCACATATTTGTTATTCTCCATCTTTGGCTTTAGCTAGAGATACACCAATGTTGCCCCCACATCTTCTATAGCCAAACTTATTGGTTTAATATTCAGCACCTCTGAAATGATCCTCTTTGTATAAGCACTTCTACCATGATACACATACTTCTTCCTCAAGCATATGGTATTCACTAGTCTACCTTATCTGCATTGAAGACTAGTCGGTGCGTGTCTATAAATCTATGAACAGATGCTTGGAAATACCTTACAATGAATGTGTAAGGCAATTTACACCAAGGGCTCTAGACTCCATCTTTCATTGGGAAGCACATGATGCAAAATGCTGATATACAACAAACTAAACTTGTTTCCCTACCCTTTCTTTGGTAGGTCCTTTGGGATGCAAGTACTCTTCCCCAAATGTTGTGCGGAGCCTGTTATACCATTTCTCCACCATTTTATTTACACCATCTTTCATGGCCCCTTTGCATAGGTACTTACTAAATCTTTCAGCTGGGGACTTTTTCTCCATGGGGTATTCCCATACTTTCTCCTTCGGTCTATCTAGTACTCTAATCTCCATGAATACCAGTGATAGTAGAACAACCCCAAAGTTGATCTTCCCTCTTGTGTGCACTTCTTTGACTATTTGCTCTGCAATATAGCCTACAATGTTGTAGATTGTCCCTTCTAACATCTTACATGCCACATGTAACCACATAGTATTTACTTGTGACCACCGCTCTTGATCATTCAACTTGGTAACAAGGTGTGCTGCAACTTGCACAACAAGATAGTTCTTTAATTTTTCTATGTCCATTCCGCATGGACCCTTCAAGTACCCCAACTCCTATCTGGTCTTTAAAATCATGGCTTTATCTACAAGGTCACCTTTTATATCCTCTCCTGTGGCCTTCAGACCTGTAATTGATGAGATAAGTGCAGATGAGATTCTAACTCTACATCCTGCAAAGTAGAAGAAGTCTTCGTGCACCCTACTCATGAGCCACTGATACAAGGGATCATACTTCCCAAAATATGGAAGCTCATACAATTGGTAGACCCCAATTCTCTTCAAAATATTCTCACCCGCATCATCATAAATTGGCATGTCATCCGCCATGCGCTTGTTTGTTCTAGCAGTGAGTAAGGAGTCGAGCTCCTTCTTATTCTCCGAAGTCCTGTGATTGTATTCACTTACTTTTCTCTTTGTTATGGGTGAATCCCATTCCTGGCCAATGATGACTCCTTCTGGATATTGCATATCTAAAAATGGATTTCAAGTGCCATCTCTTCCTCCTCAATGACCACCTTATTCTTTCCTTTTACTATTATTGCGAGATGCCTTCTTGATTGCCATTTTTACCTTGCAAATTTCTCCTTTTCAACTCTCTGCAATTTCTACGAATCAAACCTAGCTTGATTCAATCATGCCCTAGGTGGAAGCTTCATAACCTAACTCTTTTGTATCTCCCTACTTCTCTCAAACCCTTCACCACTGGGGACACAAGCTTCTTGTCACACAAATCTAGTTGTCACATTTGGTTTCACACCCTTTACACCTTAACTCGATCATTTGGCTCTTCGCACTTGGTTGTTTCCTCAAATACTCTTAGTTTTAATGGTAAAAATGAATCCACATTCCATCCTTATATAATTTTTCAAATTTTAATGCATTTATTTCTCCTTCACCTACCGAGATATCCCCTCATTCGGTGACCAAATCCGTTCATTCCGTGCGGTACATCTTCGTGCCCACTATAACCTTCTAGTGTGCCTTCCTACCCTCTAGCCACAAACTTCTCTTTAGCACGATCTCCCGCACCTAAGTACCTCATCATTGTACCTTCTCCTGGTAGCTATCATGGCCTCCGCTTACCTCACGTTATATTATCCTTTCATTCATCTCCATCCTTGGTCACTTTTGAGAAGCAATCTTCTTTTGACTTAAAGCACACTCGTAGCATCTTATTCCTTTCACCTTTCAATTCCCACAGTATTTTTCTTGGATAACTACAACCACCCCACATGAAAAGTATGTGCATTCCTCTGCGCATAAAAATTCTTTATATAGTAATTAGCTTCATGTGCACAAGTGCGCTTATTACACAAAAATGACTAAATTGACAAAGCATAGTGACAATGAAGGAAACACATTAATTAAATTCAGAATTAAAAACCTAAACTAAATGGAAATACTACCTTATTACAAACACCAAGAAGACTTATTTATAGTAGGGCTTCAACCTAATCCCATTAAAGTAACTAGGTAGCTATGTTCCATCAAGTTCTTCTAACTAGAAAGCACCTAATTCAAGTATAGAAGTGATGACATACGACCCCAACCAATGTACTTTTAGCTTTCCTAGATGGCACAAGAACTATGAGTCATAAAGAAATACCATTTGTTCAATCTCAAACTTCTTATCCCTTATGTTTTTGTCATGCCATGCCTACTGCCTGGCCTTTTCCTAATTTTGACTCCATCGTGCTATGGATCGGTGCTTATCCAGTTGAATCATCTTTTTGATACGCTCTTCTAAATCCTATTCATCAGCTAGATCTCTAGCACGTGCAATGCGCAAAGAAGGTAACATAAATTCTATAAGGAGAACAGCTTCTATGCCAAACAATAACTAAAACGGTGTGGCTTTGTTCAATCTCTTATAAGTTGTTTTATATGCCCAAAGCACAACTGATACTTTGTCATCCTAATTCTTTCTTCCAACATCACAAATTTTTGTAAAAGTCTAGCTCAAAATCTTATTGAAGGTCTCAGCAGTTCCATTTTCCTGAGGATGATAAGGTGTAGTTTTATGGTGTGCAACCATAAACTCATCTAATAGGATCCTAATTGTCTCATTCAAAAAGTGTGTACCTATATCACTTTTCAAGCTTAAGGGACATCCATATCTTGTAAGAACATTCTCCCACCGAAACCTAGCTGTTGTAGTTGCCATACAGTCCTTGGTAGGTGCTTCTTCTACCCACCATGTGAGATAATATGTGTAATTAATGATATAGAGTGATCCAGTCCTACATGCAACTGGTGAAATATGTCCTACAAAGTCAATGGCCCATTTCTCAAATGGTTCGGCACTAGTAATCGGTCTCAAAGGTATCTCATCTCTTTGCCCTAGTTTTCCTAAGTGCTAACAATGATCACATGCCCTACAATATTCTTTACGGTCCTTATACCTAGCTTGTAGAGGTCACCACCGATTAACATAAATGGTGTCACACATATAGCAAGTTGCTTCTTTTCTAATGATTTCATTCCTTCTAAAGTGCCATACCTGTTCGTAGAAATATGAAAATGACATCTAATTCCATAGCGCGTGTTATAACTTATATAAATGTGGATCCATCATTGTTTCTTCAATTTTGGTGTATCCTCTCTTGAATTGATTTTAGATAAATGGTCCGGTCCATAATTTCTTTTCCGGGCTTCACCACAACTATGAAGTCAAACTCTTTAAATAGGAGCACCCATATACATATGCACCCTTGTAAGACCAGATTGTTTACCAAGTACTTCAATTCCATGTGATATGTATAAAACAAAAATGGTGTTGCTAACAAGTGATGAGGCCAAAATATGCCCGTTAAATGTATAATAAATGATCTCATCTTACTCTCCTTTTTATTAAGTTTGATTTCATTTTGTGACTTTTATTTGATCTTATATGAGTTAGGATGTAATTGTCCGTATTTTGATTGATTGTGATTCTAATGTTTAAAAGCTCTGAAATTCTGACGAAGTGTGTTTGAAATTCAATTTTGTAATAAAGAAGGTCTAATCAGTCAAAGAAATGAAGTACGTAGCATTCAACATGTTTTCAGTAGCATATATTCCAATACAACTTAGTTTTAGAACTCCATTACATAGTCATCATCTAGTTCCGTAACATTCAAACTTATTTCGGAACTCCAAAGTATTTAGTTCCAGAATTTTTGGACTTATTTTCTCCTACGTATAGCCCGGAATTCTCACGGTTTTGATCCTTAACAATTTCCTATGGTTCTGGAACTTCTCTAAAGTTCTAGAACCAATGGAAGTTTATCTATTCTAACCACATCCGGTGATTTAACACCAATGACCCTTTCAATCAGGAAAGGATGAAAAGATTTCGATCGCATATCCAGGGATAGTTATCTTATAGCTATCTGATCAGCCATAATCCGAGTTAACATCTAGTCTGGGAATGACTTGATTCATCCGAATCATAGAGATAACTATGATTGTAAATGTATATATAAGTATACCTATAGTAGATAAATATATATAGATAGAACAGAGAAGATAGATATAGATAGAGAATAAGTAATACAAATCAAAGTACATAGATCCAGTATGTTTTTGTAATACTGAATGTTTTATCAATAAATAGCCATTCTTGTTTGAGAGAATTATAAGTTGTTAAATTCTGATTTAATGAGGAGCAAGGGCCCACTCCCCCAAGGCCCAAGATATTTTTCTATTTGGTATTTATATTTCCTAAGTAAATAGTTTAGATCTCATTAATCTCGTATCACTTTTATTTCTTCTAGTTAGACTCTATTGTATACTTGTTCCTATAGGTGTCTAGATATATTCTTATTTTTCTTGCAACCATTTTTAAGCACTCTAAGTTGTGTGTGTTTATTTCCAAAAGCAAGTGTGTTTACTTCCAAAAGTAAGTGTGTTTATTTCAAAAGCAAGTGTGTTTATTTCCATTCTGCAAAGTGTGTTTCCTTTCAACAAATCTTTCAGTGTGTTTCCTTTCAGCAAATTTTTCATAGTATGATTTAAATAAGGTTTTTACCAAGAATTCCTTAAGACATTGAAAAGATCCCCCAGAAAATACAAAAATAAGTACAGTCAACTACTAGATAGATAGGATTACTCTTGTTGCATATAGCTTTAGACACACCCCTAGTTTGAATATGACATCAACAAGAAGTTTATTAAATGAAGGGAATAATGACACCCATAAATTTTAGTGCCACTTCCAGGGGACACACTAGTTGGAATTTTCTAATTAGGTGTTAGTAAGAGAAAGAATCATACATCTAGTAGTTGAAGGATCTTCCCTACTATATCATAAAATTTATGAGTATACCAAGAGACTCAAATGGTATATTCCTCCCAAGAACATATTTAGAAGAATTCATAATGTCCTCTAGTCCAAATAAGGAAATTGTTCCAGAATTAGAGGCACCATCATCCCCTGTTATACAAGAAATAGAATTGCCACCTTTGGAATTCTTAGATCGATCACTGAAGGAAGTAGAACTTTTAGGAGAAGGATTATTTCTCAAAATCCATTTAGGGTGAGTTTTGATTCTCAATTGAGTAGTCAACCTCCTACTCCTTATTTTTCACCTTCCCTAAGGCAACCCACATACCACATTGATTGGGAGGAAAATTCAGAAAATATTTTAAAAATGGCACGAGAAGATGAAAGAGAACCTAATAAGACCTTTACTTATCCAATCCAATTGGGTGATGATGATACACCAATGAAAAATATCTCACCTGTACATTTACCCACATTTAGAGGGATGTCATCTAAAGGCCTTGACCAATTTCTATTTGAGTTTAAGGTACTATGTCGGACCTATGACTACAAAAGCAGATAGTAAAAACTCAAGTTGTTTCCATCCACTCAAGTATGCAACAATGAGGTGGTTCATGGGATTACCATCCAATTCTATTACCACTTGGGAACAAATGGAAACTTCCTTCCTAGACAAATAACAAGATTATTGTAGAGGAGAAATAGGAAGGATGAATTCTTCAAAATCAAGCGGGAGGAGGATGAAAATATAGAAGATTATTTCGACAAATTCCTCTTTGTGAGAAAAAGGTGTGGATTTGTACTTCAAGAGGAGTTAAGTAAAACCATTTTTCTTAAAGTTTTGGATGATGAATCTAGGGAAGCCCTTAACTTAATAGGAGGTGGAGACATTGATCAATTAAGGATGAATGAAATTAAGGAGATTTGTAGAAGCTATTCCAAAACTAGTGAAAATTCTAAATCCAAATATGAACAAACTAATGGATGATTTATCAAACTTTAAAATAGACATTTTAGTTCAATTAACCTCTACTATGGATGGATTATAAGCTAAAGCAAATGCCAAAACTGAACCATTGGCTATGTATTATCCTAGATGCAAGAAGAAGCATGCAATAAGAGATTGTCCTTTGGATAAAATGGAAGTATGTCTTATCTGTGAATCTAAAGAACATGATACTGATTCTTTTTCTCTACTCCCAGTCATAAAGAATCATCTTAAACAAACCATTACATCATCCACAATAGAAGAATTGAATTTTGTTCAGAGACAACCTCACCAAGGGCAGTTTATGCCAAGATTAGTTCCTAATCCTTTCTCTTGGACGATGCCATGAGCTTCTCGAGACAGTACCAAAAAATTGGGGAAAACCACCTTAGGTACCTCAACCAACATGGAACCCTTAGGATTGGGCAAGTAAATATTGGTATGCTCAGGGACATCAACAACCATGGGCTGGTCAAGGAAGTCCTTATGCTTGGTCACAACCTAGATGGAACCCTAATAATTATGCTCAAGGAAAAACATATCCAAATTAGAATCAATAGGCCATCATGGGATCCCCTACACAGAATTCACAAACTAAGAATATAGTCCAAACATAAATACCAACAACTGACCGATAGCAAACCCAAGAAACAAACAAACAACTCTTGTTTATGGAACAGAACTAGAAGAATAAGTGATCTACATGCCATAGATTGTAAGGATATTCAAACTAGATCTGGGAAAATAATTAGTAGTCCACCTATTATAATCACTTAAATGACAAAAGAAAATGAAACCCCTAGTATTGCTTTTCAATAGAAACCAGATAGCGACACTACTGAGACTCCATTTCCAGAGAGATTTAAAGAAGCTATAGAAACCAAGGAGTTTGAATTAGTACAGGAACTAAGGAAATTGAATATTGAAATACCACTATTACAAGCAATTAAGGACATTCCATAATTGAAAAAATTAATCAAAATTTTATGTTTGAAAAATCCTGGAATGAAGAAATAGTACCCCAAGACTATCAAAGTAGATGGGAAACTTTCGATTTATTAGCAGGAAAACTTTTACTTCCCAAATATGGAGATCCTGGAAGTCTTGTTATTTCTATCTCTATAGGGAATAAGGATATACATAACATTTTGGTAGATTTGGGTGTGGCTATAAATGTAATGATAGTGGACACTTTGAAAACATTACCATTAACGGGTATACAACCTACTAATACCATATTGCAGATGGCAGACCAGTCTATAGCAAAACCAGAAGGGATTATTGAAGACGTGGTAGTTATGGTGGAGTCATGGGAATATCCAGTTGACTTCCTTATACTGCAACCAAAAGGTAAAACATTGGGTTATCCCATTATTTTGGGTAGACCATGGTTAGCTACAGTTGCTGCCTTAATTGATTGCAAGTCAGGTGATATGACTATCTTGAATGGTAAGAACTCTAAGAAAATTTCCTTATATCCTTCTACACGACCTTTTATTGACAATCAAGAACAATTGTGGGTTGATTCTCCTGATACTAATAAGAAAAAATTGTCTTCTTTGGCTATGATCACATTGTAGGATCATGTAAGAGAAGTAGAAGAGATGATTAATCCACCATTGAATGAGCACCAGCTATCCTCGAAGAAATCAAAAATAGTTCCGAACCTATGACTATAGTTCTAGAAACTGTGACCATAGTTTTAGAACCTACAAACTTAGTTCCGGAACCACCACATTTAGTTCCGGAACCACCACATGAAGTTTTGAACCACCATATTTAGTTCCGAAATCATGACAACAGCGGTTCTCTATGATTGGAAATAATTTCACTCTAGAGGAATGAGATTTCTCATGGGGAGAGGAAGAATCAGTAGCTTCAATTTCAAATACATCAGGGAATGGTGAATAATTTCGGAAAGTAGCAGTGATGAAGAGTTTGACCTACAAAGAGATAAGTATCATAATTCTCATTACTGTCCTTTTTCCAAAGTATTCTGTCTCAAGGAACTTTTGGAGATGTTGCTACATATCATATGTTATTACCACATGCATGTCCACTAAATAATTTAATGTAACCCTTTCAACAAATTAGTTCATCACACATTGGAACCAAGCATGTTGAGATTCAACCGGGTAAAATTTTGAACATTAATAACTAGTTGAAGGATGATGAAGAAGCTAAATTGTTTGATGTTCTAAAAAATCATACTAAAGCTTTTTCTTGGGATTACAAATACATGAAGGGAATTCACCCAAGTATCTACACTCATCACATCTATATTGAAAATGTTAAACCAGTTAGGTAGCCTCAAAGAAGGATTAACCCAACCTTAAGGGATATAGTCAAACAAGAAATTGAAAAACTATTACAAGTAGGTTTTATCTACCCTATCTCAGATAGTCAGTGGGTATCTCCTCTTGTAATTG
The DNA here is from genome assembly GCA_018340775.1 of Taxus wallichiana var. yunnanensis. Taxonomy (NCBI): domain Eukaryota; kingdom Viridiplantae; phylum Streptophyta; class Pinopsida; order Cupressales; family Taxaceae; genus Taxus; species Taxus wallichiana. The sequence goes on along the minus strand of CM031240.1, from coordinate 1,036,935,538 downwards.
TTCCTAAAAATAATGGAAAATGGAGAATATGTGTTGACTATAGGGAACTGAACAAAGCCACACTGAGAGATTATTTTCCCTTACCATTCATAGATCAAGTCCTAGACAACCTTTCGGAGTAAACAATACTTTTCCTTATTGGATGGCTTTAGTGGATACAATCAAATCGAGTTTACGGTGAATACGGGACAAAACTATATTTATATTTCCATGGGCTACCTTTGCTTATAGGAGTTACCATTTGGCTTATGCAATGCTCTTGTAACTTTCTAGAGCGTTGTACTTATAATCTTTATTGATCTAAAAAACGATTGTGTTGAGGTATATATGGATGACTTCACTATACATGGAGATACATTTGATGATGCTTTGAGAAATCTGGACATAGTATTAACAAGATGTGAACAACACAATCTGTCTCTTAGTGATGAAAAGTGTTTAATGATGGTTGATGAGGGGATTGTATTAGGACACCATATTTCAAAAAGAGGAATTCAGGTTGATCAAAACAAAATTAGGATCATTTCAGATTTACCTATTCCTCAGACCCCCATAGATATCAAGTCATTTTTAGGACATTCTAGGTACTATAGGTGCTTTATAAAAGATTTCAGTAAAATTGTTGCCCCCATGTTTAATTTGCTAACCAAGGATTGTGAATTTATTTGGGATGAAAAGTGTCAACATGCTTTTGAAGAAATTAAAGAAAAATTAATCACTGCCCCAATATTGAGAGGACCTAATTGGGAAAATCCATTTCATATCCAAACAGATGCCTCAAATAATTCCATTGGTGCAGTTTTGGGACAGAAAGATGAAGAAGGAAAAATGTATGCTATTTATTATCTTTGTTAAAATCTCACTCCCACTGAAAAGAATTACACCACCACTGAAAAATAATTTCTTATTGTGATTTATGCAATCAATAAATTTAAACATTACATTATAGGGTACAATATATTTGTACACACAGATCATTCAGCAATTAAATATTTAATGACCAAACCAATGGTTGGAGGAAGAATAATTAGATGGTTATTACTTTTACAAGAATTTAATATTACCATTGTGGACAATCTAGGTAAATATAATTTGGTACACTGATTTTGGAAAGAGTAACTACTACTGGGAGCAAGATCAAGTCAAGGATAACTTTCCAGATGAACAGTTGTTTGCTATTTCAGTAGTTACACCATGGTTTGCTGATATGGAAAATTATCTTGCAATAGGGAAGTTTCCTCCTTATTTCACTAAGAAACAAATAAATAAGTTAATCAAAACCAATGCACAATCCAAATGGTTAAATGGAATGTTATTTAAATATGGTCCCGATTTTGTTTTACGTGGGTGTGTAAGAGAATATCAAATATTTGACATCCTCAAAGCATGTCATGATGAACCAAGTGGAGGAAACTATTCAGTGAAAAGAACAGCTCATAAGATACTTGGCACTGGTTATTATTGGCCATCTCTGTACAAGGATGTGAAGAGATATATCAAGTGGTGTGATCCTTGTCAAAGGATGGGACAACCAACTTTCACCAATGAAATGCCTCTTCAACCTCAAGTAGTGATTGAACCATTTGAGAGATGGGGATTGGATTTTTGGTCCCTTTAATCCTCCTTCACAAGGAAAGGAATATATTCTTGTGTGTACTGACTATGTGACAAAGTGGGCAGAAGTGCATGCATTGACAAATGCCATTGAAGAAGCAGTTGTTGATTTCCTTTAGCACAAAATTATGGTAAAGTTTGGAGCACCAAGGAGCATAGTTTCAGATCAAGGACCACAATTTATGTCTAATATGATCCAAGCTTTCACAATGTATTACCAAATAAATCATAGGAATTCATCTCCTTATCACCCACAATCAAATGGACAAGTTGAAGTAACAAACAGAGAATTGGAAAACATCCTTACCAAAATAGTTGAAGCTAGGAGAAAAGATTGGGTAAAGAGACTACCTAAAAGTGGATTGGGCTTATAATACAACTTGAAAACTACAACAGGGTTTTCACCATATGATTTAGTCTATGGGAAAAATCCCTTGTTGCCCATTGAGTTTGAACTATAGACATTGAGGACAATAGTTAAGGTGGGTATTGAGTTGGATAAAGGAAAGAATCCTTCAACTCAATGAATTGGATGAATTGAGGATGGAAGCACTTCAGCAGACAAAGATAATCCAAGATCAAAGGAAGCAATGGCATGACACACATATCAAGAAAAGGAAATTCAAAGTAGGAGACTGGGCATTGCGTTGTTTGATTCTAAGTACCAACAATTCAAGGAAAATTGAGAACCAGATGGTTGGGACCCTATCAGATTGAGTAGATTTTGACAATGGTTCTATTCGAGTTGCTTCCCATTGTTAGCAGCGAGAAGAACACTCTTGGTCAATGGACATAGGCTAAAAATCTATAGGAAGCCTCCTACTAAGGATGAATTCTTGAGGAAGATTGAAGCAGACAAAGAATTTGATCATATGGAAGAACCCAGTTCTTCCAAAATGATCAAATAACTAGATGATAGATCTAGAATAAAGGGAAGAAAATGAAAACCAGTAAATGGCGTTTTCTTCCCCAAAAAAATATTTAAAAATAATATAAAAATTATAAAAAAATCTCTCAGAGGTCAATTGAAAACCAGCAATGGCGGTTGACCTCCTCTATATGGCTAATTCAAATAAAAGGGAATTCTTTAGAATTCCAGTTGTCTTATCTAACCATTTTTGTTCCACTTGTAGGAATGATGAGTCATCATAACAAAAGGATTACATCATCAAGGATGGTAATTATATCTTTTAACTTATTTAGGGTTAGATTAAAAGTTTGCATGTGTGATTAGACTTGATTTAAAAGTTGGTATGATGAGTCATCTATTTATACATTATGATTACAAGTGAGTAATCATGAAGATGATTTGGATGGAATAAGTGGTGGCATAGTTATCATGAGTAATCATTAGTGTAAAATCAAATGAAATAGTTGTAGAGAAATTTTGAGGGAGAAGCAGCGAATTAGGCTTGTGTTTCGTAGCAAAGAACAGAGGTTCTACAACTAAGAACAGAGGTTCCACAAATAAAATCTTCATTTCTGTAGATAAGCAAGAAGTCCTGCAGCCGATTTGCATAAAATCAAAGGAAACAAAATTTGATTCGGTATGGGGATTAAAAATAAATTAGAACCAGAGGATGATTCCCAGCTACTCGCAGATAAAGAAGTGGCATCTATCTTTGAGCATGTAGGATGGCTAGAGTTCCTAAAAAAAAATTCAAAGTATAATGATGAATTAGTAAGAGAATTCTTCATAAACCTAGAGCAATCCAGGACAAAGGTTAGAAATATTTTTATTCCTTTTTCTGTTAATACAATAAGTAATGTGTCTGGAGTGCCAATTGTGCATGTCCCACATCCTGCCAAAGGGACCTTGAAAGAACTAGTTGAAACCCTACTACAAGAAGGGGAAACTGAACCCCAATACATTTACAATACAAATAAAATCATAAAAGGGGTCAGAAGGGCCAGTTTTCCCAAACCCTTTAATAGGGTAGCATTTTGGATAGTGAAGTATTTAACCTGTGATGGTCAATTTGGGTCCGTAGGAAAAGAAGTCCTGAAGATGCTCATATATTTGAAATATGGAGCCACAAAACCAGAATACATAATAAACCTTCCAAGATTTCTTTTTTATTCTATCTAGACCATGGCCCAGAGGTATTCATGGGGTGTTAGGACAATCAGGCATCACGAGGTTAGTTCATTTAGTATGCTAGCACCATTTTCTATTAAAGAAAAATGGAGAAGAAATTTGGGAAAAGTTCTTGGCAAGTTTAAGAAAAACCTTGATATTATCAAAAGGACAATACCAACTCCATTTTCTCCTTCAACTAATTTGGAAATTGATGCCCTGCAGAAGAACAAAAGGAAGGAGGAAGAGATACTTATACCAAAAAGAAGAATATCTTTGAAAAGATCAAAATATCAGAGCCTTCTATGCCTTTGAAGGAAATTCCTTCTTCTGCAGTAGCTATAGGGGAGCTAATATCTATCTCTGACGGTGATAGCTCACCCGTACAAGAGCAAGAAACAAAAGTAAGAAGAAGCTCTAGAAGGAAATCCACCACTGGGCATGTTGAAATTCCCCAAAGAAGGAAAATTCATAAGAGGTCAAGGGAAACCCTAGAGGGAAGGAGTGAATAGGAAAAGATGGAAAAAGAAGCTGTTGATATTTTGGGCAGCATGGCCATGACTCCTCCTGAACCAAGCCAAGCTGAGATGGACAAAGGAGATGAGAGACTTGAGGAGCAGGATTTTCAAGAATTGGATGAACCATCAGCATTATCACATGAAGAGGAAGAGTTGGAATCCTAGAGATGAAAAAGATAAATTTCCTTTGATAGAAGAAGAATGCTCAACTCCCCAAGAAATTTTAGAGGAAGAAGAAAAACATCAAGTTAAACAAGTTCTGTTCTTGTCTAGAGCAGAGATCATTATCAGGAAAAAGGATGAGGAATTGGATTTCCTCAAACTCAAATTAGAACAGAGGGAAAATCTCATTAGAGAGCTAACAACTCAGCTTGCAGTTAGGACTGAGGAATTATCAGTAATTAAAAAATAGTTGATAGAGAAAGAGGAAGAATGTCAAACTTCCAGAAAATAGAATGTTGTGTCCACAGTCTCTGCATAGACTGAGTTAACTTATTTTCCACTCAAACAACTATGGAATGAAACTTGCAGGGAACTCAGAGAAGCTAAAACATCAAATGAAGATTTGAAGACCAAGATGGAAGAAGAAAAGAAGGCAAGAAAAGAGTGGGAAGAAAAATTTTATAAGGAAGAAGGAAAAAATATAAATTTCTTGCAAAAATACATATGGTCTACATTATGAGTGAAAAATTGCTTGCTGCAAGAGGCCCTCTCCTACATATAGTGTGTTTTTAGAAGAACAATTCATTTCATTGGCAGCTATCAAGGATTGCATGTGGACTTCCACATGAACTAAAAGATGAATCTGAATTCATGATAGCTTATTTGTAGTGATCCTGAGTAGAAAAATCTTCTATGTGAATTCTATCTTTGTAATCTGATGCTAGAGAAAAACACAAGATTTATGATCAATTTGTATGTGGGGGAAAGTCAGCTCAATGCATTTGTCTCTATTCTGCAAAACTAGATTACATGGAAGGAAAGGGATTCTGAGTTTTTATTGAAAGCTAGCTCAACTGGTCTTTACATGAGAGCTCACTATGGTAAACCTTCTGCCTTCTTCATACATTTTAGAACTCATGCCTTTGATGAACAATTCAAGACACATTATTTTGCCAGCTTACAAAAAAGTATTGATAGCTTTACCTCCTATGAGGAGGAGAAGTTTGAAGATATTTATGAGGGATGCTCAAAAAGGTGGGAACTTCTTACGGTTTCCTTGAGAAGAAGGGAAGTAATATCCCCTACAAATCTGATCTGGAGTTTAGAAAGAGCAAAATCTTTATGCACAATAATTCCTCATATCAATGAGACCTATGGGAAAATATGGATGGGAATGCAAACAAGGCCCCCTCTACTTCTCACCCCCATGTCTCCTTGGCAAAACAGAGAACCTCAAGATCCTACTCAATTTGAAGAGTGGCGAGAGGAAAATAGAAGCAGGAGTAGGGTACAGTACCTCTAAGTTTAAGCATTGGAAGATCCAGTTTCAGCCATTTGATCTGAGCAATCAAATGGAATGCAGAACATATAACCCCACTTTTGAAGAATGAATTTTGGAAATGATGAGGCCAAAATATGCCCGTTAAATGTATAATAAATGATCTCATATTACTCTCCTTTTTATTAAGTTTGATTACATTTTGTGACTTTTATTTGATCTGATATGAGTTAGGATGTAATTGTTTGTCTTTTGATTGATTGTAATTCTAACATTTAAAATCTCTAAAATTCGACAAAGTGTGTTTGAAATTCAATTTTGTAATAAAGAAGGTCTAATCAGTCAAAGAAATGAAGTATGTAGCGTTCAACATGTTTTTGGTAGCATCTGCTTTTTACATCTGACTTAGTTAGGAACTTTCAAGCTAGTTTTGGAACTCCATTACATAGTCATCATGTAGTTCTAGAACTTTCGGACTTAGTTCCAAAACTCCAGTATTTAGTTCCATAATTTTTGGACTTAGTTCGGAACTTCTTTGAAGTTCTAGAACCGATGGAATTTTATCTATTCTAACCACATCCAGTTATTTAGCATCAATGACCCTTTCAATCAGGAAAGGATGAGAAGATTTCCGATCGCAGATCTAGGGATAGTTATTTTACAACTGTCGATCAGCCACAATCTGAGTCAAGCATCTATTATGGGCATGATTCAATTTCATCATAATCATAGAGACAACTATGATTATAAATGTATATATAAGTAGACCTGCAGTAGATAAATATATATAGATAGAACAAAGAAGATAGATAATAAGTAATACATATCGAAGTACATAGATCCAGTACATTTTTGTAATAACGAATGTTTTATCAATAAATATCCATTTATGTTTGAGAGAATTCTAAGTTGTTAAATCCTGATTCAAGGAGGAGCAAGGGCCCACTCCCCAAGGACCAGGATATTCATCTATTTGGTATTTATATTTCCTAAGCAAATAGTTTAGATCTGTTAATTTTGTATCACTTTTAATTCTTCTAGTTAGACTCTATTGTATACTCATTCCTGTAGGTGTCTAGATAGATTCTTATTTTTCTTGCAACCATTTTTAAGCACTCTAAGTTGTGTGTGTTTATTTCCAAAAGCAAGTGTGTTTACTTCCAAAAGAAAGTGTGTTTATTTCCAAAAGAAAGTGTGTTTATTTCCATTCTGCAAAGTGTGTTTCCTTTCAAACAAAGTTTTGAGTATAATTTAAATAAGGTTTTTACTAATAAGTTCTTAAGACATTCAAAATATCCCTAGAAAATATAAAAATAAATACAATCAACTACTAAATCGATAGGATTACTCTTGTTACATATAGCTTTAAACACACCACTGGTTTGAATATGACATCAACAAGAAGTTGATTAAATGAAGGGAATAATGACACCCAACAACAAGTATTGTCAAAACTTGTGTAATTCATAGATCATTGATAAAGCTTCGCGCTCTATAGTTGTTTAATTCCGTTTAGCAGAGACAACTTCCTACTAGCAAAAAGCAGTTGGATTATCTATAATACCTTCACTAGGTTGAGCTAACATAATTCCAATGGCCATGCCAGAAGCATCCACATGCACATGAAATGTGGTTTATCCCATGAGGGAAAGCACAAAATGGGTGCGTTAGTAATTTTCTCTTTTAATATCTCAAATGTGCCTTGTTGTGGTTCTCACCAATAAAATGTACCTTTCCACTTGAGTAATTCTTCCAAGGGTGTAACAATTTTGGAATACCCTTTCATGAATTTTCTATAATATCTTATATGACCTAAAAATCCACATACCCCACTTTAACTGGTAGGCACTTCCAAGCCTAAAATGACTGCAACCTTGGCTGGATCAACTAGCAAACCTTCCTTACAGATTATATGTCCTAACAGTATCCCAAATGGCATAGCAAATATGCACTTCTTGATGTTCAAAGAGATACTCAATTGTCTACATCATTCAAACATTAAGCACAAATTGTCACAATGATCTTTCATAAGCCCATATATTATCCAATCATCTAGGTAGACTTGTAAGAATTTGTGAATAAAATCTTTGAATGCCTGAACAACTATGCGCGAGAATACAATATGCACATTTTTTAATCCAAAGGGCATCATAGTATAGGAAAAACTACCCCATTTAGTAGTAAATGTTGTCTTTTCTTGATCCTCCTGAGCAATCCTAACCTGATGATACCCAAAAAATCCATCTATGAAGGAATATATTTTGTGCCCTACAACTCCTAGTATTTCCTCAGTGAATGGCATAGGAATGGATCTGTGATGCATGCAACATTCAACTCCCTATAGTCCACGCATATCCTAATTCATCCATCCTTCTTGATACTGATCACCATTGGGCTAACCCATTCTAACTCATCAAGGGGCTTGATAATTCTAGATTTCAACATTTTATCAATTTCTTCTTTTACCTTTTTGCACAAATTAGGATTCATTCTGTAAGGTCTCTTTCTAACTGGCTGTGCACCATCCTTAAGTTTGATCTTCATTTCCCAAGTGATTCATGCATGCCTTTAATTTCATGATATCCTTGAGGAATACATCCTAATAATCCCTAAGTAAATCAATGATATTTGCTACCTCCGATTCGACTAGTAGTCTCTAATTATGGCCTCCTTAGGCTCAGCCTCCAAACCTATATTCACCTTCTTTATCTTCATGGGTTCGTGGTAGGCACGTGTATCCTTGTTTGCACTATCCAAGACCTCGTGCACCACGTGTGAATGTTCAATATCTAGGTTCTCAACTTCCTCGTCATCCATAACATAAACCATATTTTCTTTCTCTTTCTCAAGGAAAGCACGTTCAAGTAGTATGGAGCCCATTTCTTCTTCCTTTTCAAAACATGCTCCGAATTCTACCTCACTGAATAATTCTTGAATATGCTCTTCTAATTTTGCACTATCTCCCATAGTTAAGTGCTTGACAAATTTTAATGCCTCTACTACATGAGGTTTAGTCGAGAAGTAGTCAAAAGTTCTGGATCATTCTTGCAGTCAAATATTGCTAGTTTCCAGTTTCTCGATGTAGTTCTGCATATACATACGGGCACGTGTGTATCCTTGTAGCATAGAATACGGTTGATGCACCCAAAGTGAAGGTGGTAATGCTTCCTATCTTGTTGTCGAGTCTCTCACACTGCTAAATGTGATGCTAAATAGGTTGATCACCATGATAAGTGTAGATTTGTGTAGGTGCATTGTTCCTTATAAACCTAGTAGACAAAGCTATTCCAATCTCTTCCCAATGTATAATATTATCTCTGTGGACTACCCACCAATGTGCCATTTCCCCACGCAATGTATATATAGACATATCTCTTCTCTTAATTTGATATGTTCACTGTATTTCCATGGCCTTCAAAAATGCAGGAAGATCTTCTGCCCCAATATACCAAGGTATTGTGCTACCTATCCATCAAATTGAATGAAGTCCATTCTTGCATGCAACAATGATTTTCACCTCAAATCCTACTAATTCATATGTACCATGAGCCCAATTTTCGTAAGCAATACTCGTAGTATCACTAATAGAATGAGAATCCTCCCACTGTAGGATGCCTTCTTTTGATGGCTCATTAACCTTGGAGTCCTAAATAGCATGTACATAAACTTTGTTTAAGTCCTCCTCACTTAGGGGCTTAACATATGGGGTAGAATTTCCATCAAATGTATCACAACCCTTTTCTCCTTGTTTTCAAAGCTAATATACCCCTTATTGAAGCTCAAGTCAGCATTATTTGCATAACACCAAAGGCATCCAAGTAGGGCTAGAAAATTGTCTACTTCTGCAAGTGCTAATACCTTAAAATCCCCAGTGAACTTGGCCCTTGTATAGTTATAGATGCATCTTTCAAAACTCCTATGAGAGTAGCCTTAGTCGATTTTCCATAAATAACACATTAGATGATGGCTGCAATGGAGGCCTCCCCATTTGTACTGTATCGATCAATATGTTGCTCAACATGACCACCCATCCACAATAGTATTCAAAATAATTTCTTTTTCATAGTCAATGCTATCGGAGGGAAGCTTTGCATGCGAGAATCTATCATCCGGTCTCAAGACTTACTTACGTGAGTGTTCCCTCTTAACCAACTTCCTAATAGTGGAATAATGTTCTCTTAGTGTAACATCTTGCACACCTCTCACAGATCATCGATATTAGTTTGGACTATCTCTGATGCTTTCTTCTTCTCCTTTAGGTATTGTATCTCACCCTGAAGATTCCTTAGCACTTCCATGGTATCCTAGTAAACTTCCTTCTGATGAGCAAGATCTGGGTACCTTGCATGTAAAACCTCCTCCTTGGTGATCGTAGGCTTCTAGTGCAATGCCTCTCTCATGTGTGTTGCTTCAGTACATGTAGTAATCTTCACTGTCAATGCCTCAGGTCCTTCTACTATCTTGGGAATCCACTGATCTTCTACCATGTACTAGATTCTAACCATCCCAGTGCCTTTGTTTTCTTGCTTATGCTACTTACTCAGATGCTCATATAAGTCTGGGCACTCTTCATAGCTATGGTTCTTTCCACGAAATAACATGCAATATTCTGAGGACATTCACACCTATAGTGGTCAAGATATCCACACATATAACATGTTCCATGAGGGAACTCACCTCTTCCTCCACCACGGCCTCATCCTCCATATCCACCATGATATCCACGTCCCCTTCCACGACCTCCTTCAAAACTCCCCTCATTCTGTCATAGTGTGTTTGATTATGATCCCGATCCTGGTGCTCATTCTTACCCTTAGAATTATCTGTTATACTTGTCTGTCATACCCCAAGGTCTATAGCATCCTGGATCTGACCAATCAGCTAACAATCCTCAATATCATGGGTCATGGACCTGCAAATTTTGCAAAAGAAAGATACATTCTTCCTTATCACACACTGTAACAAAGGACAGTGACTAGCATCATGATTCAAATGGAAAATCTCATAGTCCAATAGTAATGAGCATACAGATCTGTGAGGGCAACTATCCTTGGTGTGACCTTCCACTTCACAATCTGTACACCAAATTCTTGAGTGTGTTTCATGGGATGAATTTGTTAATAGCTTCTATAACTACTTTTCCATAGCTGCAATTTGTGCCTCTAAGAATGGACTAACACCAGTGTCAATGCTCCCAATTGCCTCAGACGTAAATTTGCTTCCAATGCTTCACACGGATCAATGTATGTCTTACGTGACAACACCCTTCTAAAAGGTGTAAGCAATACTCTAATGAACCATTGTGCATGCTAGATATCATGAATATCATAAGATAGCTTAAATAGAAGTGTCTTAAAACAAGAATCATACTCATGTACACTCTCAAAGAGTGCCTTGCTTGATATCCTTGAGCACACTTATACTCTTCTCCTCAAACTCAATGATATAGAACTATTTTAAGAAAGCATATCTCAATGCTACATAATCCATGCAAGTTTGATCAGGTTCAACTTCACATACCAACTATGTGCATGCCCCTATAATGTATTGGAAAATTGAATTACCTTTCTCTCAACAACCGTGATCCCTTTAGTGTGCCATAAGATTTCACACATATGCACATGTTCGCAAAGCATCCTCTATACCTCTATACTCTAGGAGACAAAGAGACATCTCCATATAGATATTATGTGGTTGTTGCGGACCTTGACCACCTGATTTAGAACCTCCTATGTTCCCTTTGCCTCTAGAACCACCAGGAACTAGAACCACGTATACCTCTTGATCTACCACCTGTAGTTGGAATAGGACATGTAGATGTCCTCCCTTGTGCTCTGATAGTAGTACTATACTAAACCCCTATAGTCTGTGAGGTAGTTCTACTTCAGAGGTGAATCCAACATTCTACGTGCTCACATTCTGTGTGGATGATGCACCTAAGAATTCTCCTCCAAATGACATTGAAGTCATCTATCCCACCATTGATGTACTTGATCCCTGAATTACTCTTGCTCTCCTACTTCCCAAGTTAGTTTGTTGGTTACTTATCATACTTGATACTGAAAAACCAAGAGCAAGGGCTAGGTCACCAGGTGGATTAAGATGCGCATCCATGGTCCAGGTAGTATTTTTTTGTGCACTTTTATGTGAGGCCGAGTGGGGGTCTCTATCATGCTTCCCAAGATGGGGGAGTTCTTGATGCTCTGGCTCCACATCTTCTATGTGACCTGTAAATTCTTCATGAGCCATCTCTCTCCTCCACGCCATATTTTCTACAAAGGAACAATGCTTCTCTATCTCCCTCTCATGCACCTCATTATACTTAAGCCACCTTTCCTCTCTCTATCTCTCTACCGCTAGGTCTTCCATATTAAATCAAACTTGTTCCTTCCCTTACACATGGTGGAGTTTAGTTAGCCATTGGTTTACTCTCCAGGTTCAAAGTTACCATTAATATCTTGATCGCCAGTGGAATACCTTGCAAATATGTTCCTCTTAGATACCACAAAAACTAGAATTCAGCTACCTCGGGCAAGAGTACATCGAAATTGAATATTCCAGAATATAACTATTTAGAACACCATGAAACCACGTATCCACCATGTGAGTCCAAATCAGATCAGCATCATAGAGGGCCTGAAATTCTTCCTGTGTCCAAACAAGTGCGTGATACCTCCAATTCTGTTGAGATGCATAAGTAGTAAGCCACTCATATAGTTCTACTAGAAAGATAGTGAAAAAGCTCTCATATAAGTTGTCATACAATTTGTTCTACCCAAGTGTGTGCATTAAACTCAGATCCACTATTGAACCGTCATGCATATTCTTCCTCCAGATCATGTATCCACTCCTCAATACTTGCTAGAGTTAACTAGTACATATTCATTACGAACCATCCTCAAAACAACTAAAAAATAGGTCTCGACAACGGAACCAATGATGTAACCTAGAATTTACCGGATAAAACTTTAGTCACACGGCACATCACTCAAACCTTGACTAAGTGCTCACCCAAAGCACGCAAAGGTACCAGGTCCCTCTTTAAAGTTATTGTAGCAGGATGTTAGCATGATGAAGGGAGAGACATATAGATTCATAACTAATCCATCATTTTATAATGCATGCTACCCTTAGATATATGAAAGAACAACATTAAATAGTAATCATGATTTAATTAATAACATGCACTACTCAAATTCACACAGAATGACACTTAGATTCAGCTAATATCTTTCATCTATTAATAAATACAAAATCTCCTTACAGTATTGTCAATCTATACCAATGCATGTATGGATCTGATATAGTAATTTAGTCATATGTGTATACACACACTCTGTATATTCTCTGTTACACATATATCCTCACACATTCATACATCATATATATAGGGTGGGGACTTTCCCTTCACCGCTTATCTATTCCGCTACATGCTATTGATAGCCACGCGTCATTTACAATCATAGCCACACATGCAAGTGTGTTATCTATATTCCTCTTGCAGTTAACTAAAGTGTCAATTCTATTCTCAACTCGTCTCCATGAAAAAATGCTTCGATCCACTTCTCCAAATATAGAAAATGCATGGCGCGCACATCCTTGTATCGTTGGTGTGTTCCACACACCATCTTCTAAAAATAGGTCTTCATGCTCAAAATTGGCTAAGTCCTAAAATATGAACTTGTGTTCTGCGCACGGGTCCTTCCTATCCTTCCACACCCTTGGTTCCGATCCTTCTATCTCACGTGTACTCCTTATGTGATCTTTAACAAGTATTCTTTGATCAATATGTAATGCAAGATGCAGTGTGTAGAATGTGTACTATATATAGGTGTACAAAGCACAAAGTGCAAATGATGTAAAATAGATGGAAGATTGTATATATAGAAAAGAGCATGATGTATAAAGATGTGTAATGTGTAGTGTCTATTGTGTAGTGTGTGAGGTTCATGTATATAATATGCCCTCAACAGTCAAGTGTGAACCATAGCACAAGAGTGCGTCATAGGGAAATGACGATGCAAATGTATGGGGATGTATATGATGAATGTAAAAGACTAGATGCGATGTGTTTAAGATGGAAGATAATTGATGGTGCTATAATATAGGGGGTAAGTATGATGCCCCCATAAGTGTGTGGTTATGAATGTGTTAGATGATGAATGTATTTGGAGATAAGTTATGAGAAATTTTATTATATGCGTGAATAACTGTAGATGGTGTATGTATGTAGGAATGAGTATGTAGTGGATAGATATAGTGGAGAAATGGAATAGGTTCTTATTGGAAGAGATCCCTCAATAGTCATGTAAGAACCACAAGAACACAAGTGTGTCATCGGGAGGTAAGGTGACAAGATTCTCCAACTAAAGACCAAGTTTGCATGAAGTGGTGGAAGCATGTGTGGAAAAAGTAACAATAGAACCATGCGATGGTGGTGGTTGAGATGTTTAGGAGACACCAGTAGATGTAGTAGTTGCTTTGAAAAAAATTATTGGCTACTGAAGTGGTGGAGTATTGCTTAATGGTTCAGCAAGCTTTATAGGATGAGGGGTTGAACTAATTTTTAGGACGCTGGGTGCTTAGGTTGATTCGGTAACTCCTTAGATAATTTGAGAGAAGGCGAAGTGAGACTAAATTTAAAAGGTGGCTGCTTAGTTTGAGTGGATTGAATGGGTGGCACTTGAATGATCAAAGAAGGCACATTAGAAGTGATGAAGTGACACTCATTAGACATAAATGAATCATATTTAGGAACCCATTAAGATGCAACAAGTGTAGATGGGCATGTAGCAAAATGTTGGGAAGTAAATAAGATAAATCCTTGACAGTCAAGATGTTTGATTCTTTGTTCTAAAGCATAAAAAAAAATTCATTATGTCCATTGATTTGATGATAATTACAGCCTGGGCGACCTTAATATTTTACAAGTTGGTAAGGAGTATAGCCTTGAGTAGATGGTAAAGTTATCAATTGATGACTAAGGAGCTCAGTGAGAGTGTCATGTTGCTTAGTATTACGATTAAAGGTGAGAGTATCTCGGTAATGGTATGACTTAAGGCTCACTGATATGAGCATATGTAGAAGACAGCGCATGAAGATAACATGTAGAAGGAGAACAAACATGAGCCTAAGAAGCATCTTTAAGTTGTTGGATTTCAGATTTAAGAGATATGATTGTGGATTCCATAGCCTAAAATTTGTCATAAAATAAAGAATACAAATCTTGAATTGACTCCAATATGGGTTGATTAGATAGAGGATCACAAAGGTTAGGTTCGTCAGATAGATGATGGAAAATAGGACTTATTTCATGTGGTAACGTATCCTTAGGAAGACACATGGATTCCAAGACTTTTTGTAGAACAACTTGGCAATCGGGATGCATTTTAAGTAAATCAGATAAAGAAATTTGAGGAAATTTATGACCCATGATAGAAGAAAAATGAGGATCAAGAGTGTTCAAATGAGGGGTTGACCAAAATGATTACACTAAAATGAAAATACACAAGCCTAATCTAAATTCTATTGTTGGGCCTTAGAATATTGGCTAAGTATAATAAGGCGTGTGGGCAAGCGGGACCTATATGAAGAAGGGCACGTGGGGTGAAGGCGTGTAGGACAAGGGTTTTAGGAGGGTTTAGTAAAACCCATGGCACATGCATACTAGGAAAAGTAAAGGGTTTAGGACTTAGCCATATTTGGCATTCCTAGAAGCACACAAGAAAAGCATGACCTAACTAAGCATGCAGAGTGGATAAGGTGCCAACCTAGCAACTCGATGGTCAAGGAAGGAATATTCCATGTGATGGAAGGATCTAGAAATACATCATTGTAGAAAGTGGAGAGATCAAATGGGAAGAAGCATGCTCCATTGAAGGACTACATGGAAACTTGGCAACCGATCTATTACTTAAGGAATGCATGGCGATGGATGCTAAATCTATATATAGAGATGCCCAGTTAGAAGGAGCAGACGGATCTTTGAGAAAAGTGTGTGTTCATTGGCATCACATAGTGATGAAAGAGGAAAATCTCTGTAGAAATAGTAATGGGTTCTATGGACTCTCGTAGGAGGGTTATAGGAGAGATGGCATATCTAGATGGATGGCTCTGTGATCATTTTTGTAACATGGGAAGCATGGTTATGATTTCTAATGCATGAGTCTTATCTACATTAATAAATTGGTATGGTATGGCCTTAACGAATGTAATGTGGTTACTAAACTAAGATTAATGAGGAATATATGGTTATGTTCTAAATATACATTGTTCATGGGTGTAAACCCTAGTGCATATTCTTTATATTATGAATTAGATATGTTATCTGTTTGATATTTCTCTTGTTGTCTGAATGGATGCATTAATATAATGCCTCATCTTAAGTTCTTAGAATGAATGCATGTTTCTTTACCCTTTTTCTAAGTTTTTGTCATTGATCAATGTATTCTCACAAGACTCACATAAAGGAGGGCTCAATGCCTACACGTGCCTTGAGTGAGTGCCCAACACCCGCTAGGTGATAGGCCGGTGCACATGGGATTATATTATTGTTCTAAGGGTATAAAAATGACTACATCTTGGTTCCATTGTTGGGACCTCTTTTGAAGTTGTTGTGAGAAATGGATACATCCACATCTTGGTTCTATTTATGTGTGATGAATGAGTGCCTAACCTTGGAGAGTGTTAAAGCATGGTTTAGGAGTACAGAGGATGAGTTTTATCAAAAGTTCAAGATCTTGGACATGAGTTTGATGCACGTAGATGGGTAGAAGAGAACTTGTAGTAATTTTTATACCCTTTAGAACCAAAGTCTAATCACATATACGTCGACCTATCACCTAGCAAGTGTTTTCCTCTCACCCGAGGCATGCACTTGGTGCTTTGAACCTCTCCTTTATGTGAGTCTTGTGAGAATACATCATCTATGATAGATACTTAGTGAAAAATAAAGGAAGGAACCATGCATTCATTCTAAGAACCTAGGATGAGTTATCATATCAATGCATCCATAAAAGATAAATAATAGAAAACATATAGAAATGATTCATACAAAAGGAAATGTACTAGGATTATACTCATGGGATACATGTATACTTGAACAAAACCTTCCATTCATATTAGTGAGTTCAGTAACCACATTACATTCCTTGAGGTCATAACAGACCCATTTAACAATGTAGAGCAATGTCATACATCATAACTAAACTACATCCTTCACATTACAAGGATAAACACAGACCCATCCCTCTAAATATGCCATCACTCCTATATTTTCTCTAATCCCAACCCACATAATCCTCCATGATATTTCTGTAGAGCTTCACCTCTCTTCCACCACATCTTCTACTCTTCTAATGCTCGCTTCTACTATTATCTCTTCTCTTCTTCTACACTCGCACCTCTATATATAGCTTTTCTACCTTCACCACCATGCCTTCTAAGCTAATAGATTGATTGCCAAGTGTCCAAGTGGTCCTCCAATAGAACATGCCTCCTTTGATCCGAGATCTCCACTCCTTCTAATGATGTCTTTTGGATCCTTCCATCGCATGCATGGAATATTCCTTCCATCGCCATCGAGTTGTCAGGCTGGCACCTTATCCATTCTGCATGCTAGATAGGTCACACTTTTCTCATATGCAGAATGGAATGTCAAATATGTATAAGTCTCAAAACATGTCTCACCTTGTGTGTGTGTGCACCGTGTGTTCTACAAAACCCTGCTAGAACCCTTCCATGCGAGCCTTCAACCGCGCGCCCTTATTCAAATAGGTCTCGTATGCCCACGCACCTTCTTGTACTTAGCTAGTATTCTAGGGCCCAACATCACCCCACACTACGCATGTTCTCCGTCCTCGAAACACTCTTCAATAAAATAAAGAATGGTGGGATCTTAAAATGGTTGGAAAGAAAGAATAAAGGAATGAATAATTAGGAGAAAGAATGAAAGAATGGGGAACTTGTTTATTATTGGAGGAGGAGAGGGAAATCCTTCCCTATTTCTGCCTCTAACTTCTCCCAAGCGTTGACCTTGTTTTGAGCTTACTGACAAAGGTCACCCACCAGGGTGCTCACCTCCTCAAAACTCAGCTCCTCCCCTTTGGTACTCATCATCTCAACAATGCTCTCCAGTTTTTGCTCAAATCATCAAGCACATCCATCCCATGGGTTATTTGGGGTATAGTTCCTTCATTTGGCTCTTGATCAAGCCTCGCAGGGTCTCGATTACTTCTGACTTATTCTCCACCTCAGCCAGGATCTTATCTCTTTCCACTCTATTCCCCTTATTTTTCTCTTAGAACTCCTTGAGTTCCATTTCATGGGTGGAAACCAAGATGCTTGTCACTCTATCCCTATCAATATAGTTGTCATAAGAATCTTCAGAAACTTGCGTGGTTGCCTTCACCTCTACAAGAATTTTAGTGTATCGAGCCACAATCTCGACAACCTTCATTTTTTCCTCTTTCTCTTGGCACGCATGCACCTCTTCTACAGACTCTAAAGTGATTGGTCACCTCTCCATCGTGAGAATGCAATTCAAATCCTCCAGACATTGCAAGGCTGATTCATACTTTTTCTCAAGTGGTGCTAAGTCGGGATGCTTTAGGAAAATGACATCCGTAATCATCTCCACCTTCTTAGAGACTTCGTGCACCTTTTCTTTTTCTTCCTTCAGCTCACACCTCAACTAAGCACTGATAAAATCCTCTTGCTTTAGGTCCTTGCTCTTTTCCATGAGCTCCTTCTTTTTCTTCTCCAATTCCTCCTCCAAGAATATCACTCTATCATTTCTCCCAAATAGTCTGGCCTCAACTTTGACTAAAACCTTGTTGAGCGTGTTGCACACTTGTTCATCTGATAACTATTGAGCATTCACTACGGGATTTATTCCTTTTTGCCTCCTTCATCGAGTGCTCTCTAATTCACTTCGAACTCAAGTTCATCTACATAAGACTCAAATTCTCAAGATAACATCTTCCTGGTTCATGGATATGCACCTTCTTCATCAAACGATGACATGGCTAGGATTCACTCTGTTAGTACGGTGCTTTAGAAGAGCACGCGTAACACCTTGTTAGGATCATTAATGTAACCCATTCCCTATTCCTGTGCCACCAATACGCTTTTACCACTTGTTCGCGTAGCTTTTGGGAAGCTTATTGCTAGATTGGGATTCTTGCCCATGTTTCCATACTCCTTCCCAATGATTTCTTCTTCCATCTCTATAAAAATTTTATCCACACTCCACTCCAACTCATATTCCACCAACTCCTTCATGATTCCTGCCACTTCTCTCTCTATGGATTTCTCCACTTACTCCTTGGTGAGGCTTGGGGTTCCTTGGTTTTTGGTGCTTACTTCTTTGCTCACCCCCTTTCCTTGATCCTTTGCTTCTTCCTCGTCATTATTCTCCTCATCTTCCTTATTATACTTCTCTTCACCTTCCTCCTCCTCCGATTCATGTATATCATACATTAGATGGTATTCACCTCCTTCAGGATTGTCATCATCCTTGTCACCAATGTAGGCATCTAAACTTTCTATCTCCTTTGATTCGCCTCTTCTGTCACCTTCTACTTCTTCCTTACTGGGGATTCCAGTACAAGAGATTCTTCCTTTTCTTTTTCTTCACTAGGTGACGTCTTCCTTGGTGACTCCTCATGTGTGAGGGGCTCTCCTACTCTAGCACTTCTTCTTCTTGGGTATTTTCCTTGATAGGGGACTTCTTCCTACATGCGTAAGTGTTAGGCTTAGCACTTGCTTCCGACATGCCCATAGATTATGTTGTCTGCACACTTGGTGCTTTCTTCTCCTACCCCTCTTCTCTTTCTCTCTTCTTTGGTGCAACCTTCTTTCTCCCTATGGGGTCTTCTAGAATGGATAAATCACTCTCTAGATATGAACCTTTCTCAAAATTAAGCCTTATGCATAGATATACCCTTGTTGCAGTCCTTCCGGTGATCGGCAACGTCATGGGCTTCATCATTTTCACTTCATGGGAGACATACTTCTCCACATATGTGAAATTTTTAGGGTACACGAGATTTCGATGTAGCTCGCAGTGGTCTTGGTCCACCTCACTAAGGTCGAACCTTAGTATTTTGGCTTCTTTAAACTGGTTGACTCCAGCTTGGAAGTATTACATGGTGAAGGAGAAGGGTAGCTTGCACCATGGACCCTTAGTCCCATCTGTTAATGTAAATATACTAATGCATAAATGTTGGTATATTGCAAACTCTGCTTCTCCATCCATGAGCATGGGAAACTACTCTAAGATCCTCCACTCTGCCCCAAATGTGTCATGCATTCATTTATACCACTTCTCCAGGTGTGCCTTGTGAGTGGTCATCATGGTTTCACAAGTGTACTTTTCAAACCTTTTTATGGGTGAGGGATCCTCTTCTGGATACCCCCGAATGAAGTTTTATGTCCCATCAAGTACTCCAAGTTACGAGAAGACAATGGTGAGGAGAAAATTTCTAAATAATACATTATCTCCTTCCTACACGTTGCTTATGATCTCATCCGCAATGAAAGAAGACAAGTTATAGATGGTTCCCTCGATATCTTCCGGCATACATTTAGCCATGCCTTGTTCAATTATGTCCATCATTCTTGATCATCAAGCTTGGTCACCAATCACACAGCCATCCTCATAACATGGTCTGGAATTTATGTGATGTCAAATTACCACGAACCCTTTTTGTAGTCATAAGCTGCTACTATTTCCTTGATAGCCTCCTTATCACTTAGATCATCATCTATGGATTCCCCTTCACAATTCAAGGCTAGTGAACTTGGATATCAACTATGGTGTTATGCACATCTTATTCCCTACAAAATAGAAGTGATCCTCATGTATGCATGACATCAACCACTGATATACTTACTTGGGCTTACCAAAGTAAGGAAACTCATACAGTTACAATAACCTTTCTTTCTCCAATTTGAATTTCACCTTGTCATTGTATATAGGCATCCCATCTGGTGTCCTTTTTTAGTTATATGGACCAACTCTAACACCATTTCCTTCTCATTTGTGCTCATGTGATGGTTATAATCACTCACGGACATTTTTCTTAAGTGTGAAACGCACTCTTTTCCTAGCAATACTCCATCTGGGTATTACATTTCTACATACCATTCCTCATTAGAGCTTGCGATGGTAGTAGTTTTTTTCCCTTTCCCTTTCCCATTTGTTTCTTGGTGAAATTATCACCTTTTTAGGTATCATGATTTTTGTCAGGATAATCTAAGAACTTCTTACTCTACTCTACTACTCTTCTTAACTCCAAACTCAACTCCAAATCTCAAATCTCAACTCCGGAATAAATCCTTCTATCTTCATGCCCTAGCTACCAAACCCTAACTAGGAAAACCTTCCAAAAGATGGCACACTTCAAACAACCTTTCTCATGCCCATGTACTCCTTCCTCCTAGTTTGCAGATCCACTCTAGTCACACACTTAGATTTCTAGGATTCTTCTTTCTTCACACAAATTTCTCTGGATGCCCTAGTTCACAAAAGCACTTAAACTTCATGATAGCAAGGTAGAATAATGACTTTCCTGACCTCATATTTATAGTTTTTTCTTTCCTCCAACAATAAATTCTATACCACCTACCAACGTACTTAACATTAAATGTGGATTTTTCTACTAGGCTGACTTTAAGAACCCTTGCCCACGCACCTAATCATGTGCGAAAACCTTTCTACAATCTTCGCACGTAAAATTCCAACTGGGACGAAGACTCTTACTCACACGTCTTGTTTTCACCTTTCAAATTTTCCCTTCTTTCTTCAAGAAAAATTTTCAAAATTTTGAAGAAGTGTCCTTTGGAAGTGTTTAAGTGAAGGGAAAAGTTCAAAAAGTTAGAAAAATTCAGTCTTTGGGGTCATTTTTAATGTTTTGTGGCTAAGTCAGACATTTTTGTCCCATGTGTCCCAAGTGCAGGTGGGCCTCCTGTTCACCAATTTTCCACTTTACCCACATCGCTTTACCATCAGCTAAATCAGCTCCATGCATCCCATGTGTCCCTATGTCCCATAGACCATCTGTGCTCTCCAAACCAAATTTTGTCACATTCTTCTTGGATTGGGTGTTTCAGCTCCATGCATCCCTCATGTCCCTACGTCCCATGGACCATCTGGGCCAATTTTTTCCACCTTTTCCACATTTCACCTTTTTGAGTTGGTGTGGGAGTCATTTATTGCACATTCATTTTCTTCTCTCTCCATCCATTTGAATTCATGGCTATTTAAAGGAGTGTAACCATTCTTTCATTCATGCACTTGCTTGCTCTTTCTCCCTGCCTCGTGTTCTCACAAAAGAAGTTATTACCCGCATTTGTTCCTCTATGTTTTCTCTTGCAGGGATTGTTTGAAATTGTGATATACTCAATCAAAGGTTGTTTCTCTCCCTATCTCTGTCATAATGAAGATTCAATACAAAGGGCATGAACATCTCTCCTCATTAGAAACCTATGTGCCCTATGTCGGGGATAGTGAAGCTCAGCACCTCGACCTTGATGACTTTTGGAGAGGCTTGGATGTGATAACCCTACTCCCATTGCCCAATTAATCAAAGATTGGAATTTCATTTTTAGGGGGTTTTCCTATGTTTTTCCAGTGCATTGATATCATGCTCACCTATAGGGCCTGTTTCAATCCAAAGTCCAAGGATATTGTTGATATCCATGGTGAAGTGGTTGCGTGACTGGATTCTGATGTTATTTGTGCTACCCTACGCATCCCAGTGGTGGAAGATGCTCATACCCTCACTCTTGCTCAAGCAAAAACACTATTTGACCATGACAGTGATAGATACAAGACCAAGGTAGCTAAATCATGGCTAAAGAACCCTAAGAAAGGAGCATCCAAACTTTCTAAGTCATTGTTCAGGGTTGATTTTAAGGAATAAATTTTAGACATCATCACTCTTCTTGCTAGGATCATGGGAATGCCCTCTACAAATGAGTTTCACTTTTGGATGTGTCCCTATATCAATATCATTTGTGAAGGGAAGCATAATTTGAATTGGGGTGAAATAATATGTGAGAACCTAACAGAGCAGCTGATCAATGTTCAAAGAACTCAAACATTCTACATGTCCTCCTATCTCATGTACACCATTGCAGCATCTAGGGAATGGCTTGGTTTCTCTTTCATCGAAGATAAGAAGGATTCTCCTCAAATTAACTCTCAAATTCAGCAATCATCACTTCAGGAGATTCAATGACACTTTCACCATGTATATTGTGAGGCTTTTGGAAGGAAATATTGCTCAAAGATTTTTCGAGGAAGCGAAGACCTTGATCTCTGAATATGGGAGTTTCTTCACTCAATTCAGAAAGTTTTCATACATCAGGCTGGCTGGTTTTGAAGGCCCTCCTCTAAAGCTTCCTATGTTTTGTAATGAAAAATGGCCCTTGTTGAGATTTATAAATAATTGGAAAAACTTCATAGGACTTGCAGAGATAAAAATATTGTTGGCATCTATTTCCCTATCACCTTGGGAAATTATACATGCAAGACAACCCTGGATGCTCAGAACATTGATAGAACCATTGCTCCTCTCACCCTTCATCACTTCAAGCCTAGAACTTGCTTTGATATCAAGGGATATATTGCTAAGAATTTCAAGATGGGTTTCTATCACCTTGTAGATACTGAAGATTATTGGGTTGATTGCATAGATGATTTTGAGGCCAGGAGAAGGTACTTTGGTAGACTCTCTCTTCAACAAATCATAGTTTTCAATCTCTAAAAAGTACCTGATAAGCTCTAGGATGATGATGAAGACCTGCAATCCATTGAATATGAGAGTTCCATCAAACACACTCCTCTTGAAACCATTGATTGGTTTGTAAGAGAGAAGGATGATTTGAAAGAGGTGATCAACCTTTTTCTTGTAAGAACCAAGATCTATTTTGATAAGAATATGCAAACTTTCAGGATGATAAAAGCCAGGTCTTCTTCACAAGAAACTTCCTCTCCTAAGAAATAATAACTTGTGCTCAATGTTGAGGTGCCTGAACAGTCCACTCCTTCCTCTTCATAAAGGTATACATGAAGAAAGGAAAGGTTGTCAAGCAAGAGAAAATTACAAAAGAAAAGGAATAATTTCCTTTGGAGCAGCCACAAGTTCCTATAGGGCTAGAAGATGGTGTTGTTTTGAGTGAAGATAACAGTGAGGAGCTGAAATAAGTGGAAGAAGCCCATGTCAACATTATTGAGATGGGAAATAAAGGCCAAATGATACTGAGAGGATCCTCATAGAGAAACACTAATCTAAGATCTTCTTAGAATAAGTTTCAGTCATTTTTAAAGTGTGGAGAAAAATTATACGATTCTGTTGATATCTTGTTTGTAGGAAACAGAGCTTGTTTGCAAAAGTTATAGCCCACTAAAATTTTCAAGCAACTAGCAAAATTTGGAGTTTTGTGCAGGTTGGACATGTGCACACTTGCCAAGTGTTTCAATCATATTATGACACGTGGACAATTTGTGTGATGAACTAAAAGTGGTTTTTGGAACGCCGGTCTTGGACACTCGTTTGTGGACAAATGGACCCCGCTATTTACTAGTTGGGGGCCCTCAGCCAGGTTCGACACACTTGATTATGGAGGGGTGTCTTGGCCTCCTTCTCATATTATCATTATACCAACTTGTGTATATATATGCCTCTAATTGCATTTTTTCTATGCATGTGGGACTAATTGATATGCCATTTAAACTATGCAATTAAATAACCTCCATATTCCACGCATTTTATCTAAACCTCCATATTCCACGCATTTTACTTGCTAAACCATATTCCACGCATTTTATTTGCTAAACCTCCATAAGCATTATTGAATAAGGCACCTAAAACAATGCCAACACATACCCAAGCACCCTTTTTGGTGCCCAAACAGGTTTGAATGGTCAATGGCTCATATAGCCACCTACATGCGTGGGAAATAAGCCTTATAAAGCGCTAACTCACCCTCCAGCTTCAAATGTGGGATAAATCCCATGATATGCACCTAAGGAGATGGAGATAAGGGGATTTGAACCTTGATCTCCATGGTAAAATATATGGGTCTTGACCACTGCGCCACTACTTGGGAAACATTATAAAAGGAGCTATTTTGTACATGTACAGGCATTCAGGTCTGTGTAATTTATTGAAATGCTCATAACTTGAGCTAGGGAGGGAATTTTGAGATGAAGTAAAAAGTGACTCCTATTATTTTTGGTAGAGGAATGTGATGAGAAGATCATATTCTTGTAGAAATATTTTTAAAGATTTATTTTCAAGATTTTAATAGATCGGTCCCATTCACTGGACCTAGAGACATAGGCCACAAGTGCCGAACTCGTTATCAATTCTGTGTCAAATTGCTTTGGTGATTCATCTCTTTATTTTTTGTTTTTACACTGTACTTTCAGTTTTAATTCTTTTATTAAAAATACAAAAGGATATAATGCTCAATTTTTACATCGAAAATCAATACAAAGGAAAGTTTTGTGTGTGCACAATTGCTAGTTAAAATTGATTTTCATATCACCAAATGTTTGACTCTCTAGGTTTGGTGGACCATTCTTTCAGGATATTTCTGAGGATATGCTAACTTCTCCATTGGAGACATTTTTGGTGCAAAAATTGAGTGTAATGAGTACACTTTCACTTAGACCCATTGCTCCTTCCACCTCTTCCTCTTCCTTTTCTTGGGTTTAACATTTTGTTGATAGCAAGAAAAGGAAGTCTACTTCTCAAATTGTGGTTCCCAAGTTTGATGTTATGGCAGCCTTTCTTGGTACTACTCCTCCTCCTCTGGAAAAGAAAGAAAATATTACCTCAATCCTAGTGTCAAATTCTAGAGATTGTAAAACCTAAGGTGGAAAAAGAGGAGAAAGACCTTTTAATTTCTGACTTGGAACTCATAAGGATTCCACTTGGAGAATCAACACCTGAAAGTGAGGTTCATAACCTCAGAGAAACTATGACTAGAGTTATTGAATGTGTTGAGAAGGGTAAAAAAACTATGGAGCAATTGGAGGAATAGAACCAAGTTCTTTCAAATTTTATAAAATCCTTATTGGCAAAGGATAAGGTCCGGATCCAACTCCACTAACCACTCTTCCACCTCCCATAGTTCTCAACAAGGATGAAGTTCAGACCATCAAAGATATTCATAAGTATGCCACCTATGGAAAGGCCATTGAATCACTGGTTGATGATATGACAGTGGTAGGATTGAACTTCATTGAGGAGGCCTTCAAGTCATATGAGAAGGTATCCAAATTACAGTTGAAATTCACCACAACACTCAGTGGCTTAGAGAAAGAGCTAAAGATATGGTGTGAATGCATCCAAAGTATCTCCATTTGATGAGTTGGAGAGATAAGTAGATCTTGTTGGCAAGTAAGGTATTTGATGAGGCCAAGAGCAATTTTTCAAGACCCTGGGTTTTTAGTGTTGAGTGGAAGATCAAAGTTTTGGAGGAAGCATTAGGAGAACTGAAAAATATGTGGCAAAAAGGAGAAGCTTTCAAGGCTTGTGTTATGTCTGCCTTCCAAGATATTCATTTTCAAATCAGAATGAAGCCTTAGGTGATCAATTTTCTATCTGAGAAGATCAAGGCTCAGTTTAGTACCTTTGTCAAGGAAGATTCAATGTCTAAAGAGAAGATGAAGGAGGTTTTCTCCTTCAATCAACTATCACCGAGGCAAACAAGGAGTTTCTTGAAAACACATAGTTTGATAAGGATATGGAGAAGTGCATTAGTATATGAACTCATGTAACTTCTAACACCACCATACGAAGTGCATGGAGATAGATGAAGCATTGAAAATATTTAAACATCGATTTGTAATGCCCCCGCCTCGGGACACCGAGAAAACCGGACCAATAAATCACTAAAAATTTGGGTAATTTTTTTTTGTAAGTAATTACTAACATTCCAAAATGATTCCCGATATTATTTATTTTAAACTAAAATGATTTACCCAATTACTCAATCACTAGCCCTAACCAAAATTTATTTAATTATTTACCATTAGATTTAACTAGGAACACCCAAATAAGAGTCTACACCCCTTTTAAAATTAATTAGACTTCCCCCTTTTTATTTTTATTAACCCACTCACACATTTTAATTTTAATTCCCATTCAAATTAAATTTTATCCATGACCTAAAAGAAGGTAGTATTAATTGTGGACTCTAGGATCAAAGAGATCTCAGCTCTAGATCCTACTTTTCCCTAAACTTACCGTACCACATCTTTATCTCTTTCTCTCTCTATTCTTCCTTCCTCATTTTGTTTTGTTTTATTATTTACAGGTTGTTTGGAGAGCCGTGAAGCTTGATCTCATGGAGTATAAGGATATTATCTTAGTGTCTTCTTATTGTTATTTGTTCTCTTGTGCAACTTCTACCAGATGCATCCTCTGGTTTGCTTTGTGAACACCCAATATCAATTTATTGATCTTAATTTGTTGAGGAGGCAATTCGCCTAATTATGTATTTATAAAATCCAAATATGGAAAAACATTTAAGAAAAGCTGAATACAAAATGGAAGCTGATTTAAAGGGCGGTGGATCTAGTGTGGCCATGTTTTTAGTGGAAGGAGGTTTGTGTATAGACATAGGAGTTTCGGCGGTTGGGGTTTGCATCCACGAAGGAGTATGGGATGTGGAGATCCATGTGGAAGGGGGTGTTGGGGGCTGCGTGAGAAGGAGGAGGAAGATGGCCACGGTTTGGGAGAGAAGGGTCAACGTGGAGAGTGGGGAGTGGTGGCGGTGTGGGGGATCGAGTGGGGAAGTGTGTGGAGGCGATGGAGGTGCACACGGGGAGGAAAAAGGAGATGGATGTGCAGGTAGGTGAAGCATGGTGCGGGCATGACATAGGAGGGGGAAGTGGTGGTCACTTCGGTGGTATGTGTGTAGGGTTGGGGGTCCCCCTCCCCACAACCACATTCAAAACCTAAACAAAATAATGAACTTCTTTTTGTTTTG
The DNA here is from genome assembly GCA_018340775.1 of Taxus wallichiana var. yunnanensis. Taxonomy (NCBI): domain Eukaryota; kingdom Viridiplantae; phylum Streptophyta; class Pinopsida; order Cupressales; family Taxaceae; genus Taxus; species Taxus wallichiana. The sequence goes on along the minus strand of CM031240.1, from coordinate 1,036,907,880 downwards.
TTTTATTAATTAAAATTTGTTTTATATATATTTTTATAATATATATATATATATATATATTAAATGCAACTTCAATATATTGTCTTATAATGTAAATCTATATTAATACAATAATTTATGTGTAATTACATTTTAAAAAGACCATATAGTTATATTATGAAATATAACTATATTAGATACATTCTTTATAATATATTCCTATATTACTAAAATAACTAATAATTTGAATGCATTTCAATATAATATAATTATATTATAAATTTTAATTATATTAAATATAATTTTAATATATTTATATTACTTTCTGAGAGGAGAAAGATTGCTTGATTGTAAACTAATGATTTCATTTTGTGTTCTTTGTAAAGCATGAAACTTAAGAACTTAGCAATATCTAGTTAGGATAAAATGCTTTAATAATCTTGAGATAAGAAGGAATCCAATGAGGCCTTTTCAAATGATAAGAGAGGCTTGGAAGAAAAAAATTAAACTTAGAGAGGGGAGATGTAATGCCTGCTTCAACTACCACTTGAGACCAAGAAACAAACTAGGAAAATTATGGAATAAATTTTTTTTTGTAAGAAGGGTTTACAAACAAGTAGCAAGATACTAGTTTGAAACCAATAGGTTCGAAATAGATTCTGATTAACCAAACACAAGATTTCCATCTTTATCTTATAACAAGTTTGCAAGGTTCCAATTTGGGGGTTACAAGTTTTACTAAGGTTCAGGGAGAAATTTATCGCCAGGCATGCTCTCTATCAAGCCCTGAAATTCAACTAGATTTTTCACACACTTAGAATTATCAAAACTTTCCTAAACTAGGCTCATTGGATAGGAAATTTCCTCACCTTTCCAACCATATAAAGAAGTCCTCCTAACTCCTTGTAAAACTTAAGTTATGGCCGGGCGGAGTTTTAGGGGAAAATTTTCCCTTAGAGGTCCACGGGGATAGGGAGAAAATTGGGAAAATTTTCCCAAACGCCACGTGTCATCACGTGATTCGTTCAGGTAGGCAGGTTGTGGGAAACATTTGAAATTTTTCCCAAAACCAAAGTCTCAATTTTCCAAAGGAAAATTTTCCTCCATGCCTCCGCACTTGCTCAAATGGCCACGTGGCGCTTTGTGATTCGCCGCGGGCCGGCGGAGGAAAAAGAGAAATTTTTCCAAAAGGGAAAAAAGGGTTAAGTTTTCCATTTTGATCCATGCACCCCTGCCACGTGTCAGCACGTGATTGGTTGGGGGCCACGGGTTTGCGGGGAAATTTGTGAAAATTTTCCCAAGGCAAAATTTTCAAAAAAGTTAAGTTTTTAATAATGGCCTGCCCTCCAAGGTGCCACGTGGAAACTTCTGATAGGATGAGAGGGTGGCGGGGCCGCGGAAATTTTTAGGAAATTTTTCCAAAGTTCAAAATTTAAATTTTTCTAAGGTCGAATTATTTCATTTTTGGTTTGGGATGGCCATTTTGAAGTAAAACTTCAAATGGCCATAACTTTTGATAGGAAGCTCCATTTTTGGTAAACTTGGACTTTCCGGAAATCTCTCGGAGTCCTCTTTGCATAGAAATCATCAATTTTAGAATTTGATAACATTTCAAGGGTCAATTTTAAGAAATATATCTGCAGGGTTTGTAATTTAAGACTGGCAATTTTTATAACTTTTAAGTTTTGTTCAATTTGATTTCTTTTCTCCTCAGCATGCAACCAGAACATGAAGGGATGGTCTAGGATGAGTTTAAGATTGTTTCCAAGATTCAATTCATTGATTGCTTTCCCATTTGCATTTTTACATCTTTTGACAGAATTCAAATTACGCAAGTATAATTTCTAGTTTTGAAGGGGATCTTGTTGTTCATTTTAATTGTTGAGTGCCACAAGGTTTCTTATACATTAGTACATCTTAATTTCATTGTCTCATTCCTTAATTTTAGTCATAACTCTAAACTGTACATCAGTTGCATTATTTATTTATTTATTTTTAAAGCCAGAGTTACAATTTAAAACAGAGTTATTTCTTGCACGAGTTTACAATTTAATATGCAGATTTCAATTAAGGGAAAACATACCAATTTCCTCTCTCAGTCATCAAATTGATTCAACACACACTTACATTCAAAATGCAAAGTGGATTTCAATTCTAAGACTTAATTCAAAGTATCTAATTTCTGTCAGTTTCCTTTATACGTACTCTCTTTTCTAAAACAACGTTTGCATGATATAACAGTCCTTAAAATTTACAACACAACAATGCAATTGAACAAGGAACATGATTCTTTCATTGATTTCAAACAACACATTACAATTTAACTCCCTTCCAGTTGATTGAATTTTCCATTTTCAATTTCCAAAAGGATACAAGTATATCATTTCAATTTCATTTCTTTACAAGTAAAACAGAGAATTACAATTCTTCTCTACATTCCTCAAATTTGATTACATCTTTCAATAACAAGGTAAACATCTCACATATCTATATCAATTACATTCATCCACTTGAGGTGGGTGGGGTTACATTAAAACTACTCAAAGGAATGACTGTCAAACTGTATTCTTCTTTCTCCAAACAACAGCTTGCTGATTTCTTCATTCTTGCAATTTGAATCACAACAAGGAAGGGGGAAAGGCAACACTCTCCACCCAACCAAGACATCCAATGGGAAAAGAGAATCCATCTTTCCCCATTGGCCCCTGAGCCCCAACCATATTGGAATGGAGCATGATAAAACAACACATGGCAACATAGCTTCTTTCACATATAACATACATTCACATGCACAAGGAAATGCACAAACAAAAAGATGTAGTTCTCAACTACAACAACAATTCCAATCAAAACAAAGGCTCCTTCTCCAAGCAAGCAAGCCAAGCAAGAGCAAGAACTATGGAGGTCTCCTTATGCCTCCCATGTTGAAATTGGGCATCCACCTAAAACAAACCGCCAAAACATAACCATCCCATAAACCTTATCCCTCCTCAACCCCTCCTTATCCCTCCTCCAAATTTATCCCTTATACCTCCCCAAAGTAAGAAATGCAAGCATATTCTTTTCCCTAGGTGGATCCCAACCAACACTCCCTCCACAAGACAAGTGCCAATGGTAAATCCCTTATCCCTCCTCTGATAAACCTCATAGTCTTCTCTCCACACCATGCCCTAAGCATTCTACCCATCCCTCTAAGAATTGCAAACACAAATACATTCAAATTTCATGCTAAAAGAGGAAACAACAGCAATATTAAAAAGTGAGAGCCTACCTCTCCATGATGGAGACTTGCTTCCAAAACAGCAGTCTTTATTACATCAAAACCCAGTCCCAAATCAGCAAGGTAAATGTATGCACAATCAAATCCTCTTCTTCCACCAAGAAAGCTCCAAAATGCAAAGAGAAATTTGACCCAAGAGTGCAATCTCCAACTTTCAACAACCTCAAATGAGAGGAAATTTTAATTTTTAAAGGAGATGGAGGGAGAGGATGATGTGGATTCCAAGTGGGATGCCACATCATTGTTCCTCATCCCAAGAGCATTCAACATCAAGGAAAAATAAATCATAATAAATGAAAATGACAAAATTACTTACATACACAATGTAGCCCATACCCCAAAAGAAATGCATTTAAATTTTGTAAGACAAGTGCAATCAATAATTACACAAAAACATGTCAAAATGCAATAAAATAATCTGATTTTGACTCCAAATTAATAGGCATGGTTGGTGGAGGATTTTGAGAGGTGTGGGACAAGTTTAACTTGTCCCACAAGCCTCCAAATTTGTCCTCCAAGTTCAAATTCGAATTTCAAAGAGGAAGGAGTGTTTGACCTTCCAAAATCAGCCTTACAACCTCTTACACAATCTATCACTTCACTTACACAACCCATACTTGGTAACTTACACACTCTTTTAAAATGCATTTATTTTAATGACATTTATTTTTTTACAAACTTTAGACACAACCATATATTTAATTACCATATGGTTATAAAATATATAAATAAATTTCATTTTCAACCAAGACAATAACATTTAATTTCACCTTCCACATCCTATTTAATTTAATTAAATTTTAACTATATGACTCTCACATCATACTATCACTTTTAAATAATTAAAACAAAAGCACATTACAAATAAAATACACACAACAATAATTAAAAAGGGAACACATAATAAAAACACACATATGCCCCTATGGTCACAATAATGGAAATCCCCCATGGGAAATCCTAACTAAACACACAATCAAACACAGTTGCCATGGTGACCTTGTTGATTTCACACTGAATTCCAATATGGTTAGTCTCCAGTCCCCCAACATTGTTGTGATTTTAACCTGCAAAATGTAAAATACCTCCTTCGGCCTCGTGGCCATATCAGAACATCTAAATGATATATAAACATTAGATCCAAATCACAACAATATCAAGATTCAATATTTATCATTAAAATTCAATTTGTAACTATATCATCATCCAATAGATTTCTATACTAGAGCTATTCATAATAATCAATGTCACATGTCTAAAATTAACATCAATAACCTGTCCATGTCAACTAGTATATCATCATCCACATAACAATAAAAATGTCTCAATGATCCTCAAGCAAAACATCTGAATCCAGATCAATATTAATCCAGGATCTAACATCTAACCATCATACTAATAAAAACATAATAATGTCCATAATAATCCCTGATACATCATACTACATCAAAACATAATAATATCCAAAATGTGACCAATAGTGTCAGGATCAGTATCTGAATAGTGTCCAAGGAAAGTGGGCACTATAGGAAGTATAAACACACATGATTCTCTAATAAGGTTGTTTTGTTAAGTAACAAGAAATAGAGTAATCTGATTTTATTCCAATTTCTATGTTGCAACAATTTGCAAGAAGATATGTATTTCAAGAATGACAATTTATTTTCATCCAATAATGCTGCAATTTCATTTTAGAATCCCAACATTTCATTTTACACTTTTATTGGATAAACCTGTTCACATAGTTTCTAGCATTCGATTCTAGGAGAGACCTCTCCATCACATTAGCTCTTTGGCAAGGGAAGATCTACTTTATGAAGGAATGCTTTCATTTTAACAAAATAAAACTAGTTACTCCATTCCACATTTTAAACTAAAATCTGAATATATATTTTCTTTTCAAACCAACAATGAAGGGCATAACTTCTTAATGCAACAAGACTCTTCCACTCATGGAGAGTAGCAAGTTTTACAAATTACATACAACTTTCAACTATATTCAAAGAGAGGAATAAATGCTTCCACGAACTATACATATATCCCAAAAGGAAGGCTTACAAAGGAGCTCACTTCAATATTTTTACAAAGATCATATGCTTATCAAGAAGCAAAAACAAAATTCCAAAACAAGAAGAGAGTCAAAAAATACCATGCCACCAAACATACTCCAGTAATCCCCCAAGCTTAAGGCTCCAACTATCATCCATATCAACTCCAACCTTTTAAGGTTTTCAAGGATCCAACTTCAAGAGAACAAGGCTTGTTTAACCACCCAACCTTCAAGCATAATTACATGTCTTTCCAAGGTTGGAAGACATGCTAATCTCCCCCAAGCCCATGGGAGATAGAGCTAACTTCCACATCTTACGCACAATATTTTAGGGAGACAAACACCACAATATTTTAACATACAAGCCAAGACCATGTACTAAGGAAAACACAACATTTAGCAAATAAATGAAAGGAGGAGAAAGCCATATTCATCCTCTAAATCTGAGGAAGAGTAGATGAGATACCTGAAAGTTCCATAAGGTGTGATCCAACCATAGGATGCACACAACAAGATTCTTCTAACCCTCCTTATTGCTCCACCCATTCACCAAAATCCTTCTTGGGAGGATTTTCAAACCCATTGGGTTTCCTCTCCAATAATGGGGAAGGAGTTCAAACCATATGAACTTCCTTACCCACCTCAAACCATATGAGGGGAGTAAAGGAACCTACATGGCTTGCCCATCAATCCATGAGGTTTGAGAGGGAAAATCCCTCTCTCTTTCCCCAAAGAACTTCAACATCCATCAAACCATATGATGGATGGAGCAAAATAAATACAACCATACCAAACAACAAACCATACAAACAACTAAACAAACAATCCAACTATGAGAAAGCTAAGATCTAAAAAAAACATACAACATAAAATGAGCTCAAGAGCCTGCCTCTAAGAGCTTTCCAAAAATAAGATTTCCAAATTTATTCCTCAAGTAATTCTCTAGCTCCAAGATCCTCAAGCCCCAAGCCAATGCTCCAAAATAATGAACAAACAAGTCCCCTTCTCCTCCATGAGGGATAATTTTAAACAAAAGCCAACCTACTACATTACAAATGAGGGTCACTTATGGTGCCCGAAATAATGAAAACTAATAATAAGGCCTCATACAATAAACATGGTTAGGACTTAGCCCTGTGGGCTGCTTGTGAAAAATTTGTGTAGCCACCCTGAAACCCACGTTCTCTTGTGACCTTTCACCTGCACACTCATTGCACACATTAAACAAGAGTAAACAGTTACTCACTGAATCAATTCAAGAGTAAACTAACTACTCACTAAGCGAATCAATTCAAACATGTAAATTAATGATATCACAATCATCAACGTGGAATGCACAATCTCACACAATTCGTCATATGTTAGGTATTACAATACATAAAAATGTCATATCACCATGCCATCATGTATCCTTATCAGCAAATCGAATACTTTACAAAATCAAGGTATGTGACTAAACTAATTATCCAACATGTATCAATTTGACCCAAATCACATAGAAAAGTGTTAGTGTCCACAATATCAAATAAAATGTGTCAATCTACTAATCTAGTCAAATTGGTGCTACGCGCCCCAAATCACCATACGTGTCCATGAAGGAAAACCAACATATCATAATGTCCAAAATATGTCAAAATCCATGTTAAGTCATAATTGTGGTTTAAGAATTCAGCAAATAATAGAGGCTAGAAAATGTGGGCACTACATCTCCATCTCCTAAAATTAGACTTCCTCCTGGAAGTCACTAGAAGAGGTATGAATAAGATTTTATGAGGTATTGTGTCGTATCATGCGATTGTTGGACACAACAAGCATGTCCCACCAATTCAAACTTGGTCAAGTACTAAGTGTTTCTCTTACTTAGATTAATTTTAATTAAAGGAATTTATTTCTTCCAAGGAACTATTATCAATCCTCATTGTCTAAAACCTCTCAAAATATCACACGTAGTGTAATTCCAACATTAAGGTTATTTAAATGAACTAAAATATTTTATTTTGAAAATTGTCTTAACACATGTCTCTAAAAAATGCAACATGGTCCAAGAACAAGTATATTTCAAATAGGATAATGTTAACCAAGGAGAATTGTATAAACCGAATTCATTTGCCTCATCATCTAACTTTCCTATAAGGGTCCAAATAAGAGGATGTACAATATAAGGCCTAAAATTAAATGAAAATAATGATGGGTGAGTGAAGAGAACATAAATGTTGTTTTAAAGTGAATTAAAAAAATTTCTATATTAATTTTGTACAAGTCCACTTAAGGAAACTATCCAAGGTGTCACAAATATCACACAATAAGAGAGAAAAGATCTCCAAGTTCCATGTGGTTTCATCTACTAACTCATCATTACTCTAAATTTTGAAAAAAAATGGTTCACGAGTCTTTTTTTTAAAAATAGTTCAAACATCTACATTATTCACTAAGGTCAAGGATGAAGATTCACATAATACCAAGCATAGTTAAAGGAGTTGACTTAATTTGGCCATTATTTTTATGGTCACTAAATGATAGTATTAAAAAAATTGTGGGTGAAATATATATAGTCAACTACTAGGTTAGGATTGGTTTCTAGTTTGGTTTCCAAAGTTTCATAGTATGTGCCATTTTATAGAACATTTCTATTCCGAAGCCAAGATTGCTTTAGAAGTCTCATAAACGAAAATTGAATTTATTATTGTTTATAGTTTATTTTATATATAAGTTCACACTATGACAAAGCAATTTTAGAACTTTCTATGCCCCAAACAAGCCATAACTCCTTAATGAAACAACAACCCACAAATTTCCAGTTCAATACGATATAAGAAAAGTTTTACTTAAATTTTATCGTTTCTTAATTACTATAATCAAAAGAAAACATGAATGAGTTACGCAAAAAAAATCCATTTAAAGAGAATGTTTCCCGAATCTTATCAACATACTTATGAAAATTACAATATACCACCATGATGGGATGCAAAACTTTCCGTTCATACTTTCCTCAAGCGTACAAGAGATCAACACTCATTTTCCTTTAATGAAAGGTAAGGTCTAATTCTTCTCAAGATATCTGACTTACGTTAACTTTTACTTAACAATTATTTGGTCGTAATTTGGCCCATTAGGTCATGAGAGAAATAATATAAAAATACACTTATTAAATAGGGATTGAATCCATTTTACACAAAGAAATTTGAATTTCACCACTCTATTGAGTGGTAATAGCAAATGGAATCATGTTTTAAAGAGTACCCCAAAAAATATATTATATATATATATATATATATATATATATATATATATATATATATATATATATATATATATATATTTAAACTAGTGTTTATATTGATTACAAAGGACGTCTTTACCCACGGTAGGTGGAAAGATTAGTTAGTCATTATTGTTAGTCCTTGCAATAAGGTTTTACATCATTTATCTTATAATAACATACTAAGAGTTTTCTATGTGAATGAAATCTTATAAAAGAGTTTCCTAAGAGTCCAATAGCCAAAGGCATATCTGGATTTGTGAGATCATCGCAATCATTCTATCATTCATATTAACTTTCTCACCTAAACATTTAGGAGACAAAACAATACCTAAGTTACTTACAAAATTCCAACCATTTAGTGTGTAAACCATATGAATATCACAAGACGAAGATTAGTAAACATCACTTATCCCATTTGAAGCAATAGTTTTAGGATCACCTCAAATTTAAATTTTTAAGGGGTAACAATGATAACATTGTTTATCCAACCAACGTTTTTAATTATATATTTGATGAGTTTTCCAAATTACATATAATTACACGTTTCTATTGTTGTTTATAAGGTATATGTACACAATTGTGCTTATAGATATATATTTTTGTGGATTACGAAATATTACATTCACCCTTATTGGACCACATTAATAGTTCTTTCACAATCAACACCATCATCATTACACCATAATGCCTAACCAAGAAAGTATTCAACACTAATTCATTTTATTTTATTTTCTTTCTGAAAGAGAGAGAATGAAATATCGTTGTTATATTTTATATATATATATAAAATTTTCATGACCATTGTTCTTCTAAGTCCATGAATTGAGGTTAGAAAGAGGGTGATTCCCTTATTTCTACACGTAAGTAAAAGTATTATAAACATGATTAACTAAGAACATTTTAAATCAACTTGAGGAGAGTTAAAATCACATGTGTACTTACTAAGGTAAGAAGGTTTTAACCAAGTTACAATGCAACAAAACTTAGTAAGTGGTTATGGTATAGAAATAGGTTTATCGAGCTCCAAAAGGATTAAGAAAATAACTAGATCATTTCCAAAGTTAACTCTAAAAGTTATACCAAGAGCTTTGATGAGAATTTGGAGTTTGTGAAAACTAGATTCATTTTATAATAACACAATGTATTCCTACGTTACGTGAAGAGGATAAACTAGCTAAGAAATATCACTTCAAGCAACACCACCGTATAAAAAAGACACTAACTTTCTTTCCTTTATCATTTATTGTTTAGAGAAAAGTTAGCAATTATTTTCATCCAATTATACTTAATTTTAAATCACAATTTTGAAAAGGTAACAACAAGAACATAAGATCATTTGGTAAATTTCCTTATAAAAGGGTTATAAAACTAAGATTAGCAACATAAACAAGAGGAGTAGAAATTATTTCAAATTTCATAGTAATGAAATTTCAAGACGTGGAAGACTATTTTATCACATTGGGTGGTTTTATACAAGATACAATTATTTATTTTACACCCATACCAAAAGGGTTTTCATTAGATCTAAAGTGGTGCCTCTAACATGGCAGTTGAGATTCCCAAGAAACAATGGATCACTAGACAAGAAGAAACCAACCAAATGCCTTAAACCTATTCCTTATATCAAGGTAAAAATTTACATTCTTATCTTGACCTACTTCTTATTTCTAAAACCAACAACTAGACCTTCTTCGATGTCCAAAAGATCAACCTAACCAAGGCCGTTAGCATTCAAAAATGACTTGTTGCACAAAATTTATTTTGGGTCTTAGCATTCAACCTAGAAACATGTAGCTTAAAACAATAACCATATTATAACATGTTTCACCCTCCAAAGGTGTCCTAAGAAATCTATTTGTTTATTAAGACCTAATTTTCTTGTTCTACGATCTAGAGAAAATGGCTACAAAAGGAGCCTACCAAAACAAGTACCCAATACCCAAATGGTGAAACAAAGCTTCTAGTCAATTCTCTATTATACATAGAGTCAATCAAGATGTACATTTCTAATTACTGGTGAATAGGTTTTCGAAATGGAAGCACCTTCTCGGAGCCAACTATTAGAGTTTTACTATTGCATTTCAGCAGATTTTTAGTGAAAATGGCTACAAAATGGGTCTTGAAAACAAGCGATACCAACTCGAAAATGAGTTTTGTTAACTCGCATCAATTCTCCTATATATAGAGAACCCGACACAACTTACAAAATGAAAAATGATGACCAAAACTCTAGATATGACCTACTTTTTCGAGGCTAATTAATGTTATTTACAAGTTTGTGTTTTGAACAAAAACGTCTAGAGACCTCCTAAACACACTTGGAAAACTAACTCTCCATTCCTTTTTCTGAATCTAATGCTGCAGACAATGGACATGGAGAAATACTACATGTTAGAAGTCAAAAATTTTAATTTCCTACTAACGCTCTCTAATTTACAGGTCCAAATCGAAACAATTTTGCTTAAATTTAAGTTGTCCCAAACAAAAATGTGATTAACTGAGCTCAAAAATGATTTTAACTACATGATCAAATGATCTTAAAATTTGGGTTTAAAGGTTGTTGTGACTTCCCATGTCACTAGAGAACAAGATTATCCAAATCGATCACCACTATGGGGACCAAGAAGCCATTTGCACGTTATTTACTAACGACTTTCTCTTAACTTTTACTAGTTGTTTTAAACAAATTAGGTGATCAAAATTTGTGTACCACCTATTGTGTTAGCAAACATATTACTCCATGTGGTTACTCGAGAGATACTTGACCCATGGAACGGTTTAGCGGAAACAATTTTAATTGTTTTACTTTTAATGTAATGAAAACATTAATAACCAATTAAATGTTCTACCCAGAGCATCCACATGTGTGAACCATCGCTCTGATACCAAATGTAATACCCCACCTCGGGACACCGGAAAACTGACCAATAAGTCACTAAAATTTTGGGTAATTTTTTTTTGAAATTAATTACTAACAATCCAATCTGATTCCCATATTATATTATTTTAAACTAAATTGATTTACCCAATTACTCAATCACTAGCCCAAAACAATTTTATTTATTTAATTACCATTAGATTTTACTAGGAACACCCTAATAAGAGTCTACACCCCTTTTAAATTAATTAGATTTCCCCCTTTTATTTTATTTACCCACACACACATCCTAAACTTTATTTCCCATTCACATTTAAAATTACCCATGACCTAAAAGTATGTAGGGTTAATTGTGGACCCTAGGATCAAAGAGATCTCAGCCCTTGATCTTATTTTTCCCTAAATTTACCCTACCACATATTTTCTCTTAAATTTCTTTTTATTTTCCTTCTCATTTTCATTTTGTTTTTTAAAAATACCATGTTATTTGGAGAATAGGAAGCTTGATCTCATGGAGTATAAGGATATTATCTTATTTTCTTCTTATTGTTTTTTTTTTCTTTTTAATTTAAAATCATTCTCCTTTGGTTTTTTTGAACACCGTGGGGAAATCTATTATTTGATTTAATTTGTTGAAGGAAACTCGCCTAATTATTTATTTATAAAACCAAATATGGAAACAACATTTAATCTCAAAAAAACATGAATACAAAAAAAAATGCATATTTAAAGGAATGTGGTGGATTTAATGTTAGGGTGTGTCACATTTTCTAGAAGGAGGTTGTTGTAACATGGTGGACATAGGAGAAAACAAGGGGTTTGAAAATATTTTTGGATTTTTGAAGGTGTGTGGGATGATCCTGTGGAGTGGAAGGATGTTGGGAGGAGACGTAAGATGGAAGGGGGTGTTGGGGGATGTGTGGGAAGGAGGAGGAAGATGCCGGGGTTTGGGAGAGAGGGGGGATGGCGGGGAGTGGGGGTGGAGGCGGTGTGGGGGATCCGGTGGGGAAGTGCGTGGAGACTGGGAGGAGGGAAGGTGGTGGGGATGGAGGGGGATGGATGGAGGTGCAGGGAGGTGAATCTCTCTTTTTTTGGGAATTTAGGGGGAGAAGGGGGCCAAATGGCGGTTTTAGGAACTTTGACCTTTGATTTCCCCTTTAATTAAATTTTCAAAACCTAAACAAAACAATTTTTGAACTTTTTTTTTTGTTTTGTTTTATTAATTAAACTATTTTTTATATATATATTTTTATATATATATATATATTAAAATGCAACTTAATATATTTTTATAATATAATATTTATATTAATAAATAATTTATGTTATATAATTTATTTTAAAAACCATATAGTTATATTATGATAATATAACTATATTAAATACATTTATAATATATTATATATTATAAAATAATAATATATAATGCATTTCATATATAATATAATTAAATTATAAATAATATATTAAATATAATCTTAATATATTTATATTACTTTAAGAGGATATAACTAGTTTTTAAATAACATAAATTTTATCTTTATAATGCATTAAAACATTAATATTAAATTTTATTAGTTAGGATAAAATGTTTAATAATATTTGAGATAATATTCCATTAATTATATTATTTCAAAATCCAAATAAGAGGTTTGGAAAACAAGTTTTAAACTTAGAAGAATTTATAAACACACATGATTCTCTAATAAGGTCATTTTGACAATTAAAATTTGAAAAAAAAGTATTAAAATTTTAAATGATGTATTCCTATTTTTAATGTTAAACTAATTTCAAAAAGATATGTATTCTCATGGAATGGAAATTTAATTTTCATTTCATTATAATAATGTTGCACATTCATTTAGAATCCAAACATTTCTTTTACACTTAAATATGGATAAACTCCTTACATACACATTCGATTCTGGAGAACCTAACAATCACATTAGCTTTTGGAAGGGAAGATCTACTTTATGAAGGAATGTTCCATTTTAACAAAATAAAACTAGTTACTCCATTCACATTTTAAGCTAAAAAATGAATATATACTTTTTTTCAAATCAACAATGAAAGCATAAAATTTAATGCACAACCATTCCCTCATGGAGAGTAGTAAGTTTTACAAATACATACAACTTTCAACTATATTCAAAGAGAGGACAGAGAATACAATGCTTCCATGAAGCTATACATGTATCCAAAAGGAAGGCTTACAAAGGAGACTACTTCAATAACTTTACAAAAGAACACATGCTTATCAAGAATTAAAAAAAATTTCCAAATGAATAAGGAGTTCACAATGAAAAAGACCATGCCACCAAAGATACTCTAGCAATCTTCAAGCTTAAGGCTCCAACTATCATCCATATGAACTCCAACTTTTGAAGGTTTACAAGGATCCAACTTCAAGAGAACAAGGCTTGTTTAACCACCCAACCTTTAGGCATCATTACATGCCTTTCCAAGGTTGGAAGACATGCTAGCCTCCCCAAGCCCATGGGAGAGAGAGAGCTAGCTTCCACAACTTTGTGCACAAGATTTAGGAGACAAACACCACAATATTTTCACATACAAGCCAAGACCATGCACTAAGAAAAACACAACATTTACAAATAAAAGAAAGGAGGAGAAAGCCATATTCATCCTCTAAATTTGGGGAAGAGTAGATGAGATACCCAAAAGTGCCATAAGGTGTGATCCAACCATAGGATGCACACAACAAGATTTTTCTAACCCTCCTTATTCCTCTCCGAATCAACAAAACCCTCCTTATTGCTCCACCCATTCACCAAAATCCTTCTTGGGAGGATTTTCAAACCCATTGGGTTTCCTCTCCAAGAATGGGGAAGGGGTTCAAACCATATGAACCACCTTACCCACCTCAAACCATATGAGGGGAGTAAAAGGAACCTACATGGCTTGCCCATCAAGCCATGAGGTTTGAGAGGGAAAATCCCTCTCTCTTCCCCCAAAGAACTCCAACATCCATCAAACCATATGATGGATGGAGCAAAATAAATACAACAACCATACTTAAGCAACAAACCATACAACAACTAAAACAAACATTCCAACTATAAGCAAGCTAAGATCTAACAAAAACATACAACATAAAATGAGCTCAAGAGCCTACCTCCAAGAGCTCTCCAAAACTAAATTTTCCAACTTTCTTCCTCAAGCAATTCTCTAGCTCCAAAATCCTCAAGCACCAAGCCAATGCTCCAAAAAAAAATGAACAAAAAGTCCTTTCTCCTCCATGAGGGAGAATTTGAAGAGAAGCCAAAAAATTTCCTTTCACAATGAGGGGGTGACATGTGTCACCCCTCCTCACTAAGTCAAAGATTCTCAAAATAAAAGAGAGAAAAGATAAATTAACTTTTAACACTCTTCTCCCAAATTACCCAAAATGAAAAACAAAACAAACTTGTGTAACTTTTAACAAACACACATACCAATCCATCTTACATGGATGGTGACCAAAGAGAGGCAAAATGGGAGGGAAACTCCCTTTATGCCTTGAAATTAAGCCCCCTACCTATTAGGTAGGGTCCAAGGGCCTATTTTCATGCTAAGTGAACTCCCAAAACTAAAAGGGGTCACTTAAAATGCCAAAATAAGCCAAATTTCGGGTTTGACACATTTGGGCACAAGTGTAGAGGATGTGGGGCCCACCCAAGGGTTCACATGTGACCCTAATCCCCTCTAATTAATACACAATTACCCAAACACAAAACTTAATGCAAGTGGGGACCATTAAGTCCCCAAACCAAGTTTACTTTAAAAAATAAAACATCTAAACAAGATTAAATTTACATGACATATTACATTACAAATGAGGGTCACTCATGGTGCCCAAAATAATGAAATCTAATACTAAGGCCTCAACAAGTTAACATGGTTAGGACTTAGCCCCATGGGCTGCTTGTGCAAAATTTGTGTAGCCACCCTGAAACCCACGTTCTCTTGTGACTGTCACCTGCACACTCATTGCACACATTAAACGCACATGTCCAATACAAGAGTAAACTAACTACTCACTAAGTGAATCAGTTCAAACATGTAAATTAAGGATATCACAACATCAATGTGGAATGCACAATCTCACACAATTCATCATACGTTAGGTATTGTAATACATAAAAATGTCATATCACCATGCCATCATGTATCCTCATCAACAAATCAAATACTTTATAAAATCAAGATATGTGACTAAACTAATTATCCAACATATATCAATTAGGCCCAAATCACATAGAAAAGTGTTAGTATCCACAACCTCAAATAAAATGTGTCAATCTACTAATCTAGTCAAATTGGTGCTACATGCCCCAAATCACCATACATGTCCATGAAGGCAAACCAACATATCATAATGTCCAAAATATGTCAAAATCCATGTTAAGTCATAACTATGGTTTAAGAATTTAGCAGATAATAGAGGCTAGAAAATGTGGGCACTACATCCCCCTCTCCTAAAATTAGACTTCCTCCTAGAAGTCACTGGAAGAGGTAGGAATAAGATTTACGAGGTATTGTGTCGTATCATGTGATTGTTGGACACAACAATCATGTCCCACCAATTCAAACTTGGTCAAGTACTAAGTGTTTCTCTTACTTAGATTAATTTTAATTAAATGAATTTATTTCTTCCAAGGAACTATTATCAACCTCATTGTCTAAAACCTCTAAAATATCACACGTAGTGTAATTCCAACATTAAGGTTATTTAAATGAACTAAAATATTTTATTTTGAAATTTTCTTAAACATGTCTCTTTAAGTGTAACATGGTCCAAGAACAAGTATATCTCAAATAGGAGAATGTTAACCAAGGAGAATTGTATAAACCGAATTCATTTGCCTCATCATCTAACTTTCCTATAAGGGTCCAAATAAGAGGATGTACAACATAAGGTCTAAAATTAAAGGAAAATAATGATGGGTGAGTGAAGAGAACATAAATGTTGTTTTAAAATGAATTAAAAAGTTTTGCATATTAATTGTGTATGAAACCCACTAAGGAAACTATCCAAGGTGTCACAAATACCACACAATAAGAGAGAAAAGATCTCCAAGTTCCATGTGGTTTCATCTACTAACTCATCATTACTCTAAATTTTGAAAAAGAAAGTTCAAGTCTTTTTAAAGATAGTTCAAACATCTACATTATTCACTAAGGTCAAGGACGAAGATTCACATAATACCAAGCATAGTTAAAGGAGTTGACTTAATTTGGCCATTATTTTTTTTTTATGTTCACTAAATGATAGTATTAAAAAAATTGTGGGTGGAATATATAAAATCAACTACTAGGTTAGGATTGGTTTTCTAGTTTGGTTTCCAAAGTTTCATAGTATGTGCCATTTTATAGAACATTTCTATTCCGAGCCAAGATTGCTTTAGAAGTCTCATAAACAAAAATTGAATTTATTATTGTTTATAATTTTTTATATATAATTTCACACTATGACAAAGCAATTTTAGAACTTTCTACGCCCCAAACAAGCCATAATTCCTTAATGAAACAACAACCCACAAATTTCCAGTTCAATACGATATAAGAAAAGTTTTACTTAAATTTTATTGTTTCTTAATTACTATAATCAAAAAAAACATGAATGAGTTACACAAAAACAAAATCCATTTAAAGAGAATGTTTCCGAATCTTATCAACATACTTATGAAAATTTACAATATACCACCATGATGGGATGCAAAACTTTTCCATTCATACTTTCCTCAAGCGTACAAGAGATCAACACTCATTTTCCTTTAAGGAAAGGTAAGGTCTAATTCTTCTCAAGATATATGACTTATGTTAACTTTTACTTAACAATTATTTGGTCGTAATTTGGCCCATTAGGTCATAAGAGAAAAATATATAAAATACACTTATTAACTAGGGATTGAATCCATTTTACACAAAGAAATTTGAATTTCACCACTCTATTGAGTGGTAATAGCAAATAGAATCAAATGGAATCATATATTTTAAAGGTGTACTTTAAAACATGATTCTATTTGCTATTCCCCAAAACAATTCCATATATATATATATATATATATATATATATATATATATATTTAAACTAGTGTTTATACTGATTACAAAGGACGTCTTTACCCATGGTAGGTGGAAAGATTAGTTAGTCATTATTGTTAGTCCTTGTAATAAGGGTTTACATCATTTATCTTATAATAACATACTAAGAGTTCTTCTATGTGAATGAAATCTTATAAAAGAGTTTCCTAAGAGTCCAATAGCCAAAGGCATATCTGATTTACGAGATCATCGCAATCATTCTATCATTCATATTAACTTTCTCACCTAAAATTTAGGGAGACAAAACAATACCTAAGTTACTTACAAAATTCCAACCATTTAGTGTGTAAACCATATGAATATCACAAGACGAAGATTAGTAAACATCACCTATCCCATTTGAAGCAATAGTTTTAGGATCACCTCAATTTTAATTTTTAAGGGGTAACAATGATAACATTGTTTATCCAACCAACGTTGTTTAATTATATATTTGATGAGTTTTCCAAATTACATATAATTACACATTTCTATTGTTGTTTATAAGGTATATGTACACAATTGTGATTATATATATATATATATATATGGATTAAAAATATTGTGGATTACTAAATATTTACCCTTATTGGACCACATTAATAGTTCTTTCACAGTCAACACCAACATCGTTACAACATAATGCCTAACCAAGAAAGTATTCAACACTAATTCATTTTATTTTATTTTCTTTCCGAGAGAGAGAAAATGAAATATCATTGTTATATTTATATATATATATAAAAATTTTGCATGACCATTGTTCTCTAAGTCCATGAATTAAGGTTAGAAAGAGGGTGATTCCTTATTTCTACGTAAGTAAAGAATTATAAACATGATTAACTAAGAAAATTTTAAATCAAATTGAGGAGAGTTAAAATCACATGTGTACTTACTAAGGTAAGAAGGTTTTAACCAAGTTACAATGCAACAAAACTTAGTAAATGGTTATAGTATGAAAATAGGTTTTATCGAGTTCCAAAAGGATTAAGAAAATTAACTAGATCATTTCCGAAGTTAACTCTAAGAGTTATACCAAGAGATTTGATGAGAATTTGGAGTTTTTGCAAACTAGATTCATTTTATAATAGCACACAATGCATTCCTACCTTCCGGGAAGAGGATAAGCTAGCAAAGAAATATCACTTCATGCAACACCACTGTATAATAAAAGACACTAACTTTCTTTCCCTTTACCATTTATTGTTTAGAGAAGTTAGCAAATTATTTTCATCCAATTATACTTAATTTTAAATCATAATTTTGAAAAGGTAATAACAAGAACATAAGATCTTCTAGTAAATTTCCTTATACAAAGGGTTATAAAATTAAGATTAGCAACAAAACAAGAGGAGTAGAAATTATTTCAAATTTCATAGTAATGGAATTTCAAGACATGGAAGACTATTTTATCACATGGGATGGTTTTATACAAGATACAATTATTTAGTTTATACCCCTACCAAAATGGTTTTGTCAAATCCAAAGTGGTGCCTCTAACACGACAATTGGGATTCCCAAGAAACAATGGATCACTAGACAAGAAGCAACCAACCAAATGCCTTAACCAATTCCTGATATCAAGGTAACAATTTCACATTCTTATCTCAACCTACTCCTTATTTCTGAAACCAACATATAGACCTTCTTCAATGTCCAAAAGATCACCCTAACCAAGGCCGTTAGCATTCAAAAATGACTTGTTGCACACAAAATTTATTTTTCATCTTAGCATTCAACCTAGAAACATGTAGATTAAAACAATAACCATATTATAACATGTTTCACCCTCCAAAGGTGTCCTAAGAAATCTATTTGTTTATTAAGACCTACTTTTCTTGTTCTACGATCTAGAGAAAATGGCTACAAAAGGAGCCTACCAAAACAAGTACCCAACACTCAACTGGTGAAACAAAGCTTCCTGTCAATTCTCTATCATACAGAGTCAATCAAGATGTACATTTCTAATTACTAGTGAATAGGTTTGAAATGGAAGCACCTTCTCGGAGCCAACTATTATTAGAGTTTTACTATTGTATTTCAAAGTAGAATTTTAGAGAAAATTGGCTACAAAATGGGTCTTGAAATCAAGTGATCCCAACTCAAAAATGAGTTCTATTAAACTGAAATAAATGCCATGATTTACACATTAAAAATGTTTAGATTTATACAGAATAATGTTATTATATTACATTCATTCCAAATGAATTACATAGGATACAATTACAAATATATAGGCACATAGTTTCCTATAAATTAGGAAACTACTCTACTAACAAATACTAATCTCATGAGTTGTTTGTAACAACCAAATAACTCAACACACATTCATTATTACTTATTTTATATAACAACTAAATAACAAATTACTAATATAATAATAATTACCAAATGTAATTATTATCTACACAATGTAAATACTAATTCCTAACATTCCCCCTTAGTGTTTACATGGTTCAATATATCTCGTTCTTTGATTGTAGTGTGCCACCTCTGTGTGCTCATGATCAACTCCGCAAATGTGTAGCATCGGGCTTGCACAAAACTTGAACATGTGCCAACGCACATTTCTTCCATTGATGGTTTTCTCTAGCTTCTACCAACAACCTTACCAAATTGGTTTTGTAGGTGTACCAATAACCTTTCACAATTGGTTTTATAGGTTTACCAAAAACCTTTCACAATTGGTTTTGTAGGTTCACCAAAAACCTTACACAATTGGTTTTTACAGGTTCACCAAAAAACCTTACACAATTGGTTTTACAGGTTTACCAAAACCTTACACAATTAGTTTTACAGGTTTACCAAAAACCTTTCAATTGGTTTTCCTGGTTTACCAAAAACCTTCACATCATGATTGCTACAATACTTTTTGATCAATATTATACAATGTCTCTATAACAGGGAATCATGTAGGAAATACTGCTTTCAAAACTGAACAATAAAACATAATGGAAATGGAACAATGAGACCATGTTCCCCCCCTCAATGTGAACATTTCACTTATTCAATAGGAACATTGAAATCATACTACACGCAAAAAACTACAATTCTGAAATGAAAGAAAAATCACACACACATTGTCACCACAACTTCATGCGGCCCCATTGTTGGTGACTGACGAGAGGTCACTGATCAACCTCCTACCTCCTGTGCCTCCATCCTCCATCTGAAAATCATTTAATAGAGAAAATATTCATCACTTTGATGTGCGGTATTTTCTTCCTCTTCATTTTCTCCTTCTTCATCAACAATCATGGCATTATCTTGTAGTTTCCCATCGAGTAAGTCTTGTGCTCTTTTTCTGCAATTGTTAGATATATGACCAGGTTGTTTACAATAGTAGCATGTAAATTGTTTCTTCGTTCCTTTAGAGGTTGAACCGTATTTGGGATTTTTCTTACCAAATGCTTTCTTGTTTCTGCCAAACATTGCAATCTCCTCTGGTTCAACAACCATAATTATTTTTTCTTCATCTAACAAAGAAGAAATAAGTTCTTCTAGACTTGGATTTATTTTTCTTAATGTAAAGACCATATTAGAATAACATGAAGGCATGTTATTAAGTAATACTTCTTTAGCATCATCATCAGGTACATCTACTTTTATACCAGCAAGTTGATTACAGATAGAATGAAACTTACTGATATGCTCCACCATGCTCTCACCTTCTTCCATCTTGAGGCTGAACAATCTTTGCTTCAAAGATATCGTTGCGCTTCCCATTTGTGATCCAAACAACTTGTTTAATGTCACCCAGATTGTATGAGAGGACTTTTTTAAGTCTATATGATGTAGATAAGCATCTGATAGACCCAATCCGATAATCGTTGTAGCCTTTCGATCTCTGTTGTCCCATTTTACTGCTTCATCTACATTTGTTGGTTTCTTTTCTTTTCCATCAACAATATCCCATAAGTCTTTGTTGATTAGGAATAATTGAGTCCGCACTTACTAGGTATGAAAATATTTACCTTTGAATATTGGAAAACCACTCGCCTTTATTTGTCTACCTGATCTATAGCTGGATGCGACTCAATGCATGGCGATTCAATCCCACACATCATGTTGTTCGAGTCAGCCAATGTGATGATGAATGGCCGTATGGAGCTGATTCTGTTTTAATACAGCCGAGTGAATAGTAGAACTCGGCAATGTGATCAGTGTGGGGAGTAACTAAATGCAACATGTATCGGAAGAAGAACGAGCAATGAGTATGAGCTGTTCTTAGAACACGTCAATGGCTAGTTGCATATCCTTATACTCAGCGATCTGATTGGGCGATGTAACAACCATTTGGAGATCTGAATGGATCATATGGAAATCTCTACACCTTTATCTTTGACCGATCTGCCAATACTACATCATATAGTATTATCTCTAGCTTGTGACTGAAGGTTGCGAGGACGTTGGAAACAGAGATGGAAAAAAATAAAGGCAGTGTAACTCCAATTGGTTCCACGTGGTAGATGTGTATGCAGAACTATAATCAAGTCGACCACTAATGGCCTCCCGAACCTTACTGTATGATTAGTTACGCATCTACCTACAAAATTGGTTGACATCTATAGAGGGATGATCAAATTCATGAATGGATACAGATTTAACAAAATGCGTACGAGACTTAAGATATAAATACCAAATTTTGTTGGGTTTACAATCTCTACAAATTTGGATGCGAATTGTTGTGGTGTTTTGAATGATCGATCTCCTTGGGATGTTCACTAGCTGAGTCTCCAAACAATGGAAAGTTGAGCCGAGTTAGAGCAATATTCTCCAATCACATGCAATTGAAAATTTGACGGACTAAAGAAAATCCAATCAGCCATTGACGATGGATGTAGGGGCGATCTCGATCAATGTTTGCTACAGAGTAAATGATGCAAACAAGTGCACAGATATGCTATATTCAAATCCATCACGTGTATGCAGGTCACCTTGTATACGGGTATAACCACACACACGGGGCAACCAAAAAATAGTAATGGAGATGCCCTATTCTATACTCAAGGTTCCATACACACTTTTACAGTTTCAACCCAGTGTAGTTATTTTTCTCTGACACCAAATGAAATAAATGCCACAGATTTACACAATAAAACTGTTTAGATTTATACACGGAATAATGATATATCTTTACATTCATTCCGGATGATTTACATAAGATGCAATTACAAATATATAGGCACATAGTTTCCTATAAATTAGGAAACTACTATACTAACAAATACTAATCTCGTGAGTTGTTTGTAACAACCAAACAACTCAACACACATTTGTTATTAGTTGTTTTATATAACAACTAAATAACAAATTACTAATATAATAATAATTACCAAATGTAATTATTATCTACACAATGTAAATACTAATTCCTAACAAACTCGCATCAATTATCCTATATATAGAGAAGCTGACTCAACTTACAAAATAAAAATAGATGAATAAAACTCTAGATATGACCTACTTTCCGAGGCTAATTAATTTTATTTACAAGTTTGTGTTTTGAACAAAAACGTCTAGAGACCTCCTAAACACACTTGGAAAAATAACTCTCTATTTCTTTTTCTCGAATCTAATTGCTGCAACACATTGACATGGAGAAATACTACATGTTAGAAGTCAAAAAAAATAATTTCCTACTAACGCTCTCTAATTTACTGGTCCAAACCGAAACGATTTTGCTTAAATTTAAGTTGTCTCAAACAAAAATGTGATTAAATGAGCTCAAAAATGATTTTAACTATATGATCAAACAGTTTTAAAAGATGGGTTTAAAGTTTTTGTGACTACCCATGTCACTAGAGAACAAGATTATCCAAATCAGTCACTACCATGGGGACCAAGGAGCCATTCTGCACGTTGTTTACTAACGAATTTCTCTTAACTTTTACTAGTTGTTTTAAAAAAATTAGGTGATCAAAATTTGTGTACCACTTATTGTGCTAGCAACCATAATACTCTATGTGGTTACGCAAGAGATACTTGACCCATGAAATGGTTTAGCGGAAACAATTTTTTTAATTATTTTACTTTTAATATTATTAAAACATTAATAACCAGTTAACAGTTCTACCCAGAGCATCCGCATGTGCAAACCATCACTCTGATACCAAATGTAATGCCCCGCCTTGGGACACCAGAAAACCTGACCAATAAATCACTAAAAATTTGGGTAATTTTTTTTTTGAAAGTAATTACTAACAATCCAAAATGATTCCCGATATTATATATTTTAAACTAAAATGGTTTACCCAATTACTCAATCATTATCCCCAACCAAAATTTATTTAATTATTTACGATTAGATTTAACTAGGAACACCCAAATAAGAGTCTACACCCCTTTTAAAATTAATTAGACTTCCCCCTTTTAATTTTTATCAACCCACTCACACATTTTAATTTTACTTCCCATTCAAACTAAAGTTGATCCATGACCTAAAATAAGGTAGGATTAATTGTGGACCCTAGGATCAAAGAGATCTTAGCCCTAGATCTTACTTTTCCCTAAACTTACCCTACCACATCTTTATCTCTTTCTCTCTCTATTCTTCCTTCCTCATTTTGTTTTGTTTTGTTATTTGCAGGTTGTTTGGAGATCCGTCAAGCTTGATCTCATGAGTATAAGGATATTATCTTAGTGTCTTCTTATTGTTATTTGTTCTCTTGTTCAACTTCTACCGATGCCTCCTCTGGTTTTCTTTGTGAACACCCAATATCAATTTATTGATCTTAATTTGTTGAGGAGGAAACTCTGCCTAATTATGTATTTATAAAATCCAAATATGGAAACAACATTTAAGAAAACCGAATACAAAATGGCAGCTATAGATTTAAAGGGTGGTGGATCTGTTGTGGCCCCATTTTCGGTGGAAGGAGGTCTTTGTGTACGAGACATAAAGTGGCGAAGATTGGGGTTTATATCCACAAACGTGTGTGGGACGTGGAGATCCGTGCGGAAGGATGTTGGGAGGAGACGCAGGTGTGGAATGGGGTGTTGGGGGTTGCATGGAAAGGAGGAATATGGCCGCTGTTTGGGAGATAGGGTCGGTGTGGAGAGTGGGGAGTGGCAGCGGTGTGGGGATCCGGTGGGGAAGTGCGTGGAGATTGATAGAGGCTGCAGGGGGGAGGAGGAGAGGAGAGGGTTGCGCATGTAGGTGAAGCCTAGTGTGGAAATGGCATAGGAGGGGGAAGTGATGGTGGATTCCAGGTGGTATGTGCGTAGGGTTGGGGGGTCGACCCCTCCCCACAACCACATTAAAAACCTAAACAAAACAATGAACTTCTTTTTGTTTTGTTTTATTAATTAAACTCTGTTTTTATATATATTTTTATATTATATTATATATATTAAAATTCAAATTCAATATATTGTCTTACAATGTAAATCTATATTAATACAATAATTTATGTATAATTATGTTTTAAAAAGACCATATAGTTATATTATGAAATATAACTATATTAATACATTCTTTATAATATATTCCTATATTACTAAAATAACTAATCTTGAATCGCATTTCAAGTATAATATAATTATATTATAAAATATAATTATATTAAATATAATTTTAATATATTTATATTACTTTCACTGAGAGGAGAAAGATTGCTTGATTGTAAACTAATGAGATGTCATTTTGTGTTCTTTATAAAGCATGAAAAACATAAGAACTTAGCAGAATATCTAGTTAGGATAAAATGTTTTAATAATTTTGAGATAATAAGGAATCTAGCAAGGCCTTTTCAAATGATAAGAGAGGTTTTGAAAATAAATTTTAAAATTAGAGAGGGGAGAGGTATAAACACACATGATTCTCTAATTAGGTCGTTTTGTTAAGTTAACAAGAAATAGAGTAATCGATTTTATTCCAATTTCTATGTTGCAACAATTTGCAAGAAGATATGTATTTCAAGAATGACAATTTATTTTCATCCAATAATGTTGCACTTTCATTTTAGAATCCCAACTTTTCATTTTAAACTTCTATTGGATAAACTGTTCACATAGTTTCTAAGCATTCGATTCTAGGAGAGACCTCTCCATCACATTAGCTCTTTAGCAAGGAAGATATAATTTATGAAGGAATCTTTCATTTTAACAAAAGAAAACTAGTTACTCCATTTCACATTTTAAACTAAAATTTGAATATATACTTTCTTTTCAAATCAACAATAAAGGGCATAACTTCTTAATGTAACAAGACTCTTCCACTCATGGAGAGTAGCAAGTTTTATGAATTACATACAACTTTAACTCTATTCAAAGGGAGGAATAAATGCTTATAATAGAGCTATACATGTATCCAAAATGAAGGCTTACAAAGGGACTACTCCAATATCTTTACAAAGATCACATGTTTATCAAGAAGTAAAAACAAAATTCCAAAACAAGAAGAGAATCAAAAAGACCATGCCACCAAAGATACTCCAGCAATCCTCAAGCTTAAGGCTCCAACTATCATCCATATGAACTCCAACCTTTGAAGGTTTTCAAGGATCCAAATTCAAGAGAACAAGGCTTTTTAACCACCCAACCTTCAAGCATCATTACATGCCTTTCCAAGGTTGGAAGACATGCTAGCCTCCCCCAAGCCCATGGGAGAGAGAGCTAACTTCCACATCTTGTGCACAATATTTTAGGGATACAAACACCACAATATATTCACATACAATCCAATACCATGTACTAAGGAAAACACAACATTTAGCAAATAAACGAAAGGAGGAGAAAGCCATATTCATCCTCTAAACGGGGAAGAGTAGATGAGATGCTCGAAAGTGCCATAAGGTGTGATCCAACCATAGGATGCACACAAGCAAGATTCTTCTAACTCTCCTTATTCCTCCGAATCAACAAAACCCTCATTATTGCTCCACCCATTCACCAAAATCCTTCTTGGGAGGATTTTCAAACCCATGGGTTTCCTCTCCAAGAATGGGGAAGGTGTTCAAACCATATGAACCTCCTTACCCACCTCAAACCATATGAGGGGAGTAAAAAGGAACCTACATCACTTCCCCAAAGAACTCCAACATCCATCAAACCATATGATGGATGGAGAAAAATAAATACAACCATACCAAACAACAATCCATACAAGCAACTAAACAAACAATCCAACTATGAGCAAGCTAAGATCTAACAAAAACATACAACATAAAATGAGCTCAAGAGCCTACCTCTAAGAGCTTTCCAAAAACAAGATTTCCAACTTTCTTCCTCAAGCAATTCTCTAGCTCCAAGATCCTCAAGCCCCAAGCCAATGCTCTAAAAAAATGAACAAAAAATTCCCCTTCTCCTCCATGAGGGAGAATTTTAAAGAGAAGCCAATAATTTTCCTTTCCAATGAGGGGGTGACATGTGTCACCCCTCTCCTCACTAAGTCAAAGATTCTCAAAATAAAAGAGAGAAAAGATAAATTAGCTTTTAACACCCTTCTCCCAAATTACCCAAAATGAAAAACAAAACAAACTTGTGCAACTTTTAACAAACACACATACCAATCCATCTTACATGGATGGTGACCAAAGAGAGGAAAAATGGGAGGGAAAATCCCTCTATGCCTTGAAATTAGGCCCCCTACCTATTAGGTAGGGTCCAAGGGCCTATTTTCATGCTAAGTGAACTCCCAAACTTAAAAGGGGTCACTTAAAATGCCTAAAATAGCCAAATTTCGGGTTTGGCACATTTGGGCACAAGTGTAGAGGATGTGGGGCCCACCCAAGGGTTCACATGTGACCCTAATCCCCTCTAATTAAATACACCATTACCCAAACACAAAACTTAATGCAAGTGGGAACCATTAAGTCCCCAAATCAAGTTTACAAAGAAAACTAAACATCCTAAACAAGATTAATATTACATGACATACTACATTACAAATGAGGGTCACTCATGCTGCCCAAAATAATAAAAACTAATACTAAGGCCTCATACAATAAACATGGTTAGTACTTAGCCCCATGGGCCACTCGTGAAAAAATTTTGTAGTAGCCGCCCTGAAACCCACGTTCTCCTATGACCTATCACCTGCACACTCATTCACACATTAAACGCACATGTCCAATACAAGAGTAAACTAGCTACTCACTAAGGGAATCATTTCAAACATGTACATTAATGATATCACAATCATCAATGTTGAATGCACAATCTCACACAATCTGACATATGTTAGGTATTACAATACATAAAAATGTTAGATCACCATGCCATCATGTATCCTTATCAACAAATCGAATAATTTACAAAATCAAGGTATGTGACTAAACTAATTATCCAACATGTATCAATTTGACCCAAATCACATAGAAAAGTGTTAGTGTCCACAATATCAAATAAAATGTGTCAATCTACTAATCTAGTCAAATTGGTGCTATGCACCCCAAATCACCATACGTGTCCATGAAGGAAAACCAACATATCATAATGTCCAAAATATGTCCAAAATCCATGTTAAGTCATAACTATGGTTTAAGAATTCAGTAGATAATAGAGGCTAGAAAATGTGGGCACTACAGATTCTTAAGATAGTTGGCACTCCTAATCCTCCTTTGGATGTTTCTACCTCAGAATCCTAAGACACTTCCTCTAATTTGAAGTTGTAAAGCCCATGATGTAATATTTGGTTAAGGACCATTCTATTAATGTATTTCTTAAGTAGTCTTTAATATTTTAGATTAAAAGAAGTTAGGAACCGAATGTAACTATTTTTGTAAACTATTTAATGGGCTCTCCATGCCATTGTTTACATAGTGGGACTCTAATACTTTTGAAATGTAAATAGAATTGAAAGTAATCAATACAAAATAATTTCCCTTGTCTCTAATTTTCATCTACTATCCTTTTCTTTCTTGTCTGAAATTTGTGAATCATCAACCTTTCATGTTAAGAAACTTTGTGTTCTTATAATATGATTTCTATAAAAAAATTCTTGTGGAATAATATTTGATGTTGCAAATGTGAATGATTCTATTCTATATCCCTCTTTCTAAGTATGTGTAAGGTTATATTATGCTATCTATATTACCTGAAAGTATTGTTATATTCTTCCCTTTTAGTTTCTTTGTTCTTCCATTCTTATGTATTGATAATCCATATTGGTATAAAAATTTCAAAATATCAAAATTCCTCATCAATATGAAAGTTGTATATTTGTATATAAGCTTTGTTGCTCACTTTCAATAAGGGAACCTCTCCCATAAAGAGGAGGGACTCGTTATCCCCTGACTGTTGATCACTATAAAGTGTTAATTCAAAACCAACAGTTTTTGGTGACTCTACTAGGGATTTTGTTTCAATGTATCCCTTTCTGAATAACTTCAAGACCAGTTTGCAACCTGGCGGATCAAAGATATACACATGGTTAGAGAGCCCTTGGTGTAGAAGATTCCCATTTTCAACTTCTGGAACATCAAGGCTTCCCTCTTCCTTTGGCAAGAAGGAATAAAAGAAATCGGTCTGCAAGCACACCTCCTACTAAAGATAAAGTTTCTAAGAACAATAGTCCTCAAGATCAAACTAGTCCTAGCCTCCATGCTCTAGTACTTGCCAGAGTTATAGTTCCCCTTCAGTAAATATTTCCAAGGATGGTAGCACCATTTCCTTGGGGACAACGTGTTGGACCTCTTGCTCTTCCTCAACCATTGCACAAATTACCCAGGGTAATAGAAAAATTTTTCCTAAATTCGAGGTGATGGAAAAGTACACCTAGATGAACACATTGTAGAATGTGGGATTCTTGGGGTTGAACATGAGGATGTTTCTATTAGGCTCTTTATAGAAACATTGTAGGACAATGCCACTAACTAGTTCTATCACCTTCTAATTGGTTCGATTACTAATTGGACTACCATGACAACTTAGTTTGAGCAACGTTTTAAACTTGTTGAAGATGTGCATGCCCTCTTGGCCCAAATTTATCATATCAAAAAGGATCCATACAAGCCCATGAGGGAGTTTGTGGCCAAATTCAACAAGTTGATTCATAAAATTCCACAAGCCACCCGTCCTATAGATCAAATCCAAAAGTGTTTTTTCCTCAATGCTCAGTTGCCTGAAGTGAGTTATGCACTAAGGAGGGCTAATCTTCCAACTCTGGATGATGATCAATGATTGGCTATCAGTGTTGAGGATGATCTAATCATGTCTGGTAAATTGAAAAGAGAACCCTCCAAGCCTAAAGCATCTTCTTCTTCCTCCTCGGGAGCCAATTCTAATCAGTTAGTGCAGAAGTTGGAAAATGACCTTATTGCTATCAAGAAACAATTGGCTCAACATGCTCCTTACCAAGATATTCCAAGGAAGAATTTTCAGCCTAGGAATCGTTTTCCTCTTCTCAGCCTAAATTGGCTATTGAAGGCCCACCCATCAAGGTTCTGGTCAATGCAACCTGTGAAGTTCAAGAACCTGATGATGAAGAGGAGAATGAAGACTATGAGGAGCCTGAAGAAGAGGTTGATGAAGAATAGGAAGAGCTTGGTGATTCTCAAGTCAATTTCCTCACCACTGAAGGTGTGGATGATGAAGATGAATATGATGAAGTAGTGGCAGATATGAATAGTGAGTCATATGTTGTTATGACTTGGGAGAAAATGAACAGGAAGGAAAAAGTGGTACAACTCTCTAAAAAATATAAGGAGGCCCCTATAACTATTCTGGTAATTGCAAGGAGAGGAGCCCCTATTCCCACTACCTCCACACAAAAGGTGAGTAATGCTAGTTCTTCTCCTTCTACCTCCACTTCCAAAACTTCTTTCCCTACAACTCCTAAACCTGATAAGTCCAAAGTTTCCCTCATTCCTAGTAGTGATGCCCCATCCACCTCTGGATATTTTGATATCATCGACCACATTAAGAGGAAAAAGATCCAAATCTCAGAGGCAGAATTTTACCAAACTCACCCAAATGCTTTTGCCAAGGTGGTGAAATTCGTCAATTCCAAATCCAAAACTTCACCCAATACTTCTAAAGGTCTATTTCCCACTCCCTCCCCCTCATCTCAACAAAGTCTTGTGGCTGTAGTATCTTCATCTAATGAGAAAATTGGACCATTCTATGTAACACTTCTCATAGTTGGCCACAAACTCAGTAATTGTGTTATTGACTCAGGAGCATTAGACAATGTGATGCCTGCAAAAGTAGCTCACACTTTAGGCTTGAATCTAACATGTAATTTTGGTTCTTGCTATTCCATGGAGAGTAGGGAAGTACCATTGGTCGGAAGAATCAAAGATGCACAAGTAGCTTTCGTTGCTTTTCCAGAGAAAAGGGTCAAAGCCACTATTTTAGTGGTTGATATTCCTCCATCATATGGTATGTTACTGAGTAGAAATTTTTGTAGAGAAGTGGGAGGTGAAATCCAAATGGACTGGTCGCATGCTCTCATCCCGTCAATGGAAAAATGAAAAAGCTGCTACTAGAAAGATAGACTGAGTACATTGTGCAAAAGACTGATGACCCAAAAGCACAAATACTCTATGAAGATATAGGGCATGGTAACTATATGATCATGTCAGAGGATGAGGAAAAAATTCCTAAGGGAGTGATTCATAATCCTAATGGTGTTTGGACTTTGGAGTTTGATGGAAGTTGTTCTTCGGTTTTGGTGTAGTGTTAATCTCTCCAGAAGAGAAGATTCATCCATTTTCATATAAACTTTATTTTGAAAATACAAACAACACAACTGAATATGAGGCTCTCCTTCTTGGATTGAACGTGGAAAAAGAAATGGGAGTGAAGAATCTTTTTGCTCATGGTGATGCGAAGTTGATTGTGAAATAGGTCAGGGATATTTTCCAAGTCAAGAATAAGAGATTGAAACATTATAGAAGTCTTGTCTGGGATTCCATTGAATTTCTTGACGCTTTCTCAATTGAGGTTGTACCAAGAGAAAAGAACACTAGGGCTGATTCTTTGGCTATTTCAGGATCCCTATTGATTCCTCACCTAGATTTCTCTTAGGATAAATTTACCATTGAAATGATTCATAGGCCTAGTGTGTTGGATAATGCAAACAATTGGAAATTTTTCAATGATGATCAACACTTTCTCTCTTTCCTGGAGCTTAAGGATAAATTTAATCAATTATATTTTGAAGGAAGTGAGACTCTTCCTAGAGAGTATGTGCCCTCCAATGAAGATGATATCAAGGAAGAAATGGATCAGGATGGTTGTATCAGGCTGAGGGGTAATAGGATACCCAAAGGACTAGTGAGTCTAGAGGATTTGTTTGATAAGCATGATAGGTACATCAGATCTAAGGCTTCTCAAGGGACTCATCAATCTGCTGAGTATGAGAAGGTCAATATTGGAAGTAATGATGAACCCAAGATGGTGAATATTGGGAAATGTTACACTCAAGAAGAAAGGAAGAAAGCAATGAACCTATTGAAAAGGTATGCTGATGTTCTCACTTATTCCTATGATGATCTCAAATCCTTTCATCCAAAAGAGATGCAACACTATATTCCTTTGAAACCTAGGATTAAACCTTTCAGAAAAAAGCAAAGGAAATACAATCCCAAGATTTCTGACACCATTTACCAAGAGATTCAAAAGTTACTAAAAGCAAAAATTATCTTTCCTATACATCATTCAACCTAGATCACCAACATTGTGCCAGTAAGGAAAAAGAATGGTGAGATTCAGATTTGTGTGGATTTCAGAAATCTGAATCAGGCTTCTTTAAAAGACAACTATCCTCTCCCCATGATGGATCAAATCTTACAGGTTGTCATAGGCTTTGAGATGTTGTCCATGTTGGACAGATTCTTTGGATACAATCAAGTGGAAGTTAGTATCCCAGATCAGCACAAGACTGCTTTTACTACTCCTTGGGGCACCTTCACCTACAAGAGGATGTCATTCGGTCTTATCAATGTTGGTGCCACTTTTTAGAGGGAAATGGACTTAGATTTTGGTAGTCTCAAAGGGAAATGTATCATTGTGTACCTTGATGATTTGACTATTTTCTCCAAGACAAGGGCAAATCACTTTCAACATCTTGAAACAATCCTTCAAAAATGTAGAGAACATGGAGTATCCCTTAATCCTAAGAAATTTATCTTCTGTGTTACCAAAGGAAAGTTTCTTGGGCATATTGTCTCCAAAGAGGGGATCAAGATAGATCCAAAAAGAGTTCAGGAAATCCAACAAATTCCTCTTCCTACAAGCAAAAAGGGTGTTCACTCTTTCTTTGGCAAGATAAATTTCTTGAGGAGATTCATTCCATATTTTACAGAACTGACTATGAGCATTGCTCATATGATGAAAGGGAAGCAAAATTTTGGTTGGACTTCTGAAGGAAAAGAAGCTTTTGAGGATATCAAGAAAGCTATTGCTAAAAATCCTATCCTAGCATGTCTGATTTCAACAAGGATTTTATTATCTATTGCTATGCTACTGAGAGTACTTTGGCTACTATACTAACTCAAAATATTC
Organism: Taxus wallichiana var. yunnanensis; assembly: GCA_018340775.1. NCBI lineage: Eukaryota > Viridiplantae > Streptophyta > Pinopsida > Cupressales > Taxaceae > Taxus > Taxus wallichiana. Next base: position 1,036,874,897 of record CM031240.1, on the reverse strand, counting down.
GAGAATCATGAACTTCCGATTTCCTTCATGAGATATGTTTTGAAATCTCATGAATTGAAGTATACTTTGATGGAGAAACACACTTTTGTAGTGGTCAAAGTTGTCAAGTAGTTTTGTTTTTATGTCCTTAATTCTCACTCTGTTGTATTTGTACCTGATACAACTATCAAGTCTATTCTTACATAGCAGGAGTTTGGAACTAAGCAAGGAAATTGGGTGGCAAAGGTTTAGGAGTATGACCTTGATATCAATCCAACAAATCTAGTCTGGGGTAAAGGCTTATGCGAACTTATCACCAAGGGAGTTGATGAGGAATTGTCCATAGAAGGGGTTGATGTTCCTATTGTTCTCTTTCTCAGTTCAACAGACGAGTGGTATGTTGATATTGCACATTTTCTTACTTATGGAGAATGTCCATCTCACTTAAGTGCCAAGGAAAAGAGAGCTATTAAGCTAAGGTCTGCATAGTACGTATTGTGGGAAAATTCTTTATTCAAACGAGGCATTGATGGAAGATTCCTTAAATGTGTGGACAAAGAGCAATAGAAGAAATTGTTCATAGCTTTTCATGATCAAGCTTATGGAGGGAATTTCTCATCTACTATCACTGCTCACAAAATTCTTCATGCAAGGTACTATTAGCCGACATTATTTTGAGATGCATCAAAGTGGGTAGGAAAGTGTGAAGCCTGTCAAAATTTTGTCGGGAGGCCTAAATTGGTTGCTTTACCACTCAAACTAGTAATCATTGATGAACCTTTTCAACAAAGTGGGGATTGGATTTTATTGGAACTCTCAACCCACATTCCAGTGTTGGACACACTCATGTGCTAACTACTATAGATTACTTCACAAAATGGGTGGAAGCCATTCTATTCAAAAGTACTACCTCCGAGGTGGTGTGTAATTTTATCAAAGAGAACATCTTGATAAGATTTGGAGTACCAAATAAAATTATAACTGATAATGCTTCCAATTTCTCTTCTTTCAAGTTGATGGATTTGCTATGGGTATGGAATTTCCCTTTCTCATTCTTCATATTATTACCCCAAGGGAATGGACAAGTAGAATCAACAAATAATAATTTGGTAACCATCATCCGGAAGCTTGTCAATGACTCTCAAAGGAATTGGCACAAGAAGCTCTATGATGCCCTCTGGGAAAATATAATTACATCCAAAAGAGCAATTAGAATGTCTCCATTTCAAGTGGTGTATGGTGTTGAAGCTCAGCTGCTAGTAATAGTTGAATTGCTAACCTTGCACTTGATGAAGGCTATTGAGGATTCAAGTTTCATCAGTTCTTTAGACAAAAGGATCATGTATCTCCAGAAGCTGGATGAGGACAGGATGTAAGTTTTTGATAGAATCTCTACTCACCAACAGAAGGTGAAAGCTTTGTTTGAAAAAAAGACCAGACCTAGAGATTTTCAAGTGGGAGACATTGTCTTACTATGGGACAAAAGATATGAGCCTCATGGAAGCCATGGTAAGTTTGATTCTCTTTGGCTTGGTCCTTTCAAGATAAGACACTTTGTTGGAGAAAATTATTTCTATTTGGATTATATGGATGGATCTTCTCTCCCACTTCCTTATAGTGGGTAGTATTTGAAGTTGTTCAAGTCCTAGGTGATTAGGCAATCCTTCTGTATATTGTGTATAGTGTCTTATTTTTGGTCTTTCCCTTGTGTCTTGTTTCCTTTCCCCTTTGTGTGTTGTCTTCTGTATTTCTTTTCCTTTGACTCTATTTGCCCAATGGATAAGGCACTAGTCTATTTTCCTGAGTTTTCTTTTGGTTCTTGATCTTGCCTCATCCCTCTATTCTAGTCAATTCATCCCTAGAAAGAGCCAGCTGTTGTCACCTTTCAAAATTTCCCTTCTTTCTTCAAGAAAAATTTTCAAAATTTTGAAGAAGTGTCCTTTGGAAGTGTTTAAGTGAAGGGAAAAGTTCAAAAGTTAGAAAATTCAGTCTTTGGGGTCATTTTTAATGTTTTGTAGCTAAGTCAGACTTTTTTTTACGTGTCCCAAGTGCGGGTGGGCCTCATTCACCGATTTCTACTTTACCCGCATCACTTTACCATTGGATAAATTGGCTATGCATGTCTCACGTGTCCCCTGTGTCCCATGGACCGTCTGTGCTCTCCAAACCCACTTTTGCCACATTCTTCTTGGATCGGGTGTTTCAGCTCCGCACATCCCTCGTGTCCCTACGTCCCATGGACCATTTTTTCCACCTTTTCCACATTTCACCTTTTTTAGTCAAAGCATGGGATTCATTTATTGCACATTCATTGTCTTCTCTCTCCATCCATTTGAATTCATGGCTATTTAAAGGAGTGTAATTGTTCTTTCTTTCACACACTTGCTTGCTCATTCTCTCCCGCTCGTGTTCTTGCAAAATAATTTATTGCCTACGTTTGTGCCTCTGTGTTTTCTCTTGCAGGGATTGTTTGAAATTGTGATACACTCAATCGAAGGTTGTTTCTCTCCCTATCTTTGTCACAATGAAGATTCAATACAAAGGGCATGAGCATATCTCCTCATTAGAAACCTTTGTACCCTATGTCGGGGATAGTGAAGCTCAGCACCTTGACCTTGATGAATTTTGGAGTAGGCTTGGATGTAATAACCCTATTCCATCACCTAATTAATCAAAGATAGCGGAATTGCATTTTCAGGGGGTTTCCCTATGTCTGTCATTCAAAGTGCACTGATACCATGCTCACCTACGGGGCCTATTTCAATCCAGAGTCCAAGGAGATTGTTGATATCCATGGTGAAGTGGTTGCGTGACTGGATTTCGATGCTATTTGTGCTGCCCTACACATCCCAGTGGTGGAAGATGCTCATACCCTCACTCTTTCTCAAGCACAAACACTATTTGACCATGACAGTGATAGATACAAGACCAGGGTAGCTAAATCATGGCTAAAGAACCCTAAGAAAGGAGCATCCAAACTTTCTAAGTCATTTTCAGGGTTGATTTTAAGGAAGAACTTTCAGACATCATCACTCTTCTTGCTAGGATCATGGGAATTCCCTCTATAAATGAGTTTCACTTTTGGATGTGTCCCTATATCAATATCATTTATGAAGGGAAGTAGAATTTGAATTGGGGTGAAATAATATGTGAGAACCTAATGGAGTAGCTAATCAATGTTTAGAGAACTCAGACATTCTACATGTCCTCCTATCTCATGTACACCATTATAGCATCCAAGGAATGGCTTGGTTTCTCTTTCATCAAAGATAAGAAGGATGCTCCTATATATGAATATTGTCCTCAATTAACTCTCAAAGTTAGCAATCATCATTTCAGAGATTCAATGACACTTTCATCATGTATATTGTGAGGATTTTGGAAGGAAATACTTTGCTCAAAGATTTTCTAAGGAAGCGAAGACCTTGATCTCTGAATATGGGAGTTTATTCACTCAATTCAGAAAGTTTTCATACATCAGGCTGGCTGGTTTTGAAGGCCCTCCTCTAAAGATTCCTATGTTTTGTAATGAAAAAATGGCCCTTGTTGATATTTGCAGACAATTGGACAAACTTCATAGGACTTTCAGACATAAAAATGTTGTCGGCATCCAATTCCCTATCACCTTGGGAAATTATACAAGCAAGACAATTCTAGATGCTTAAAACATTGATAGAACCATTGCTCCTCTCACCCTTCATCACTTCAAGCCTAGAACTTGCTTTGATATCAAGGGATATATTGCTAAGAATTTCAGGATGGTTTCTATCACCTTGTAGATACTAAATATTATTGGGCTGATTACATAGATGATTTTGAGGCCAGGAGAAGGTACTTTGGCAGACTCTCTCTTCAACAAATCATAGTTTTCAATCTCTAAAAAGTACCTGATAAGCTCCAGGATGATGATGAAGACCTACAATCCATTGAATATGAGAGGTCCATCAAACACACTCCTCTTGAAACCATTGATTGGTTTGTAAGAGAGCAAGATGATTTGAAAGAGGTGATCAACCCTATTCTTGTAAGAACCAAGCTCTGGTTTGATAAGAAGATGCAAACCTTCAGGATGAGAAAATCTAGGTCTTCTTCACAAGAAACTTCCTCTCCTAGGAAAGAAGAACATGTGCTCAATGTTGAGGTTCCTGAATAGTCCACTCCTTCCTCTTCAACAAAGGTATACATGAAGAAAGGAAAGGCTGTCAAGCAAGAGAAAATTGTAGAAGAAAAGGAAGAATTTCCTTTGGAGTAGCCACAGGTTCCTATAAGGCCGAAGATGTTGTTGTTTTGAGTGAGGATAATAGTGAAGAGATGAAAGAAGAGGAAGAATCCCCTGTCAACACTACTGAGATGGAAAATAAAGGCCAAATGTCTGAGTCTCTAGGTTTGGTGGACCCTTCTTCCAGGGATATTTCGAAGATATGCCAACTTCTCCATTGGAGACATTTGTGGTGCAAACATTGAGTGTAATGAGTACACTTGCACTTGGACCCATTGCTCCTTCCACCTCTTCCTCTTCCTTTTCTTGGGTTCAACCTTTCATTGATAGCAAGAAAAGGAAGTCTACTTCTCAAATTATGGTTCCCAAGTTTGATGTTGTGGCAGCCTTACTTGGTACTACTCCTCCTCCTCCAGAAAAGAAATCAAATATTACCTCAAGGCTGGTGTCAGATTCTAAGGGCCAACAATTCATGGAGATTACAAATCCTAAGGTGGAAAAAGAGGAGAAAGACCTTTTAATTTCTAACTTAGAACTCACAAGGATTCCACTTGGAGAGTCAACACCTGAAAGTGAGGTTCATAACCTCAGAGAAACTATGACCAGAGTTATTGAATGTGTTGAGAAGGGTAAACAAACTATGGAGCAATTGGAGGAACATAATCAAGTTCTTTCAAATTTTATAAAATCCTTGTTGGCAAAGGATAAGGTCCTGGATCCAACTCCACTAACCACTCTTCCACCTCCCATAGTTCTCAATAAGGATGAAGTTCGACCATCAAAGATATTCATAAGTATGCCACCTATGGAAAGGCCATTGAATCACTGGTTGATGATATGATAGTGAAGGATTGAAATTCATTGAGGAGGCCTTCAATTCATATGAGAAGGTATCCAAATTATAGTTGAAATTCACCACAACACTCAGTGGCTTGGAGAAAGAGCTAAAGCTATGGTGTGAATGCATCCAGGATCTCCATTTGATGAGTAGGACAGATGAGTAGATCTTGTTGGCAAGCAAGGTATTTGATGAGGCCAAGAGCAATCTGTCAAGACCCTGGGTTTTCAGTGTTGAGTGGAAGATCAAATTTTTGGAGGAAGCATTAGGAGAACTGAAAAATATGTGGCAAAAAGGAGAAGCTTTCAAGGCTTGTGTTTTGTCTTCCTTCCAAGATATTCATTGTCAAATCCTAGAATGAAGCCTCAGGTGATCACTTTTCTATACAGGAGATCAAGGCTCAGTTTAGTACCTTTGTCAAGGAAGATATCTTCAAGGAAGATTCAATGTCTAAAGAGAAGATGAAGGAGGTATTCTCCCTTCAATCAGCTATCACCGAGGAAAACAAGGAGTTTCTTGAAAACATAGAGTTTGAGAAGGATATGGAGAAGTGCCTTGGTATATGGACTCATGCCACTTCTAACACCACCATCCCAAAGTGCATGGAGATAGTTGAAGCATTGAAAATATTTAGACATCGGATTCTTAAGATAGTTGGCACTTCTAATCCTCCTTTGGATGTTTCTACCTCGAGAATCCTAAGACACTTCCTCTAATTTGAAGTTGTAAAGCCCATGATGTAATATTTGGTTAAGGACCATTCTATTAATGTATTTCTTAAGTAGTCTTTAATCTTTTAGATTAAAATAAGTTGGAACCAAATGTAATTGTTTTTGTAAACTATTTAATGGGCTCTCCATGCCATTGTTTTCATGGTGGGACTCTGATACTTTTTTGAAATGTAAAGAGAATTGAAAGTAATCAATACAGAATAATTTCCCTTATCTCTAATTTTCATCTACTATCCTTTTCTTTCTTGTCTAAAATTTGTGAATCATCAACCTTTCATGTTAAGAAACTTTGTGTTCTTATGATATGATTTCTAGAACTTTGTGCCTATGGAATAATATCTGATGTTGTAAATGTGAATGATTCTATTATATATCCCTCTTGCTAAGTACATGTAAGGTTATATTTTTCTATCTATATTACCTGAAAGTATTGTTATATTCTTCCCTTTCAATTTCTTTGTTCTTCCATTCTTATGTATTGATAATCCATATTGGTATAAAAATTTCAAAATATCAGAAGTCCTCATCAATATGAAAGTTGTATATTTGTATATAAGCTTTGTTGCTTGCTTTCAATAAGGGAACCTCTCCCATAAAGAGGAGGGACTCATTGTCCCCTAACTATTGATCACTATAAAGTGCTAATTCAAAAACCAACATGTCTTCAATTTTGAATGCACTTCGTCTATCCTTTACCTTATTTATGCCCTTACCTACCTCATGTTGTTCCTGCACTACTTCATCCCTTGTATGTGGTTTTTGTTACAGCCTTCTTGACACCATGATTCAGTATCCACCATTTCCCTATGTGCTTTCTTAATCTTACGCACTTCCTTCTACAAGGCCACTCAACTTTTCATATTGGCTTATACTTTTCTTTGCATTACTCCACGACACACTAAAATACATGTGCAGTCCTTTGTGCACACACAACTTTGGAAAATAATGCGGTTACCGGTGCACAAGGCGTAGAATAAAACAAAAGAAAGGAACAAGAAATGAGAAAGTGAAACACAAGAAAAGAAAAAGCAATAAAGGGAAATTCTAAGCTAACTGGTAATACTACCTTATTTACAACCACTAAGAAGACTTATTTATAGTAGGGCTTTAACCTACTCCCATTGAAATGACACGGTAATCTCATCCCATCTAGCGCTCAGAATCGGCAATTCGCTCGAATCAAGGATGTATGAGATAATGTAAGGTCCCAACCATTGGAATTTCAACTTCCCAAGATGGTGTAGATACTTAGAATCATACAACAACACCATCTTCCCAACCTCAAATTGTTTTTTCTTGATGTGATGATCATGTGATGCCTTTTGTCTTGATTTTTTTGTCTTTTGACTCCACATAGCAAGTGATCGCCTCTCATCTAAGCGCATCAAAATATCAATCCTCTCTTCTAATGCTTTTTCATCAGCTAATCCTCTTACGCGTGCTATACGCAGCTAATGTAAGATGAATTCAACCAAAAACAGCTTTGCATAAACACCAATTCAAACAGTGTGGCCTTGTTCAATCTCTTGTAGGTTTTTCTGTATGCCCATAAAACAAATGATACCGTGTCATCCTAATCTTGTTTTCCTATGTCACAAATCTTATTCAATGTATGACTTAGTATTTTGTTAAACACCTCAATAGTTCCATTTTCTTGAGGGTGATAAGGGGTAGTCTTGTGATGGGCCACCATAAATTCTACTAACTAGAATCTTGACCATTTCATTGAGGAAATGTGTACCCCTATCACTAGTTAAGCTTAAAGGACAACCATACCTACTAATTATGTTCTCCCATAAAAATATATCAGTTGTCACTATGGTTCAATCCTTTTAAGTGTTTCCTATTCCCATCATGTCAAGTAATCAGTGTAAGTAATGATATACCGTGAACAGTCCTTCGTGCGGCTAGAGAAATTGGCCCTACAAAGTTGATTGCCCATTTTTCAAATGGTTCAACGCTGGCTATTGGTCACAAGGGAATTTCATCCCTCTTCCCAAGTTTTCCAAGGCACTGGAAATGGTCACAGGCCTTACAAAACTCAATACAATCCTAGTAGATGGTTTCCCACCAAAGCCCTACTAGTAAAATATTCCACTTGGTAGTATTTCTTGTATAGTGTCCTTTAATCCCACCATGTACTTCCTTCATAATTGTCATGCACTCATATTTTAATACGCATCGTCTGCAAAACCTCATCATATCCTAAATTATACAGGTCTCCAATAATCAACATGTAGGGTACAACACGTATTGCTAACTGCTTCCTCTTCAAAGACTTCATCCCTTTTGGCACCACACCTGTTTTCAAGAACACTACGATATCTTCCAAATTTGAGGGTATGCGCCGCAACCTAAATAGTTGTGCATCTAGCATGGTATCCTCAATGATTTGTGCATCCTCCCCTGAGTTAATCCTTAATAAGTGGTCAGGTCCTGAATTGATCTTCTATGGTTTTACAACCATTGTGAACTCAAAATCTTGGAATAATAGGACCCAATGGCATATGCACCCTTGAAAAATAGGATTTTTCACCAAATAATTCAATTCCATGTGGTCCATTTAGAATTTTAATGGTGTTGCCAATAGATATTGTCTAAACTTGTGTAGCGCATAGATCATTGACAGTGCCTCCCACTCAGTAGTTGTGTAATTTTGCTTTGTTGGTATCAAATTTCTACTAGCAAGAAAAAAAGGGATGATCAAAATCCCTTCACCGGGTTGTGCTAGAACTTCTCCTATAGTTTTCCCGAGGAATCAACATGCACATGGAAAGGATTATGCCAAGAAGGAAAACTTAGTATGGGTGCAATGACAAGCCTATCCTTTAAGGTGTCAAATGCCTTCTGTTGCACCTCTCCCCAATGAAAGGAACTCTTGTGTTTTAGCAATTCCTCTAAGGGCGTAGTGATCTTAGCATACCCCTTGATGAATTTCCTGTAGTACCCCATATGTCTAAGGAATCTACGCACTATGCTTTGACTAGTAGGCTCCCTTAACCCCACAATAATTGTAACTTTGGCGGGATCCACTAGTAAGCCTTCTTCACATATAACATGTCCTAACTCGGTCCCAAATGGAGTAAAGCAAAGACACATTTCTTAATGTTCGTGGATATCTTCAACTTCCGACATCTCTCAAACATCAACCTCAAATTATCACAATGGTCTTTCACTAGCCCATACACGGCCATCATCTAGGTAAACTTGAAGAAAATTATGGATGAAGTGCTGAAATGCTTGTACCACAAAGTGCAAAAACACAACAAGCACATTATTCAATCCAAAAGGCATACCCATGTAGTCAAAACTTCCCCATTCATTAGTGAAAGCTTTGTTCTCTTGGTCTTCCTTTGCAATTCTAACTTGGTGGTACCTTAAGAATCCATATGTAAAAGAATAGACCTCGCACCTGGCCACTCCTTCCAAAATTTCTTCAGTGAAGGGGGTTAGAAAATGGTCAATGACACAAACTACATTTAACTCCCTATAATCCATGCAGATCCTTATCCTTCCATCCTTCTTGATACTTATGACCATTGGACTCACCCGCTTTGATTCCTCAATAGCCTAAATAATGTCTGATGTTATCATCTTGTCTATCTCCTCCTTGACCTTTACGCACAAGTTAGGATTCATCGATAAGGCCTCTTCCAAATCATTCATGTACCTTCATTCAACTTGATCTTCATCTCCCCAAGGAATGGTGGATGCCTTTGAGTTCATGGTACCAACGAGGAAACAAATCTTGGAACTCATGCAATAGATCAATGACCTTTGAAACTTATTTTTCCGACCAATAGTCCTTAATGATAGCTTCCTTAGGTTCTGTCTCTATCCCAATGTTAACCTTCTTTGTTTTCAAGTGTTCGTGGTAGGCATGTGCTCATTAATCGGTGTTATCTATGACTTCACACATACTTTTAGAATGGTTAACATCTAAACTTTCCATCTCTTCACCATATACTACATAGGTCGTTTTCCTTTTACTTTTTTCCATGCACACGCGCTCAAGTTGTTCTTCCTCGATTCTTCTTCATTGAGGTACATCTCCAAATAAGGATTATTTAGCAACTCCAGTAGCTTATCTTCTACCATAACACTATCTCCCATTATAAGGTGTTTGATTACTTGCAATGCCTTATCCACCAATGGCTTTGTACTCCTATACTCAAAAGCTTGGATGTGATCACCGCCAATTCTTGCCAATTACATGTTTGAAGATGTATCTCTCGAATGAATATACTGTTGGGCCCCTAAAATATCAGCTAAGTACACAAAGGCACGTGGGCGCGCAAGGCCTAGGTTGAAGGATGGGTGCGTAAAGAGAAGGCGCACAAGGAAAGAATCTAGGAGGGTTTTAGAAAGGCCATGTTGTGCACCGGAAGACAAGGTCTTGGGACTTAGTTGTATTTGGCGTATCAGGAAGGATGCAAGAAAAGTGTGACCTTGTGCATGCGGAGTGGATAAGGTGCCAGCCTAGCGATAGGTTGGCCTAGGAAGGAATATGCCATGCGATAGGAGATTCTAGAGGACATCATGCAAAAAGTGGAGAGCTCGGTCCCGGAGGAGCATGCTCCCACGGAGGACCACATTCGGGCACTTGGTGCCCGATGCGAGGCCGTAGAAGGATGAGTTGGCACTTTGGGATGCCTATATATATATAAGTACCCACAGAAGAAATATAGACACACAAACTCGAGAGAGAGAGTGATTAATAGAGAATGGAGCTCTGCAGAAATGCCGCAAGGAACTCTGTTTGGGTTGGGTAGATAAAACATAAGAGATGGATGTACCAAGGGCTTGGAGGTTTAAATTTATTTTTGAGAGATAAATGATATGGATCTAGTTATGATGCATGACTTCGGTCTACCTTTCTGCAATGCTCTGTAATGAATCTAATGAATGTAATGAGGTTACCAGTTTATATGAATATGATCAGTAATGATTCTAGTGCATTTACATATCTTCATGGTTCTATTTTATGCATGTTTATGGAATAAGTATGAATCCTTGTGCATTTCCTTTTTTTTTTTTATTCATTTCTTAATATGTTAAGTAATTTTCTATCCGGAATATTTGCATTGATCTAGAAGCATTCGAGCTCTATTATGCTTGCATGACTCATTTTCACTCAAGTCCTTTACAGCTTTGATCATACATGATGTTTTCCCACGTAACTCACATAAAAGAGAGACTCGGCGCCCACGTGTGCCTCATGTGAGTGCCCAATGCCCACACTTGGGTGATAAGCCGACATGCATGGGATTCCCTTATTCTTTAGAGGGTGTAAAAATGAATACAATTTGGTTCCATCACGGGACCTCTTTTCGAAGTTGTAGTGGGAAATGACATACATCATGATCTGTGTAATGAGTGATGATATAGTGTTTAACTTTAACTTTGGAAAGTGTTGAATCATGGTTCAAGAGCACAGAGGATGAATTTTCTCAGAGATTCAGCACTAGACTTGAGTTTGATGCACGTAGATGGGTAGAAGAGAACCTCTACCATGATTTATATGAAAATTTTTTGTTGCTTCCCAAAGAGAGCTGTATGAATGGCTCTCAAAGATATGCATCTAGATCAAGCTAGTATTATAGATCACGCGCATGGACCCAAGAAGATTACAGGAGAGGTCATGCAGGATGGAGATCTAATGTGGACTAGTGTTGTAGATCATTGGTGGAAAGGTGTGTTAGCTAGCTAAACTCTAGAGTACGCTATTTTTATATATTCTTGTCTAGAAGTTACTGAGTTTGAGTTTCTACGAGAGCCAGAGGATCATTTCTACATGTTATTCCTCTAGAAATGAAGATCTTGATTGTTACCTTGATTTTAGAGGTATTTTCGATGGCCGGCTAAACCTGTTTCTAAGCGCTAGGTGAGGAAGCTAGGGTGGAGGAAGATGGTAGATATTGCGATGGAGAAAGAAAGGGAGGAGAGGTGACTCAAGTATAGTGAAGCATGTGAAAGGGAGATTGCTAGACAACGTGAGGTTGCAAGTGTGATGGATCTATGGAGGTAGACGTTGCGGGAAGGAGTTGAGGTTCACACGGAGGACGTGGGACCTGAGTAGTCTGTGCTACCCCATCTTGGCAAGTGCGTAAGAGAGACCCCTTTAGCTTCTAATGATATTTCTTCACATGGAGAGAGAAGATTCATTGGTATACATCTGAACCCACCTAGTGACCAAACCCTAGCACTTGGTTTTCTAGATCAAGGAAGGAGTATCACTGACCCAGTTGGTATTAGTAGAAGTGATAGATCTACGCCTGGAGATACAATTTCTCATTTCCCACTTCTATGGCTACGCATACTATTCCAGTATTTGGAGGAATTTTTAGACAAGGAGAAAGTACACAAGCCTTCGGTCTCGTGTCTGGGAGTGGCATGGGGTACACTAGTGGTAGTGGGGCATTATCACAGACCGTCGATGTATAGTTTAGTGGAACTTTGGGGACCCTTGGCATGACCACTACAGGACCTAGTGGACCTAGTGGATCTAGTGGATCCTGGTGGATCCGGTGGGTCGGGAGGAATAGGACTTGGTGGACCCATTGGATCTCGGGTGGGTCAGTAGGCACATGACCTGGTGGATCTGGTTGATCTAGTGGTGAGGGAAACATCGAGGAAACCAAGGCTTTGGCTCAGGAGGACAAGGGCCCCAGCCACCTCCTCAAGTCTTATTTGAGATGTCTTTACATTTTCTAGATTACATGGGTATTGAAGATGTTATAGAACATGTTCACAAGTGTGAGCTACTATGGCACGCGAAGGGGATCATAACCCCAGAGCGGAAGGCTACTACCAGAACAACGTTGCGCAAGGGTGCATGCATAGCTGGTATAGGAAATATGACCCTCATAAAATGGTGGTGGATTATACTGCTTTAAAGAATGCCTTCTTGGCATAATTCCACATCCCTGAGCTTGAACAAGAGCATCAGTGCTTAAAGGAGATTCAACAGGGAATGGCAGAGAGTGTGCGGGAGTATGATGCACGGTTCAAAACCCTCTTGTCAAAATTTTCATATGACATTCACCCTTCACAACATGCTCAATGGTTTTTTGGGGGTTGATAACTCCATTTAGAAGAGCTTTATCTCATAAAACTTTCACAAACCCGTGCGAGGTGTTAGAAGCCGCTCTACACGCCGAAGCTATTGGAAGTGTTGATACTTGGTGTTATCCCATTTCGGAGGCTCAAATTGCTGCTATGGCTAAGCAGCTAGAGAATTTTTCTATGAACTCATCCCATGAGACTCGCAGTGGTATATGGTGTATAGATTGTGAAGTAGAGGGGCATGTCAAGGATAGTTTCCCCCGGAGGATGGTACGCATCGTAACAATAGACTGTGAAATTTTTCATGGGGACCATGATGCAAGTAGATGTCCCTTGTTACAGTGTGAAATTCAGAATAGTGTTTCTTGCTACTGTAATACTTTTACCTCTATAACTGTGATACTAAGGATTCTAGGCTTATTGACCAAATCCATGAGGCCATTGATCATGGGGTGTGCCAAACTAGCATTGCTAGTAGTTCTAAGAATGATGATCGTTGTTATCGGGAGCATGCAAATGGGGGCACACAGGAAGGGGATTTCATGGAGGATTTTGTGGTCATGGTAACCACGAAGGAGGAATAAGTGAGTTTCCTTATGGAACTTGTTTTAATTGTGGGTCTATAGAGCATTACAAATGAGAGTGCCCAGATTTATTGTAGTGCTCATGGTGCGAGAAGAAGCACAAGTATGAGGAGTTCCCTAAGTTATTTGAGCACATGAATCAGCGAAGACCGGAAAGACAAGGATGTTGCAATGGTAAGCATTAAGAATATGGACACATAATGGATGCCACGGGTGACACATGATGTAGGCTTGGAATCTGTTATGGTAACAATAAGAGTAGAGGTCACACGCGTGAAGGAAATACCAAGGTAGAAGAACCTAGTTTCAAGGGAAGAAGTGGTACATGGGAAATACCCAGAATTTTGTGCATCAAAAGGAGGTATATCAAGAAACCATGGACATCATTCGAGTTTACAAGGAGAAATTCAGTGTCTAAAGGAGCAGTCTAGGAGGGAGGAGTAAAGAAGGAAAGTTGAGGCACCAAAGGATGACTTGGATGAGGTCAAGGAAGTATGTAAAATGCTAAGGAAAGAAAATATTATTCCTTGCTAGGAGTATGGTTAAGAGATAAGTTACCACGTGCTAGAGAAGAGCACGAGAGGAAAGTCTTGCATGCAAACCTTCCCCCTCACATCCTTGACTATGATAGGGAGATCACATTAAATGCAATCATGGATGGATGGCTCCTTAGTAATATCCTCATTGAAACAGGCATGGAGGTCAATGTTCTCACTTTAGATGCATGGCATCCAGATGGGAAGGCCTGCATTATAGATTTCCTTGAATTTGTTGTATATGGAGAACAAAACGTTGGTAATGCCCATTGGTGTCTTAAAGGATGCAGCTATTACCATTCAAGTGGCCAAGTTTATTGAGGATTTTGAGGTCTTGGTGTTTGCCAAGGTGGATAATTTCAAAGCATTACTTGGGTGCCCATGGTGCTATAAAAATAATGTGGATCTTCAGTTTAACAAGGGATACATAAGCTTTGAAAATTATGAGGAACGAGTCATCATACCCATGGTTGATGGGATCTCAACATCCTATACTGAACCTTTGGGAGAAGAGGTCCTGGATATAATATATGTGCGCTCAATTAGGGATCCAGAGACAATTTGTCCCACGAAGGAGTTATCCGGTTTGAGGATGCTTAGTCCCTAAGTGACACCACTAGTATAGCATGTGATAATTGGGCATATAGAACCTATGAGTTAATTAGATGGCATTTGAGAGGATTGGTAACAAAGGTGAAAAAGGCATGTACGGTTTGGTGACTAGGAAGAAAGGAGCTACCTAAGTACTCAGGAGGAGCCTTCCCGAGGTCTTCTTGCAAGAGATGGAAGCTCAGTCGAAGGGGGAAAATGAATGAAGAGGGATGTTAAGTTACGTCCTACTCAGAACTATTGCACATTGGTGGGCAATGCATCGGGATAATCTCTTGGAATGGCACAAGGTGAGAATTGCATTCTCTGTAAGGTTTTCGGGAGCAATGTTCCCACGGCTATAAAATATTACCATCGTAAATAGAATGCTTCCTTCCATATCCAAGCATGTGAGATGCCTTAGATGGGAAGTGTAGAAGCATTTCCACCTTCATTATGGGTTCACAAGATGTATTGTACCTATAAGATTATACGCGCGCATGGTACATTCATTCTAAGACATGCCGCCGCACAAGGAATTGGCAAGAGTTAGTGGTTGATCTCATTCAAACATTAGAGTATCATAGTATAAATGCCTTGGTGGATAAGGCATTATAGGTTGTTAAGCACCTTAAGATAGGGTACTAGAGTTGTTAGGTGAACCTGGCCTAGAGGTGCACTTTGAGGAAGAATAAAAAGAAGAGATACAACTTGAGCACGCGTGTTTGGAAAAAGAAAAAGGGAAGATGGTGTATGTTATTGATGAAGAAGTGGAAAACTTGGATGTTGACCATTCTGTAGGGACGCGTGAAGTCATAGACAGTGCTGATGAATGGGCACACACCTATCATGAGCATTTAAAGACAAATAAGGTTAACATCGGCTCATAAGAAGAGCCTAAAGAGGCTATCATCAGAGACTATTGGTTAGAGAAGGAAGTCTCCAAGATCATTGATCTTTTACGTGAGTTTGAAGATTTATTCTGTGCAAGGGTATCATGAGCTTAAAGGCATCCACCATTCCTTGGGGGAGATGAGGATAAATCTGAAGGAAGGTGTGCACCCAGTTAGGAAAAGACCATACCGGATGAATCCTAACATGTGTGTGAAGGTTAAGGAGGAAATAGATAAGATGATAGCGTCAAGCATTATTGAAGTTGTTGAAGAGTTAGAATGGATAATTCCAATGGTAATTAGCATCAAGAAGGATGAAAGGATAAGGATCTATGTTGATTATAGGGACTTGAATGTAGTATGTATCATTGATCCTTTCCAAACCCCATTTACTAAAGAGATACTAGAGGGAGTAGCGAGAGGTGCGAGGTCTATTCTTTTATAGATGGATTCTCGAGGATATCACCAAGTGAGGATCATGAAGGAGGACAAAAGGAAGATGAATTTTTCCACCGAGTGGGGAAGTTTTTCCTATCCATTCATACCGTTTGGGTTGAAGAATGTGCCTCTTTGTGTTCTCGCACATTGTGGTACAAGATTTCCAGGACTTTATCCATAAATTCCTTCAAGTATACCTAGATGATCGGGAGAATATGGGTTAGTGAAGGACCATTGTAACAACTTAAGGCTGATGTTTGAAAGATGTCGAAATTGAGGATATCCCTCAACATTATTAAATGTGTCTTTGCTTTACCCCATTTGGAACATTATTGGGGCACATCATATGTAAGGAAGGCCTACTAGT
The DNA here is from genome assembly GCA_018340775.1 of Taxus wallichiana var. yunnanensis. Taxonomy (NCBI): domain Eukaryota; kingdom Viridiplantae; phylum Streptophyta; class Pinopsida; order Cupressales; family Taxaceae; genus Taxus; species Taxus wallichiana. Next base: position 1,036,858,659 of record CM031240.1, on the reverse strand, counting down.
AGATCCCCCAAAAGTTGCAGTAATTGTGGGATTAAGGAGCATACTACCAAAGCGTCAAGCGTAGTGCGCAGATTTCTTGGGCATACGGGTACTACAGAAGTTCATCAAAGGATATGCCAAGATCATCACGCCTTTAGAATATTTTCTTAGACATAAGAGTTCCTTTCATTAGGAGAAGCACTGTGAAGGCATTTAACACTTTCAAGGACAAAGCTTATCACCGCCCCTTCCTACATTTCCCTCTTGGGATAAGTCGTTCCGTGTTCATGTGGATGCCTCAGGAACCACCATGGAGTAGTACTTGCTGACAACCCGGTGACAGATTGTTGATCATCTCATGTGCTTTGCAAGCAAGAAGTTGACACCAACGAGTAGAATTATACTACGATTGAGCATGAGGCATTGTCAATGATCTATGCACTTCATAAATTCAGAAAGTATTTGTTGGCAATGCCATTTATATTTTACACTAACCATAGGCATTTAAATACTTAGTGAATAAGATCGTTCTACAAGGGCACATATGTCGGTGGGTACTATTGTTCCAGGAATTCAAGTTCACAAAGTGGTTGTCAAACTAGGAAAATTAATTCCAGACGATCATTTTTCTATGATTGATTGGGGAGGACGCGCAGAGTATTGAAGAGACCATGCTGGACACATAACTTTTTAGGTTACGGCGCGCCCTCGCATTTAGAGGATATTCAAAGTATTTCTTAAAATGGGTGTGGCTCTTATATTTAGTACAGCTTTGTACACAAATAAATAAATATTGATTACTAAATAAAATAACACCAAATATAAAAATGTATAATTTCAATTCATTCAGGATATATCATCCATGTATGAGATTACAATATATAGAGTTTGATCTCCTTGATTCTAGGAGTCAATAGTCATCACTCATATCTATGAACCCCTTCCTAGAATCTCCCAAATCTATCCCAAGGATATCTCTTTAATCCCTTTATTATCTCACACACCAAAATAGCTATGTGAGTTTTCTCACAACTCACCCAAATACTAATACTAACTATTACAATTATATTATTAATATGAGTTCTATAAACTCATAATTAATAATATTACAATTTATTAATAATGTCACAATATATTTGTAACATTCACTCCCCTATTGTTAACATTATTAATTCCCAATATACACTCCCCTAATGTTGACATGGTGGAAAAACATTCACACACTTATCTATAGTATGCTCACCCATGTGGCATGCCCAACTTGGCTCATGACCTTGATCAAAAGAAAGGATATCTCCTTCCATGGTTTTAACCAGGTTTACCACAAACCTTGACGTGACAGGAACCATCAACTGTCCACCTCATGTGGTTTTCTGGATCTTCCACAAACCTTTTCAAGATCCACGAACTAACTTACATTGGTGCTTCTGATCTTCTGCAATGTTCTGACATCAAGAGAAAATATAGGAAATATTGCTCATGCAGGAGCTCACTTATTACAATAGTTGAATAGGTGTAAATCATTTGTTCTTATTTTCAGAAAGTAAACACACAACTGAAATAAAATGCCACAACACCATTGTGCGGCCCCATCGCTTGCGGCTGACGAGAGGTCATTGATTGACCTCCTTCCTCTGTTGCCTCCTTCCTCCATGTAGTAGCTACTAACTCAGCTGAATTCAATCATGAGGCTTCATGGTTTCTACATTGTATTTATTCCAGCTTCCCCCTCAATGTAAAACCCTTTTTTTTAGGACGTCAGTACAACCGATAATGCGTCCACAAGATGGCCAAAATAGAGGGTAATTTTCAAACTTAGTATTTTTTTCATGAAATTACAACCAATGTAACGGGAATAAAAAAATAAGTACTTTTGCAAAAGAAAGAACTCGATTTTGAGTTACTGAGCAAAAGTTATTGAGGTTTTAACTTCTCGTAAAAATGGCTTAATTTAATTAAAATTGTCTCCACGATTAAAAACTTGCTAAAACCAGAAAGCAAAATTATCGTGTGACCACTCGTTGAACCGGAGAAATTGAGGATTCCAAAAATATCAATATTTCAGAGAATTGGCACCAAAAAATATTAATTTGGCCAAAATATATATTAATTGCACTCAAAATGCAATTATTAAGCAAAAACTATAGGAAACTTTTTTTTTCAAACTATAGTTTTGCTAAAAATTCAGCCAATAGAAAAAGACATGTAGCTTGCTTGCATATCTTCCCACCTACAAAAACCCCTCCAAGTCTATCAAGTCATTACGGATCCTCAGATATACCAATCCCGTCACTCAAAATTCATCTATTTTCCAATGCAAACTGCTCTCAACCTGTAAATCAATATCAAAAAATATTTCTAGGTTTTTTTCTACATGATGTTAGCTTTCCATAACATTTTGAATCGCCCAATTTCATTAAGAAATATGAAAGATATCGTAGTTTTAATAACCTGCGTCAAGCTTCAAGTAGCAAACTTGCTACATGTCTTTGTCTGAAAATTTCTCCATTTCTTCCTCAAATCTCTATCCACCTCTCTAGAATAGCCACGCTCTGATACCAAATCTTATATTTAGTACGATTTGCACACAAATAAATAAATATTGATTACTAAATAAAATAACACCGAATATAAAAATGTATAATTTCAATTCATTCGGGATATATCATCCATGTATGAGATTACAATATATAGAGTTTGATCTCCTTGATTCTAGGAGTCAATAGTCATCCCTCATATCTCTCAACCCCTTCCTAGAATCTCTCAAATCTATCCCAAGGATATCTCTTTAATCCCTTTATTATCTCACACACCAAAATAGCTACGTGAGTTGTTCTCACAACTCACCCAAATACTAATACTAACTATTACAATTATATTATTAATATGAGTTCTATAAACTCATAATTAATAATATTACAATTTATTAATAATGTCACAATATATTTGTAAAAGTGGAGCCAGTCAGAATGAAGGCCTTGGAGAAGAAGAAGTTGGCCATATGCACCGCGCCCTACATGCTAATTAGTGGAGATCTGTATAAAATGGGTCGTGATGAGGTTTTGCATCGATGCATACTAGAACATGAGCACATTGCAATTATGGAAGAGGCACATGGTGGGATTGCAAGATGACACTATGCAGGAAATGCAACCGTGTGGAAGATTATACTCACAGGGCTTTGGTGGGAAACCATTTATCAAGATATCATTGAGTTTTGCAAGGCTTGTGACCATTGCCAACGCCTTGGAAAACCTAGAAAAAGGAATGAAATGCCCTTGCAACCAACCAATAGCTAGCACGGAACCATTTGAGAAGTGGGCTATCAACTTTGTCGACCAATCTCGCCCGGTGTGAAGGAATGGCTCACGGTATATCCCGACTTGACCGATTATTTGACAAGGTGGGTAAAGCCACACTCTACAAAGGATTATACAAAGTGGCTACTAATGCTAGATGTTTATGGGAAAACATAATCAATAGGTATGGATGCCCATTGAGTTTGATAAGTGATAGAGGTATGCACTTTCTTAATGAGATGGTCAAGATTCTGTTTTCAGAATTCATGGTGTCCCATCACAAAACTACTCCCTATCACCCTCGGCCTAAATGGAATTCTTGAGGAATTTAACAAAATACTTAGCCACACATTGACTAAGATTTGTGATGTTGGTAGATAGGTTTGGGATAACAAAGTATCACCTGTTCTTTGGGCATATAGGACAGCCTCTACAAGAGGTTGAATAAGGCCACAACATTTCAATTAGTGTTTAGCGTGGAGGTTTTCCTACCGGTTGAATTCATGTTACCTTCTTTGCGTATAGCATGCGCAGAGAGGATTAGATGATGAAAAAGCACTTTGGAAGAGAGAATTGACAAGTTAATATAATTGGATGAAATACAATCACTCGCGAGTGGAGCGAGAAGATGGAAAAAGCAAAATAAAATGCATGGCATGATCATCACATTAAGAACAAGAAGTTTGAGGTTGGATGATGGTCTTACCGTATGATTCAAAGTTTTTGTGCCATCCGGGAAGTTAAGAGTGCATTGGTTGGGTCCCTACATCATCTCGTACATCCTTGATTCGGGCGTGTGCTAGTTACAAGCGTTGGATGGGACGAGATTGTTAGGATACTTCAATGGGAGTAGTGAAGCCCTATTATAAATAATTCTTCTTAGTGTTTGTAAATAAGGCAATATTTCCAGTTAGTTTAGGATTTCCCTTAATGCATTTTATTTTCTTGTGTTTCCCTTTCTCGTTGTTGTTTTGTGTTACACCTTGGGCACCAATAATCTCATTACTTTTTGAAGGTTATAACTACAGAGGACCGCACATCATTTTAGTGTAGGGTGGAGTAAGGTGGAAGAGATTAAAGTGTGAAGCACCAGGAAGGATTCCATTGAAAAGGTCGGTTGAATGGCCCTGTGAAGGAAGTACATGCAAGGAAAGGTGAAAAAGGATGGTTGGTGTTAGGGTAAGGATACATTGGGGATCCATGTACAAGAGAGGAAGAAGTGCAAAAACAACATGAGGTAGGAAAGAGAAAAAATCATGTAAATGATGGAAGAAGGGCCTTCGGTCACGGTGATGATGTGTGCATAAGAGTCTTCTCGTCGAGATATTGCACGCTTGAGAAGGTTGTAAGATTTCCGTGCAAGGATTGACACGTGAGTTAAGGCACTCAAGTCTGGATTTGTGAAAAATACGCAATAAGTGTTGGAGTACTATGGTAGGTGAAGTAGCATTTAGTGCACAAAAGAAGGAAAAACTATAAATAGAGGGTCGAGGCATTTCATTATTTACTTTGTGAATACAAAGAGAGAAGTGTTTTTTCATCATTGCAAACTAGGGCTTCCAGAACTAATCCGTGTGAAGAAAAATTTGAAGAGTTTGAGCGTGAGTAACTAGTTTGGATTTGCAAACCAAAAGGAAGGGATTTCACAGGTGTAAGAGAAGTTGTGAGAAGGCACCGTCTTGTGAAAGAATTATCCCAGTTAGGGTTTGAAAAACTAGGGCACGGGTTTAAGAGGTTTTCTTCACAAGTTTGAGATCTAAGGTTGGAAGGAGTGGAAGAGCAGAGTAACAAGAAGAGATTGAAGTGATAAGAGGACCTAGACAATGGCACCCAAGAAACCAACTATGTCACCCAAGAAGCCCAAGGGCAAGGGCAAGGGTAGAGAGCCAGCAATGAACCACCACAAGCATGAATGAGGAGTGGTATGTAGAAATACAGTACCCAGATGGAGTTTTGCTTGGGAAGGAGTGGGAATCCCATTTGAGAAATATGGTGGTGAGAAATTATAACCATCACAAAAAACAACAAGAGAAGGAAATGGCATGCTGGAGCTAGTGCACCCAATGAACAAAAGGACACCAGAGGGTTTGCCCATCTATAACAATGAGGTAAAAGTGAAGTTGGAGAAGGCAAGGTTACTAAAATTTGATTGAGTTTCCCTACTTTGGAAAGCTTGAGTGCCTCTATTAGTGGCTAATATTGCACGTGCATGAGGACCACTTTTAATTTGCGGGGTGTAAGATGCACATAACCCCTCAGCTGATTTTGAAGTTTACAGGCCTCATCTATGAGGGAGAAAGCATAGATGATGACCTGAGCGACAAGGATGCCATCAAAGCAACCGTCACTGCATATGATTACAAGAAGGGGTCAAGGTATTTTGATATTGCAGAAATCCCAGATCCCATCATGAGAATGGCCACATACCTAGTCATAAAGTTAAATGATCAAGAAAGGTGGATGCAGGTGAATAAGGCCTGGTTGAATGTATGCAGAAAAATATCAAAGGGCACAATCTACAATTTATCGGCCTTCATTGCTAGATGAGATAATTAGCAACACACATGAAGGAGACAAGATACTCTTTGGAAATATCCTCCTGACAATTGTATTTTCGAGAGATAGGAGTGCCTGCGATAGACAAGTTTGTTTGGGAGTATCGGATGAAGATCCCTCACCTACGAAAATATTTACAAAGTATACATGTGAAACAATGATAACCTCCCACAAGGCGCGCCTAGACAAGTGGTATAAGCACTTAAGGGATGCATTCAGGGAAGAGTGGATAATCCCATAGAAACTACTAGTGCTTATAGAGGGAGAAGCTAAGTTTTCTATGTACTAGCACTTCTGCATAGGTAGATTCAAGTTGGTGGATGAAACCATGAGCCCATGGTGTAAACTCCCATTCTCCTTCACTGCCCAGTACTTCCAAGCGGGAGTTAATAGGTTCAAAGAAGAAAAGATACTAAGGTTTGACCTTAGTGAAGTTGATCAGGACCATAGGGAGATGTGCAAGACACTATTCTACCCCAAGAAGTGCACATACGTGGAAAAGTACATAGCACATGAAGTCAGAATGATGAAACCCTTGACTCTACCAATTGTAAGAAAGTCTGTGGCACATGTATATCTCCACATTAGGCCAAATTTTGAGAAAGGCACATACATGGAGAATAGTGTCTCCATTCCTGAAGACCCCATGGGTAGAAGAAATCCTGCACTCAAGAAAAGGAAGAGAGAAGAAGAAAAAGCACCCACTATGTAGACTACCCAACCAAGTAAGTGCCTGGTGGCAAGACACCAAACCTAGCACATATGCACCCTGAGGAAGAAATCCTGGTAAAGGAGAAGTCCCGGTAAAGAAGAAGACCCCGAGAAGAAGAGGTGACATAGCAACCTCTCACCAAGGAGAAGTCACCAAAGGAAGCAAAGAAGGATGGATCCCCTACGGAAGAGTCACCTCTCAAAAATAGCGGGGATAGAAGATGAGGTTGAATCAAAATAAATTGAGAGTCTGGATGCCTACATAGGTGGAAGGATGATGACAATGAAGAAGATGATCCTGAAGGAGATCAAGAGCCACTTGTCTTCAGCGTGCATGATTCAAAAGAAGAGGGCAGAGAAGAAGAACATGAGTTCCTTTTCATGTGGCACAAGGGTAGCTAGGAGGAGGAAGGCACCCAGGACATGGGAAGAAGTGAGGAGGTTAGCACACAGGAGTAGAAAAATCCAAGCCTTACGCAGGAGAAAGTAAATGAGGTGGCAAAAAGAGAAGCAACAAAAATAATTGAGGCCTTGGTAGAACAAGAATTGGAGCATAGCATTGACATAGTGATGGAAGAGGATAAGGAGGAAAGCATTGAGAAAGAACAAGTCAATGTGGGAGGAGGTCCCAGTCTAACAATGAGTTTCCCCAAAGTCGTATGCTCAAGAAGGAAGAGCCTTGATACAGAATGAGGACATGTCATGGGCTATGTTGATGACTAAAGGAAGGTGCTATGTGCATGCTTCCAGAGCACTATACCCATGGAAAAACTTATAGCTATGGCATCATTTGATGAAGAGGGCGCATACCCCAAGACAAGGAAGATTCTTTCTTGGGTGTTTGAGTCCCATATTGATGAGCAAAAGTTTGAAGTATACCAAGGGGAAATCATGCCAGTACCAGAGTCTAAGGGATCTAACCCCTTAGTAAATGCCTAGCAACTCTCGAATGAGCAGTTATGTAATGCATTCAACAAGGTCGCGGTCGAGGCTAAGGCTAGGCTCTTTAGAAGAAATGACAAAGTAAAATTTCTAGAGGGAGAGCTAGAAAAGAAGGAAGAGGAGCTGGCTGAGAAGACTAAAGGCTTGAAACAAGAAGAGTTGATCAGCGTGTAGTTAAAGTGCAAACTAATGGATGAGAAGGTGAAGGTGTACGAAGTATACAAAAAGGTGGAGTCTATCACAAGTACCATTATGTTGAAGCATCTAGACCTAACGCCACCCGCGTAGAAGTACATATCCACTCTTGAATGCTTAGAAGATCTTATGTGCATCCTCACCATGGAGAGACAACCGTTGGCCCTAGATTCTGCGGAAGAAGTGGTAACATGCTTGGTGAGGGAGGACAAATTGAAAGTGGTAGCAATCATTGTTGAGTATAGCAAGGTACTTGCGGATGTCAAGATTTCTACCCAATTTGTTGAGGCCGTGTACGATAATTGTGTAGACAGGGATAGAGTGGCGAGCATCTTGGTCACCACTCACGAAGCAGAGCTAAAGGAGTTTCAAGAGAAGAATAAGGGAAATAGGGCGAAAAGGGATAAAATCCTTTATGAGGTTGAAAATAAATCTAAGGCCATTGAAACCTTAAGGGGTTCAATCAAAAACTGGTTGAAGGAACTGCACCCACACATTACTAGAAGGATGGACGCAATGGAAGACATGAGAAAGGAGTTGGAGAAAATTTTTGACACTGTGAACACTCAAGGAGATGGACTAAGTTTTGGGGAGGTAATCACCCTAGTTGGAAACCTCTACCAGAGAGTGCAAAATGAAGTCAATGATTAGAACAAGTTGGAGGCCGACTTGCACAAAAAAATTCCTAGCTTGTTGTAATAATGCCATCACTTCCCCATTCTTTCTTCTTTCCCAAATTCTTCATCCCCTTATTCTTTTTCCAAGACATAAGTCTATTGTGATTCCTTATTCATTGGAGAAGTGTTCCTATGGATAGAGAACAGGCGTAGTGTGGGGTGATGTTGGGCCCCTAAAATATTGACTAAGTACACAAAGGCACATGGGCGTGCAAGGCCTAGGTTGAAGGATGGGCGTGCAAGGAGAAGGCACGCAAGGAAAAGTTTCTAGGAGGGTTTTAGAAAGGACGTGTTGCACGCCAAAAGACAAGGTCTTGAGACTTAGCCGTATTTGGCATATCGGGAAGGACACGAGAAAAGTGTGACCCGAATGTGCATGCGGAGTAGATAAGGTGCCAACTTGGTGACATATTGGCCTAGGAAGGAATATGCCTGCTATAGGAGATTCTAGAAGACATCATGGTAGAAAGTTGATAGCTCGGGCACGGAGGAGCATGCTCCCATGGAGGACCACATTCAAACACTTGGTGCAGATCTGAGGCCGTAGAAAGATGAGTTGGCACTTTGGGATGCCTATATATACAAGCGCTCACAGAAGAAATATAGACACACAAACTCAGAGAGAGAGATTAATAGAGAGCGGAGCTCTGTAGAAATGTCGTAAAGGAAATTTGTGCAGGTTGGGTAGATAAATCATAGGGGATGGATGTACCAAGGGCTTAGAGCTTTAAATTTCTTTTTGAGAACTAGAGGATATGGATCCAATTATGATGCTTGACTTCAGTCTACCTTTCTACAATGCTCGTAATGAATCTAATGAATGTAATGAGGTTACCAGTTTATATGAATATGATTAGTAATGATTTTGGTGCATTTACATATCTTCATGGTTCTATTTTATGCATGTTTATGGAATGAGTCTGAATCCTTGCACATTTCCCTTTCTGTTTTGATTCAGTTCTTAATTTGTTAAGTACTTTTCTGTCTAGAATGATTGCACTAATCTAGAAGCCATTCTGAGCTCTATGATGCTTGCATGTCTCATTTCCACTCACTTCCTTTAAGTTTGGATCATAGATGATTTTTTCCCACTCAACTCACATAAAAGAGAGACTCGGTGCCCGCACGTGCCTCGGGTGAGCACCCAACGCCCGTTGGGTGATAGGCCATCACACATGGGATTCCTTTGTTCTTTGGTGGGTGTAAAAATGACTACAATAACATGCATGTGCACAGCCTTGTAAGGTGGAATACAACTTATGCACCCATAATGAAGGTGGTAATGCTTTTGCGCTTCCCATCTAGGCCTTCTCCACACTTGGATATGAAATAAGGTGACCTCTTAACCATGGTAGTCTTGGATGACAATGGGCGCATTATTTCGGAGAACCTTATAGAAAATTTTATTCTTACCTCGCACCATTCCGAGAGGCTCTCCGATGAGTGGTGCATCGGCGCATGTAGTTCTGAGTAGGTTATAACTGAGCATTCCCCTTCTATCATCCTCATTCTTCCATTGGGCCTCCATTTCTTGCAAGAAGACTTCAGGATATGCCCCTCCAGAGTAACTTAGAAACTTCTTTCCTCTCGGGCATTTGACTGAGCACACCTTTTTACCCTTATTACAGATCCTACAACTTTCACCCAATCAACTCATAAGTCTCATACACCCAATTATCACATGCCATACTAGTGGTATCACTCAAGGATTGAGCATCTTCAAATTGGATAACTCCCTCCATGGGATGAATTATCTCAGGATCTCTAATAGAGTGCACATATATCATGTCAAGGGATTCTTCTCCCAGAGGTTCAGTATAATGTGCTGATTTCCCATCATTCAAGGGGATGATGACCCATTCTTCCTTGTTCTTAAAACTAATATATCCCTTGTTAAACCACAGGTCAACATTGTTCTTGTAACACCGTGGGCACCCAAGTAACGCTGGAAACTTTTCTTCCTTAGTGAGTGCCAAGACTTTGAAGTCTCCAGTGAACTTGGCCCCTTGAAGAGTGATAACCGCATCCTTCAAGATTCCAATGGGTATTTCCTTTATCTTTTTTCCATATACAAAGACATTCAAAGATGGTTGTAATGTAGCCTTTCTCATTTGATGACAGAATCCAAAGTAAAAACAATGACCTTCACTCCCATGTCGATGAGGATATTGCTTAGAAGCCACCCATCAACAACTACATTCAATGTACTCTCCTTATCATAGTTAAGGTTATGAGGAGGAAGGTTTACATGCAGAACCTACCTCTTGTGTTCTACCCCGGTGCACTGGTACCTTCTCCCATAGCCATTCCCTAGCAAGGGAATAATATTCTCTTGCCTTATCATTTTACATACTTCCCTAACCTCATCTAGATCCTTCTGTGGAGTTTCAACATTCTTTCTTTGCTCCAACTACCTTGACTACTCCTTCAGACATTAGATCTCTCCTTGTAAACTCGAATCACATCCATAGTCTCTTAATACACCTCCTTCTGATGAGAAGGGTCTGGATACTTTCCATTTACTACTTCCTCTCTTGAAACCAATGTCCTTTGTCTTGGAATTTCCTTAGCACGCGTAGCCTCTGCCCATGTCATCACCAATATAGGTTCTATTCCTGACTCATGCACCACTCTTGGCATCCACTATGAATCATCCTTCTTGATACTCACCATCCCATCACCTTGTCTTTCCGGTGCTACTAGTTCATATGCTCATAAATCTCTAGACACTCTTCGTACTTATGTTTCTTTCCACACCATGAGCATTGTAATAGATTAGGACACTCACATTTGTAATGCTCTGTAGATCCACAGTTATAATAGGTTCCTCACGAGAATTCACTTTGTCCTCTGCCATGGTTATTGTGACCATGAAAACCTCCATGAGAACCTCTTCCACATGCTTCTCCATCTATACGCCCTTGAGTGACGATCATCATCCTTGGAAATGCTTGCAATAATAGTCTAGTGTAAACCAAGATCAATAACATCATGGATTTGATCAATCAGTCTGTAATCCTTGGTATCATGGGTCATAGAGGTACAAATCTTGCAATAACAAGACACATTCTTACGGATTGCATGCTGTAGTAGAGGGAACCTACTTACATCATGATCCCCATGGAAAATTTCACAGTCTACCACCATGGCACGTACCAAATTTTGAGGGAAACTATCCTTTGTATGCCCTTCCACTTCACATTCTATACACCAAATCCCACTACAAACCTCATGCACTGAGTTTGCAAATAGCTTCTCCAACTACTTGGCCATTGCAGAAATTTGAGCCTCTAGAAAAGGATTAACACTATTATCAACACTCCCAATAGCCTCAGCATGCAGGTAAGCTTTCAATGCCTCAAGTAGGTATGTGAAAGTCTTGTGTGATAGTTCCCTTCTAAAAAGTGTTATCAATCCTCCAACAAACCATTGAGCATGCTGAGAGGGGTGGATGTCATATGATAGCTTAGACAAGAGAGTTTTGAACTACGCGTCATACTCTCGCACACTTTCTTCCATTCCTTATAGGATCTCCTTTAAGGCGTTGATGCTTTTCTGTTCAAATTTAGGGATATGGAATTCTACTAGGAAGAAGTTATTTAATACAAAGTGTAGTTTACCACCATATGATGGGGGTCATACTTATGATACCAAATATGCACGTGTCCTTGCAACGATGTTGCAAAATGATTTGCCTTTTACTTTGGGGTAGTGATCCCTTTTGTGTGCCATAGTAATTCACACTTGTGCACATGCTCTGTAGCATCTTCAATACCCATGTAGTCTGGTAAGTGCAATGACATCTAAAAAAATATTTATGGGGGTGGTGAGGCCCTTATCTTCCTAATCTAGATCCTTGGTTCCCTCCGATGTTTCCTCCTCCACTAGATCCACCAGGTCCTATTCCTCCTAACTCACTAAATCCTTCGAGATCCACTAGGTCCACAGGTCCTCCGGCTCAACACTACCAAATCCACCTCCTACAGTGGAAAATGGCCTAAAGTGGTCGCACCTAGTGTTCCCAACATCCCACTAAAGCTGTGCACCGATATTTTGTGATATTGACCCACCGCCAATTGTGTTTCCACACCACTCCCAAGCGTGATACCTAAACCTTGCATACTTACACCTTGTCTAAAAATTCCTCCAAATACCAAAATGGTTTATGCAACCATGGATGTTCCAAATGATAAATTATATCTCCTAGGCATAAATAAGTTACTCCCACCGATATCTATTAAGTTAACAATACTTCTCCCTTGATCTAGAAAACCAAGCGCTAGGGGTTGGTTCTCGGGTGGGTTCGAGATGCGTGCCAATTTCTCTCCTTTCTCCATGCGACGAAATCTCATCATAAGTTGAATGGGCTTCTCTCCCACGCTTGCCGGGATGGGGTAACATAGACTTATCGGGCTCCACGTCCTCTCTGTGTGAACCTCAACTCCTTCTCACAATGTCTTCCTCCATAGATCCATCACACTTGCAACCTCACATTGTCTAGTCATCTTCCTTTCATGAGCTTCACTATACTTGAGTCGTCTCTCCTCCCTTTCCTTCTCAGCCATGATTTCTACCATCTTACTCCACCCTAGCTTCCTCACCCAACACTCAAAGAAGTTTAACTAGCCATGGGAAATACCTCTAAACTTAGGGTAATGACAAAGATCTTCATAGCCAAAGGAATAGCATGCAATGTTACTCTCGGGCTTCCTCAGAACTCAAACTCAGCAATGTTTGGGCAAGAATATGTAGAAATGGCATATTCTAGAGTATAACTAGTCAATACTCCTTTCCACCAGTGATCAACAAACATGCTTCCAAGTTAGATATGCATCCTGCAGCCTCGATAATCATCTTGGGTCCATATGTGTGATCTATAGTACCAGCTTGATCTGGATGCATATGTTGAAAGCCATTCATATAGTTCTATTGGAAAATAGTAGAAGAATGTCTTGTACAACTCATGGTATAGGTTCTCTTCTACCCATCTACATGCATCAAACTCAGGTCCAATGCTGAATCTTTGAGAAAATTCATCCTTCGTGCTCTTGAACCATGTTTCAACACTTTCCAAGGTCAGACATTTCATCATCACACATCACAGGGACAAATATGTATGCCATTTCTCACAACAACTTTGAAAAGAGGTCCCGGCAATAGAACCAAGATGTAGTCATTTTTATACCCTTTAGAATAATAGTCTAATCCCATGCACATCGGCCTATCACCTAGCGGGCGCTAGGTGCTCACCCGAGGCATGCGCGGGTGCCAAGCCTCTCCTTTAAGGCTTTATGTGAGTCTTGTGAGAATACATCATCTATGATAGATACTTAAGTGCAAAAGAAAGGAAGGAGCCATGCATTCATTATGAGAACCTAGGATGAGTTATCATATCAATGCATCCATAAAAGATAAATAACAAACAACATATAGAACTGATTCATACACAAAGGAAATGCACTAGGATTATGCTCATGGGACACATGTATACTTTAGAATAGAACTTTCCATTCATATTAGTGAGTTTAATAACCACATTACATTCCTTGAGGTCATAATAGACCCATATAAAAATGTAGAGCAAGGTCATGCATCATAACTAAAATACACCCTTTACATTACAAGGATAAACACGAAGAATCCCTCTAAATATGCCATCACTCCTATATTTTCTCTAATCCCAACCCACAGAATCCTCCATGATAGTTACGCAGATATTTGCCTCTCTTCCACCACCTTTGTTACTCTTCTATTTCTCCCATTATATTAGTATCTCTTCTCTTCTTCTACCTGCGCACCTCTGTATATAGCTTTTCTACCTTCACTACCATGCTTTCTGAGGTAACAAATTAGTTACCAAGTGTCCAAGTGGTCCTTCAATGGAGCATGCCTCTTTTGATCCAAGCTCTCCACTCCTTACAATGATGTCTTTCTGGATCCTTCCATCACATGTATGGAATATTCCTTCACGCAATCGAAGCCATTGAGCTTTCAGGTGGCACCTTATCCACTTCACATGCTAGACGGGTCACGCTTTTCTTGTGTGCATCCTGAAATGCCGAATATGGCTAAGTCCCAAAACTTGTCTTGCCTTGCTTGTGCACCGTGTGTTTTGTAAAACCCTGTTAGAACCCTTCCCTATGTGCCTTCAACCCGCATGCCCACACTCCTTATACTTAGCCAATATTCTAGGGCCCAACGACACTTATACCATGAGTTGTATGAAAATTTCTTGTTATTTTCTAGTAGAATGGTATGAATGGATTTCAACATATGCATCAAGATCAAGCCGGTACTATAGATCACACATATGAACCCAAGATTATTACCAAAAGCTACTTTGGATGCAAATCGACTTGGACACGTGTTGTCGATCAGGTGAAGCGAGTGCTTGACCAGAGTTATACTTTAGAATATGCCATTTCTATGTATTCTTGTCCAGAGGTTGCTAAATTTGAATTCCTAAGGGAACTTAGAGGATCATTTTTACTGTTGTCCCTTTGGCTATGAAGATCTTGATCATTAACCTAAGTTTAGAGGTATTTCCTATGGCCGACTAAGCTTCTCTGAGCGTTGGACGAGGAAGCTATGGTATAGGAAGATGGTGGACATTGCGGCTAAAAGGAGAGGGAAGAGATATGACTCAAGTATAGTAAAGCTCATGAAAGGGAGATGGCTAGACAACGTGAGGTTGCATGTGTGATGGATCTATGGAGGTAGACATTGTGGGAAGGAGTTGAGGTTCACGCAAAGGATGTAGAGCTGAGCAGTCTTTGCTACCCCATCTTGGCAAGCATGGGAGAGGCGCCCTTCTTGAGCTTCTAATGAGATTTCGTTGCATGGAGAAAGGAGATCCATCGGGGCACATCTGAACTCACCTGGTGACCAACCCCTAGTGCTTATTTTTCCAGATCAAGGAAGAAGTATTGTTAATCTAGTTAGTATCGGTGGAAGTAACTAATCTATGCCTAGGAGATATAATTTCTCATTTGGGACATCCATGGTTGTGTAAATCATTCCCATATTTGGAGGAATTTTTGGACAAGGTTCAAATACATAAGGTTTGGGTATCGCATCTAGAAGTGGAACGAGACACACAACTGGCAGTGAGGACAATATCACAAACCATCGGTGTGTTGTTTAGTGGTACGTTGGGGACACTAGGCACAACCACTTCAGACCATTTTTTGACTACGGAGGAGGTGGATCGGTGGTGTAGAGGCCCAAGGACTGGTGGACCTAGCAGATCTGGAGGATCTGGTGGGTCAGGAGGGACAAGACCTAGTGGGTCTAGTGGATCTAGTGGTGGAGGAAACATGAGAGGAAACCAAGGTTTTGGGTTAGGTGGACAAGGACCTTAGCCACCCCCGCAAGTATTTTTTGAGATGTCTTTACACCTACTAGACTACTAGAGGTATTGAATATGTTGCAGAGCATGTGCACAAGTGTGAATTACTATGGCACGTGAAGGGGATCACTACCCTAGAGTGAAAGGTAATTCATTTTGCAACGAAATTGTAGGGCGCAAGCATAGCTGGTACCAAAAGTATGACCCCCACCAGATGGTCATGGATTACACTATGTTGAAGAATGCCTTCCTATCGAGTTACATATCTCGAGATTGAGAAAAAAACATCGTGCTCAAGTAGATCTAACAAGGAATGGCTAGAGAGTGTGCGAGAGTACGACACATGGTTTAAAACTCTCTTATCAAAAATATCCTATGACATACACCCCTCTTAGCATGCTCAATGGTTTTTTGGGGATTGATAACACCGTTTAGAAGGGCACTATCACACAAGACTTTCATATACCCTCACAAGGCTTTGGAATCTCCCCTATGTGTTGAGGTTATTAGCAATGTTGATACCAGTGTGAGCCCTTTCCTAGAGGCTCAAATTTCTGCAATGGCCAAGCAGTTAGAGAAGTTGTCTACAAATTCAGCGCATGAGGTTCATAGTGGTCTTTGGTGCACAAATTGTGAAGTGGAAGGGCATATAAAGGATAGTTTCCCTCGGAATTTGGTATGCACCATGACAGTAGACTATGAGATTTTCCATGAGGATCATGATGCAAATATATGTCCTCTACTACATCACACAATCCGCAAGAATGTTTCTTTATATTACAAGATTTGTACCTCTACAACCCATGATACTAAGGATTGCAAGCTGATTGACCAGATTCATGATGTTATTGATCTTGGTGTGTGCCATACTAGCCTTGCAAGAAGTTCCAAGGATGATGATCACCACTATGAAGGGTGCCTGAGATGGAGAGAGCGCCTGAAGAGGTTTTCACGGAGGATATTTTGGTTATAGTAACCACGGTGGAGGAAGAAGTGAGTTCCCACGTGGAACCTATTATAGTTGCAGATCGACGGCACATTATAAAAGTGAGTTTCTTGACCTATTGTAATGCTCGTGGTGTGGAAAAAACATAAGTATGAGGAATGTCATGAGTTGTTTGAACATATGAGCTAATATCACCACAAGGATAAAAGCGTTGGGATGGTAAGTATAAATAATTCCGACCCACAGTGGATGCCAAGAGTGACACGTGAGTCAGGATTAGAACCTATACTAGTGACAACACGAGCAGAGGCTGCGTGCGCAAGGGAGATGCCAAGGTAGAAATTGGTTATTAGGGAAGAAGTGGTACATGGGAAGTATCTAGACCCTACTCATCAGAAGGAAGTGTACCAAGAGACTATGGATGTGATTTAGGGATTACAAGGAGAGATCTAGTGTCTAAAGGAGAAGTCAAGGCAATTGGAGCAAAGGAAGAATGTTGAGGCTCCACAGAAGGATCTAGATGAGGTCAGGGAAGTGTGCAAAATGTTAAGGTAGGATAATATCATTCCCTTGCTAGGAGAATGGTTACAGGAGAAGGTACCACGTCGTTGAGAGAGAGCACGAAAGGCAGGTTCTACATGTCAACCTTCCTCCTCACATCCTTGACTATGATAAAGAGATCACATTGAATGCAGTTGTTAATGGGTGGCTTCTGAGAAATATCCTCATTAACACATGAGTGGAGGTCAATGTTCTCACCTTGGATGCATGGCATCAAATGGGAAGGCCCACATTATAGCCATCTTCGAATGTGTTGTATATGGAAAACAAGACAAAGGCAATGCCCATTGGAGTCTTGAAAGATGTGGTTATCACTATTCAAGGAGACAAGTTCACTAGGGACTTTGAAGTCTTGGTGCTCACCGAGGCAAATAATTTCCCAGCATTACTTTAGCACCCTTGGTGTTATAAAAACAATTTCGACCTGTGGTTTAATAAGGGGTATATCAGCTTCAAGAACAAGGAAGAAAGGGTGATCATCCCTTTAACAGATGGGAAGTTAGTGCCCTATACTGAGCCCTTAGGAGAGGAATTCCTCAATAGAATCTATGTGTGCTCCATCAGAGATCCTAAAATAATTCATCCTACATAAGGAGTTATCCAATTTGAATATGCTCATTCGATAAGTGATACAACTAGCATAGCATGTGACAATTGGGTGCACGAGACTTACAAGTTAATTAGGTGACAATTGAGAGGATCTGTAACAAGGGTAAAAAAGGTGCACATAGTCAAGTACCTGAAAAGGAAAAAGCTACCAAGTTACTCTAGAGGAGCAAGCCCTGATGATTTCTTATGAGAAATGGAGGCTCAATGGAAAAATGAGGATGAAAGAAGAAGTATGCTCAGTTATAACTTTCTCGGGACTACAACGCGTTGGTGGGAAACACATCGTGAGAGTATTCTAGAGTGGTGTGAGGTAAGAGTCACATTTTCTATAAGGTTCTGCAAAAGCAATGTGCCCACTGTTATCCAAGACTACCATGGAAAAGAACCCACCTCTTCCCATATCCAAGCATGTGAGAAGGCATGGATGGAGGGCACAAAAGATTTACCACCTTCATTATGGGTGCATAAGTTATATTCCACCTTACAGGGTTGTGCATGCATATGGTATATTCACTTTGAGACATTCCATCAGACAGGAATTGGTAGGAGTTAACGGCTGATCTCATTCAAGCATTTGAGTATCGAAGTACCAAGCCATCAATGGATAAGGTGTTGCAAGTTGTCAAGCGCCTTACAATGGGAGATAGTGCCATGGTAGAAGATAGGTTACTAGAATTGCTGGGTGAACCTAGTTTGGAGACGTTTTCAATGAAGAAGAATCAAAAGAGATACAAACTTGAGTGCATGTGCATTGAAAAGGAAAAAGGAAAGATGGTCTATGTAGTAGATGGTGAAGAAATGGAAAGTTTGGATGTTAACCATTCTGAAGGTATGCGCGAAGTCATAGATATGCTGATGATGAGCGAGCGCGTGCCTACCATGAGCCCTTGAAAACAAAGAAGGTTAACATTGGGATAGAGACAGAACCTAAGGAAGCTATCATTAGGGATTATTGGTTGGAGAAAGAGGTTTCAAAAATCATTGATTTGTTGCGCGAGTTTCAGGATCTATTCCCGTGTGGGTACCATGAGCTCAAAGGTGTTCACCATTCCTTGGGGGAGATGAGGATCAAGCTAAAGGAAGGTGCACACCTGATTTGGAAGAGACCCTATCGGATGAATCCAAAATTATGTGTAAGAGTCAAGGAAGAGATAGAAAATATGATAACATCTGGTATCATTGAGGTTGTGGAAGAATCAGAATGGGTAAGCCCAATGGTCATAAGCATTAATAAGGATGGGAGGATAAGGATCTATGTTGATTACAGGGACTTGAACGTAGTATGTGTCATTGACCCTTTTCTAACCCCCTTCACTAAAGAAATTCTGGAAGGAGTAGCCGGAGCGCAAGGTCTATTCCTTCACAGATGGATTCTCCAGGTATCACCAAGTCAGGATTGCAAAGGAAGACCAAAGAAAGACAACTTTCACCACTAAGTGGGGAAGTTTTTCATACACGGTTATGCCTTTTGGATTGAAGAATGTGCACTGTTGTGTTCTCATGCATCATGGTACAAGAATTTCAGGACTTCATCCATAAGTTTCTTCAAGTCTACCTGGATGATTGGACGGTGTATGGGCTAGTAAAATACCATTGTGACAATTTGAGGCTGATGTTTGAGAGATGTTGGCAATTGAGGATATCCCTCAACATTAAGAAATGTGTCTTTTCTACTCCATTTGGAACATTTTAGGACATATTATATGTAAGGAAGGTGTGTTAGTGGATCCCGTAAAAGTTGTTATTATTGTGGGATTGGGAGATCCTACTATTCAGAGTGCAGTGTGTGGATTTCTTGGACATACGATGTACTATAGGAAGTTCAAAAAGGGATATGCCAAGATCGTCACACCCTTGGAAGAATTGCTAAATCACAAGAGTTTTTTTCACTGGGGCGAAGCACAGCAAAAGGCATTTGACACTTTGAAGGATAGGCTTGTTACTACGCCCATATTAAGTTTCCCTTCCTGGGATAAGCCTTTCCATGTGTATTTTTGATGCCTCAAGAACAACCTTTGGGGAAGTACTAGCACAACCTGGTGAGGGGATTGTTGATCACCCCTTGTGTTTTACAAGTAGGAAAATGACACCAGCAGAACAAAATTACACAACTACTGAGTGCGAATCACTGTCAATGATCTAATCACTGCATAAGTTCAGGTAGTATCTTCTAGCAACAAATGTTTATATTCTACACATATCACATGGCACTAAAGTACTTAGTAAACAAGCCAATTCTGCAAGGGTGCATATGTCGTTGGGTCCTATTATTTCAAGAGTTTGAGTTCACGGTGGTTGTAAAACTAGGAAAAAGTAATTCAAGACCTAAACACTTATTGAGGATTGACTCAAGAGAGGACATGCAGAGTGTTGAGGATACCATGCCATACACTTATTTGTTTAGGCTGCGGTGTGCGCCCTCGGACTAGAAGATATTATGGTATTCCTTAAAACAGGTGTGGCACTGGATGGGATGAAGGATTTAGAGAGAAAATAGTTAGCAATACGTGTCGTGCCCTACATGTTGATTAGTGGAGATCTGTACAAGTTAGGTCATGATGAGGTTCTACGCTGATGTGTATTATAACATGAGTGTGAGGTAATTATGGAGGAAGCGCATGGTGGGATTGCAGGAGGGCACTATGTAGGAAATGCAATTATGTAAAGATTCTACTCATAGGGCTCTGGTGGGAAACCATCTACCAGGATTGTATTGAATTTTACAAGGCTTGTGACCATTGTCAGTGCCTGGGAAAACTGGAAAGAGGGATGAGATGCCATTAAGGCCAATAGCTAGTGCAGAGCCATTTGAAAAGTGGGCAATCAAATTTGTAGGACCAATTTTGCCAGCCGCGCGAAGGACTGGTTTTGCACTATATCATTACTTCTTGATTGATTACTTGACAAGATGGGTAGAGGTAGTGCCTACAAAAAGGATTGCCTTTGCACAAAGCAAAAGCTGCTAGATTCTTATGGGAAAATATAATCAGCAGGTATGGATGTCCTTTGAGCTTGACAAGTGATAGGGGTACACATTTCTGAATGAAATGGTCAGGATTATGTTAGCATAATTTATGGTGGCCCATCACAAGACTACCCCTTATCACCCTCAAGTGAATGGGAGTCTTTGAAGCATTTAACAAGATATTGAGTCACATGTTGACCAAGATTTGTGATGTTGGAAGACAATATTGGGATGACAAAGTATTAGTCATTTTATGGGCATACAGGACAACCTATAAGAGGTTGAATAAGGCCACACCATTTCAATTGGTGTTTGGCGTAGAGGCTATTTTCTAGTTGAATTCATGTTACCATCACTGCGTATAGCACACGCAGGAGGATTGGATAATGAAAAATTGCTCGAGGATAGGATCGATAAGTTGATGCAATTAGATGAGAGACTATCACTTGCTAGATGGAGTCAGAAACCGAAAAGCCAGACAAAAGGAATGGCATGATCGTCATATCAAAAATAAGTAGTTTGAGGTTGGGTAGATGGTGTTGTTGTATGATTCCAAGTTTCTGCGCCATCCTAGGAAGTTGAAAGTCCATTGGTTGGGGCCTTACATCATCTCGTACATCCTTGACTCAGGTGCTTTCGATTCTGAAGCATTGGATGGGACAAGGTTACTGGCCATTTCAATGGGAGTAGGCTAAATCCCCCCTTTGTAAATAAACCTTTCTTGTGTTTATAAATAAGGCAAAAATCCGGTAGCTTAAGATTTCCCTTATGCATTTCCTTTCCCTATGTTTCCCTTTCTCATTGTTTGTTCCTTTCTTTTTGTTTGGTTTTGAGCCTTTTACATCGGTAACCACTTATTACTTCCAAAATATTGTGTATACACAGATGACCACACATCTGATTTAGTGTGGGGTGGAGTAATGCAGAGTAGTGCAAAGTGCGATACAAGCTGGTAGTGAAAGTTATAAGGCCCGGATGAAAGGATTAAAGGTGTAAAAAATAGAAGAACACACGTGGAAATGGTGGATAATAATTTTTGTGTCAGGATAAGGCTTTACAAAAACCACGTACAAAGAAGGAAAAGCGCAAGAACAACATGAGGTAGGAAAGGGAAAAAATTAGGTCAAGGATAGAAGAAGTGCCTTCGACGTTGTAAGCTTGCAAGTAAGAGTCTTGATTAGTTAGGATTTTTTGCACGCCAGAAGGTTGTAAAATATTTTTGTGCAGGTTTGGGCACGTGGGTAAGGGCACTTAAGGTCAGATTTAGTGGAAAAATTCATATTTAATGCTAAGTACATTGGTAGGTGGTGTAGCATTTATTATTGGAAAGGAGGAAAAAGCTATAAGTATGAAGTTGAGCATGTTATTATTTACCTTGCAATTATGAAATTGAAGAGATCTTGCAAACTAGGGCATCCGCGAAGAGAGATTTGTGTAAAGAAGGAATCATAGAGATCTAAGTGCATGACTAGGGTTGATATGCAAACTAGAGTGGGAGTACATGGGCATAGGGAGAGAGTTTAGTGGAATATGTTGTCTTATGGAAGAGTTTTTCCAAGTTAGGGTTATGTAGCTAGGGCACGAATATAAAAGTATTTTTGTGGAGTTAAGCCATAGGATTGGGGGAGTTAGGAAGAAGAGCAAGAAAGATGATTTTAGGGTTTGGCCGACAAGTAAAAATGGCACCAAAGAAGGTGACCGTTTCACTAAAGAATAAGGGCAAGGGAAAGTAAAGCTGCAACAAAAAGTTTTAATGAGTGGTATGCAGAGATGCAGTACCCAGATGGAGTATTACTAGGGAAAGAATGGGTATCACATGTCAGGAAAATGTCTGCGAGGGACTAAAACTATTGCACAAGCATCACAGAGAAGGAAATGGCATTGGAACTAGTTCATCCAACTAATACGAGGACACCAGAAGGTATGTCGATCTACAATGATGAGGTGAAGGTAAAGTTGGGTAAGGTCGGGTTCTTTGCTGACTATATGAGTTTTCCTATTTTGGAAAGCCCGAGCGGTTATACCAGTGGTTGATGTTGCATGTGCACAAAGACCACTTCTATTTTGTAGGCTGAAAATGCGCATAACTCCTCAACTCATATCAAAGTTCATTGGCCTGATTTGCGAAGGAGACTCCATAGATGATGACTTAGAGGATAAAGAGGCCATATAGGAAACAGTATAGGCATATGACTATAAGAAGGGTTAGCGCTAATTTGATATCATAGATATCCCCAACCCTATAATGAGGATGGCCACATGCTTGGTTACAAAGTTGAATGGTCAAGAAAGATGGACCCAAGTGAACAAGGCATGGCTAAATGTATGCCAGAAGATCTTAGCAGGAACCATATACAACTTATCTTCCTTCATTATAGATGAAATCATTAGAAAAGATAATATTTGGAAACATTCTCCTCACCATCATCTTCTTAGAGATCGGAGTGCCCAATGGGCTAGAGAAGTTTGTATGGGAATACCCAGAAGAGGATCCCTCACCCGCGAAGAGATTTGAGAAATATACTTGTGATACCATGATAGCCACTCACAAGGCGCACCGGAAAAATGGTACAAGCGAATGTGTGATGCATTCGAGGTAGAGTGGAGGATACCTAAACAACTACCCATGTTTGTAGGAGAAGAGGTTGAGTTTATTGTATATCATCACTTATGCATTGGAAGATTCACTTTGACGAATGGGACTAAGATTCCATGGTACATATTTCTATTTTCCTTCACCACGTAATACTTCTAAGCAAGGGTCAACCATTTTAAGGAGGCCAAAAGACTAAGGTTAAAACTTAGTAAGGTAGATCAAGACCACTGCAAGATGTGTCAAAATCTCATATATCTGAAGAAGCACACATATGTGGAGAAGTATGTCTCCCACAAAGTACAGATGATGAAGCCATTGACACTACCAATCGTCGGGAGGATTACAACAAGGGTATACTTGCACATCAAACCAAAGTTTGAAAAGTGCACCTACCTATAAAATGATGTCTCCATTCCTGAGGACCCCACAGGAAGGAAGAAGGTTGCACCAAAGAAAAGGGAGAGAGAAGTGCAAGAGAAGAAGACACTAATTGTGCGAGACAACACAATTGGTGGGTGCACTAGAAACAAGTGTTAAGCCAAGCACTTGCATGCGTAGGAATAAGTCCCCAGTTAAGGATAAGACATCGAGAAGAAGAGGCACTAGAGCAAGAGGATCCTCTAACACAAGAAAATTCGCAAGGAAGGAGTCACCCATGGAGAAAGAGAGAGGGAAGAGTCTCCTATACTAGAATCACCAATTAGGAAGAAATAGAAGGTGGTGGAGAGGGAAGACTCAAAGGAAATGGAGGGCTTGGAGGCCTATAGGGGCAAGAAGGATGATGATGAGGATGAAGAATTTCATAATCATCTCATGTATGATATACATGATTTAGAAGAAGAAGGAAGTGAAGGGAAGGATGGCGAGGAAGAAGCAGATGCTCAAGGCAAAGGGGTGAGTGAAGAAGTAAACACGAGAGATCAGAGGACCCCAAGCCTCACCAAGGAACAAATAGAAGAGGCCATGGAGAGAGAAGTGGCAGGCATCATCAAAACGTTAGTGGAACAGGAGGTAGAGCGCAAAGCACGGATGAAGTGCTCAAGGAGATAGAAGAGGAGAGCATTAGAAAATATTATGGCAATATGGGCAGAGACCCCAGCCTAGCAGTAAGCTTTCCAAAGGCTGCATGAACATGTGGGAAGAGCATAGTGGAAATGCAAGAGCAAGGAATGGGTTACATCAATTATCTAAGCAAGGTGCTACGTGCACACTTCTAGAGTACCGTGCTAACAAAACAAATCCTGGCCATGCCCTCATTTTACGTAAAAGGCGCATACCCACGAACCAGGAAAATGATATCTTGGGCATTTGAATCCCATGTCGATGAACCTGAGTTTGAGGTAAGCCAAGGGGTGTTAATGAATATGCTAGAGACAAAAGGGATAAACCCCTTGGTTAATTCTCAACAATTGTCAGATGAGCAAGTCTATAATGCACTCAACAAGGTTTCAGTTGAGGTTGAGGCTAGACTTTTTGGAAGGAATGATAGGGTGAGATTCCTAGAAGCGGGGTGGAGGAGGAGGAACTTATCAAGAAAGGAAAGGACTGAAACAAGAACTAATCAGCACACATCTAAGGTGTGAGCTGAAGGAGGAAAAGGCAAGAGTGCAAAGTATATAATAAAATTGAGATGATTATGGATGCTATTGTCTTAAAGCATCGACCTAGCACCACAAGCAAAAATATGAAATAACCTTGTAGTGCCTAGAGGATTTGACTCGTATCCTCATAATGGAGAGGCGGCCACTCACACTAGAATTCTTTGAAGAGGCGTTGGCGTGATAAGAAAGGGAGGAGGAGCTAAAGGTAGTAGAGATAGTTGCTCGGTATACCGGACACCTCACCGATGTAAAGGCTTCCACGCAAGTTGTTGAGGCCGCTTATGATAATTGCACTGATAGGGATAGGGTAGCAAGAATTTTAGTTTCTACACATGAAGCAGAGCTCAAGGAATTTCAAGAGAAGAATAAGGGAAATAGAGTAGAGAGGGATAAGATCCTAGCCAAAGTGGAAAATAAATTAGAAGCTATCGAGACCTTGCGGGGCTTGATCAAAAAACAGTGAAGGAGTTATATCCCCAGATCACCCACAAAATGGATGCACTTAATGACCTTGGAAAACAACTAGAGGGTATTGTTGATACGATGAGTGCCAAGGGGGAGGAGCTAAGTTTTGAGGAGGTGAGTGCCCTAGTAGGTGACCTCTGTCAGCAAGCGCAGAGTGAGGTAAATGCAGGGAAAACTCGAGGCAGATATTGGAAAGGATTTCCCACTCCTCCTTCAACAATAAACAAATTCTTTTGCATTCCCCCATTCTTTAATTCATTCTTCCCTCATTCTTCATTCCTTAATTCTTTATTCCAACTATTCAGATTCCACCATTCTTTATTCATTGAAGGAAGGTATTCCCGCGGATAGAGAATAGGCTTAGTGTGGGGTGATGTTAAGGCTCGAGAATATTGGCTAAGTACAACAAGGTGCGTGGGTGCGCGAGACCTATATTGTAATGCCCACTTCAAACTACCACTTGAGACCAAGAAACAAACTAGGTTTAGCTAGGAAAATTATGGAATAATTTATTTTTGTTAAAGGCGTTTGCTACGAAGGTTACAAGGTCAAAACCAGGGATTAAATTCCTCACTTAGGTTAGGAGAAAATTCTCACTCCTCCCTGCCCTAACAGGCCTACAGGGTTCAACTAGATTTTTCACACACTTAGAGTCATCAAAACTTTCCTAAATCATGCTCATTGGATAGGAAATTTTCTCACCTTTCCAACCATATAAAGAAGTCCTCCTAACTCCCAATAAAACTCAAGTTATGGGGCGGCGGAGTTTTGGGAGAAATTTTCCCTTCCTTAGGCACAATGCGCAAAACGCCTCTACGCGCCCGCAGGGTCGACGAAGGGGACACGTGGCACCATCCGATTGGTGCGGGGAAGAACATAGCAGTGGAACATTTAAGGATTTTGAGAATTTAGGCCAAAATCCCAAAGGAAAAATTGGACGCGTGCCTCCACCGAGGAAATCCCCATGCCACGTGTCGAGAGGCTATTGGTTACGGGGAAAAATTTTGGATTTTTCACTAGGTCCAAACTTAAGGTTTTCTAAAAATAAAAAAATATCTCCTTTCCTCCTCTGTCGTCACAAAAATTCCACGTGGCATCCGGTGATTGGACACGGGTTGGCGGAGCAACGAAGGGAATTAAAACTTTGCGCCAAAAGGTTTAAAAGCCAAAGAAACTCGTGCGGGCCCGTGTGCCCACCAGGACACGTGTCAGTGCCTGATTCGTTGTGGGGGTGCGGGACCATGGAGGAAAAGTGAAATTTTTTTCCAAAAGGCTAAAATTTAAGTTTCAAATTTTCTTTCACGCCCACCATGCCACGTGTCAGCACGTGATTGGCTGTGGGGTTGTGGAGTTGCAGAGAAAATTGGGAAAATTTTCCCAAAGGAAATTTTTTTAAAAGTTAAGTTTTCAAGGTGAGTCCACCCTCCAGAGTTCCACATGGAAACTTTAGATTGGTTGAAAGGTTTGTAGGTCAAATTTTAATTTTAATATAGTTAGATTTAATTTTGGTTGGCCATATTGAGGTAAAAACTTCAAATGGCCATAACTTTTGATAGGGAACTCCATTTTGGGAAAACAAGGACTTGTCAGAAAGATCTCGAAGTCTTGTTTGCACAGGAATCATAAATTTTGGATTTTGATGAATTTTTGGGGGTCAATTTTAAGAAATTGATCTGCAGGGTTTCACATTTTAAACTGGCAATTTTTCTAACTTTTAAGTTTTGTTCAATTTTGATTTCTTTTCTCCTCAACATGTAAATTGAACATGGAGGGATGATCATGGGTGTGTTTAAGAGTGTTTTCCAGGTTCAAATTATGGATTGAGTTGCAATTGATATATTCTGCATCTTTTGACAAGAAGTTGGATTGTAAAC
Organism: Taxus wallichiana var. yunnanensis; assembly: GCA_018340775.1. Classification (NCBI taxonomy): domain Eukaryota; kingdom Viridiplantae; phylum Streptophyta; class Pinopsida; order Cupressales; family Taxaceae; genus Taxus; species Taxus wallichiana. The sequence continues at coordinate 1,036,831,335 of CM031240.1, read as the reverse complement.
TAAAGATTGGATTTGTTAAAGTTCTAGAAATGTTTTCCTTATGTGTTGAGTTCCCATAAGGTTCTTTAAGCATTATTACATCTAACTTTCATTGTTCTATTTCTCAATTTTAATTATAAATCTGAACTATACTTTTATTGGATTTTTTTTTAAATGCCAGAGTTAAAGAATTGAAACAGAGATCTCTTTCCAACGAATTTGAAAACAAAGGTGCAATTTTCAAACATGGAAAACATATCACATTCTTTTCTCAAACATTCAATTGGTTCAATAATCACTTTCATTCAATAAGCAAGGTTGATTTCTAATTCTAACTATCATTTCAAAAGGGTCAAAATTTTTGTCATTTCCTTTATACTTTTTTTTTCTCTTTCTCAAAACAGAATTGTAAACTATAACAGTCCTTAAAATTTCAATACAACAATGCAATTCCAGCATACAATACCATTCCAGTACACATTACCAAATTGAATTAAAAGAATCAATGCCATCTTTTATTGAAAGATCAAATAACTTTACAACTTATCTTTTTCCAATTTGATTTCAAGGTACAGCTGCAATGCAAGTAACATCTTTTACATTTCTTTTCAAAGAAAAACAGAGAGATAATTCTTCTCTACATTTCTCAATGCCAATGCAATCACTTCACATTACAAGATTTATACACTCATCCACTCGAAGTGGGAAAGGTTACATTTGAATTTACTCAAGGAACTAACTATCAAAACGTAAATTTTCTTTCTCCAAACAGCAGTATGTTGAATTCTTCATCTTTCATCTTTAGATCACAACAAGGAAGGGGGAAAGGCAACGCTCTCCACCCAACCAAGATATCCAATGGGAAAAGAGAAGCCATCTTTCCCCATTGGCCCCGAGCCCCAACCATATTGAAATGGAGCATGATTTACAACACATGGCAACATGGCTTCTTTCACATATAACAAACATTCTTTCACATTCAAAAGACACATAATTCAATCAAGATGTAGTTCACAACTACTTCAAAAACAACACAACAAAACAAAGGCTTCTTCAAGCAAGCAAGCCAAACAAGAGCAAGATCTATGGAGGTCTCCTTATGTCTCCCTTGTTGAAATTTGGGCATCCACCAAAACAACCCACCAAAATCATAACGAAACCCATAAACCTTATCCCTCCTCAACCCCTCCTTATCCCTCCTCCAAATTTATCCCTTATGCTCCCCTCCCCCAAAAGTAAGAAATGCAAGCATATTCTTTTCCTAGGTGGATCCCAAACCAACACTCCCTCCACAAGACAAGTGCCCTTGGCAATCCCTTATCCCTCCTCTGATAAAACCTCATAGTCTTCTCCCTACACCTTGCCCTAAGCATTCTACCCATCCATCCAAGAATGCAAACACAAAACCATTCAATATTGCATGCAAGAAAGAGGAAAAAAAAAAGAAAAAACAGCAAGTAAAAAGGGCAAGAGCCTACCTCTCCATTATGGAGATTTGTTTTCCAAAACAACAGTTCTTTGATGATCAAATGTAGTCCCAAAACAGCAAGAAGAAAGCATGCACAAGAAAATCCACTTCTTCCACAAAGCAAGCTCCAACAAGAAGAAAATTCGGCCCAAGGGGAGAGAGTGAAATGTTTCAACAACCTCCAAATGAGAAGGAATTCAAATTTTTAAAGGAGAGGATGGGGAGAGGATGATGTGGATTCCAAGTGGGATGCCACCTCATTTTTTTCCTCATCCCAAAATGCAATCAACATCAAATACAATAAAATCCCAATAAATGTGAATGACAAAGTTACTTACATACACAAACTCAACCCATACTCAAAAAGGGAATGCATTTAAAATTTGTAAGACAAGTGCAATCAATTCTTACACAAAATTATGTCAAAATACAATAAAATAGATTGATTTTGACTTCAAAACTATAATCATGGTTGGTGGAAGATTTTGAGAGGTGTGGGACAAGTTTAACTTGTCCCACAAGCCTCCAAATTTGTCCTTCAAGGTCAAATTCGAATTTCAAAGAGGATGGAGTGTTCTACACTTCCAAAATCTGATTTACACAATCTATCACTTCACTTACACAACCCTTACATCCTCTTACACATGCATTAATATCTATGACATTTATTTATTACAATCTTTGACATAAAGATTTATTTATTTATCACATGGTTATAAATCAAATTTAATTATTAATTAAGACTACAACTTTATTTCTTACACTCCACATCCCAATTAATTTAATTAAAATTTAACTATATGATTCTCACATTAAACTATCACATTTAAAATAATTAAAAGAAGGAACACATTACAAATAAAAAGGGAACACATAATTAAAACACATATATCTCATGGTCACAATAGTGGAAATTCCCCCATGGGGAGTCCTAACAAAACACAACACACAAAACAAACACAGTTGCCATGGTGACCTTGTTGATCTCTCACTTGAATTCCAATATGGTTAGTCTCTAGTCCCCCTGACGTTGTTGTGATTTTTTTAATCCTACAAAATGCAAAATACCTCCTTCGGCCTTGTGGCCATATGAGAACATCCAAATGATAAAAGCAACATATAAAGATTAAATCCATTTATCACAACAATATCAAGAATTTAAGATCATCATTTGAATTCCATTTGTAACTATATCATTATCCAATGAATCTCTATACTAGAGCTATTCATAACATCAAATGTCACATGTCTAAAATCAATCATTAATAACCTATCCATGTCAACCAGTATATCATCATCCACATAATAATGGTTATGTCTCAAAGATCATCAAGCATAATAACTGAATCTAGATCAATACTAATCCATAGTCTAACATCTAACCATCATGTTAAACAAAACATAATAATGTCCATAATAACCCATAATCTAGCATATACACATCATACTACATCAAAACATAATAATGTCCCAAAATATGATCAGTAGTGTCAAAATTAGCATCTAAATAGTGTCAAAGGGAAGTGGGCACTACATATATGAAGAAGGGCATACGGGGTGAAGGCGCGTAGGACAAGGGTTTTGGTAGGGTTTAGTAAAACCCATGGCACGCGCTAGGGAAAACAAAGGGTTCGGGACTTAGCCATATTCGACATTCCTAGCAGCACACAAGAAAAGTGTGACCCGATTGAGCATGTAGAGTGGATAAGGTGCCATCCTGGCAACTTGATGGTCAAGGAAGGAATATTCCATGCGATGGAAGGATCCAGAAAGACATCATTGCAAAAAGTGGAGAGCTCGGATGGGAAGAAGCATGCTCCATTGAAGGACCACATGGACACTTGGCAACCAATCTATTACTTTAGGAAGGCATGGCGGTGGATGCTAAAGCTATATATAGAGATGCTCGGGTAGAAGGAAGGGACGACTCTTTGAGAAAAGTGTGTGGTCACTAGCATCACATAGCGATTGAAGAGGTGAAGCTATGCAAAAATAGTAATGGGTTCTATGGACTCTCATTAGGAGGGTTATAGGAGAGATGGCATATCTAGAGGGATGGGTTTGTGATCATTTTTGTAATATGGGAAGCATGGTTAGGATTTATGATGCATGAGTCTTATCTGCATTGATACATTGGTCTGTTATGGCCTTAAGGAATGTAATGTGGTTACTAAACTAAGATTAATGAGGAATATATGGTTCTATTCTAAATATACATTGTTCATGGGTGTAAACCCTAGTGCATCTTCTTTATATTATGAATCATATATGTTATCTGTTTGATATTTCTCTTGTTTGTCTAAATGGATGCATTAATATAATGCCTCATCTTAAGTTCTCAAAATGAATGCATGTTTCTTTACCCTTTTTCTAAGTTTCTATCATTGATCAATGTATTCTCACAAGACTCACATAAAGGAGGGGCTCGGTGCCCACGCGTGCCTCAAGTGAGCGCCTTGGCGCCGGCATTGGTTGATATGCCAACACGCATGGGATTAGATTTTTGTTTGTAAGGGCATAAAAATGACTACTGCTATGGCGGCGAGTGAATAATGAAATACATAAATTAACCCAAGAAACTAAGCAATAAAATTATGAAACCCTAAGTGCAAAAGGGTTAGAAGAGCCTTAGTTGATTCGCAAAGGTTGTTAGGCGTGTCACGGGGGCCGCATAAACATAAATGGAAGATCTTCGCACACAAAAGCTCGAGAAAATTACGAGATCTAGAGGATTTGACTGGGTAGGGCTCCGGAGAGGGGATGGGGCGCCCTGGTCTACGTAGATTCTCAGAAAACCTCCTTTGATGTGTCGCAAGTGGTTCGCACTTGGATCGTTGAGGTACCTGTAAATCTGCACAATAAAGAAAGCACCTGTAAAACCCTCATATAGACATCAAATACTAAAAAAGAAAGATGCAAAATGAGGGGTCGGATTGTCCTTGCATTTGCCTGATGATGGACTTACTACTGAGTGTTGCACTACATCTTAGGCCCAATGTAATTTTGTGAGTGTGTGTGGGAATTATGCCCTAGGTTGCTTTTATGGGTGTCACACTTTGTGAGTAGAGAGCAAGTAGCTAGATGTACAATGTAAATAATGTGTGCATGGAAACAATAGATTCCCCTCCTATGAAGTGTGATGCAGAAGAATCAACTGTTTGTCCCTTGTGATGGAGTTAGATGGATGTAAATGGAGTTATATATGCCTTGATGGATACAACCTTAGGTGGTGATAGATAGTGCTTAGTGCTTAGTCCTTTATTATGATAACATAACTTTATATTTATATGATTCCCTTACTTGAATTTCGTAACTAACCCCAAAAAAGCGGACTACCAAAAAGATAAGATGCTCAAACGGCTAGAAAGGACCCAAATAGTGTGACCAAAGTAGAGGACAATGGTGCCCAAAGGGAGCGGGGGCGCTTGGCGTTGGCGTCCTAGCTGGGCGCTGGTGTCAAGAATGACAAATGCCGAAAGGTGAAAAGAAAGATTGAGCAAGTAAGAGTGCAAGATTGAAAGCAGAAGCATAAAGCAAAGAAAGGTGGCCAAAAACATGGGTTAATCATTAATTTTCATACTTAGGAATCATATGAATAGTAGTATGTAACCAGGACTAGATAAATAGCCAATGTGGGTGATTTTGTGTCTCTACAACGTCGGGTCGAGGAAAGAGGACAAGAAGAGTATTATGCAAAAACCAAGAAGATTTACTCAATAGAGCTTGAACACGGGAAGTATCTTGAAAGGAAAAGCAGAAAGAAACCCTTCATAAGATTCCTTATGCCAGTAGTCTTGGATACCAAGAGATTCCAAGTGGAGCCTAATCCAGGACCTAAGGGAATCTTTAGAAGGAATGCAACCAACATAATAAGCTATAAGACTATGATCTTCATACCATTTTATGATAGGTTCCACAACAACTATATTTAACAAAACATCAGGGGCTAAGTAAGTTTCATTACCTCATCGTAAACCTTGGGGACAAAGTTCCTCATGCGCTTAGGGGGCCACTTTGGAGTTACCTGGCGTGACCAAAGTTGTGGAAGTTAGATTAAGTGACATTTAAATAGGCAATCTTCCCCAAAAGGCGGTAAAAAAACTAGTGAGTATTTGAGAAACCATCACATGCGAAGAGAAAGGCCAAGGTGGAGCGACAAGATAACAACACAATGCAGCATGCTAGAACCCTAACATAACTTTTAATATATATTTGTTTAGTCTACTTTTGACTCTATATGACTAGTATTGTGGGGTGTGGGTATTTCCACCCTTTTTTGGGGGTACTATCAACATTAAACTATATATTTTTACTAATCAAAATGACATAATTTTTATTAAAAAAATCCAAAATTACCAATCACTTTCACGATTTGGATTTTAAGTTTGTGGGGTTTGAGGCATTTGGACTTTCGAGCTGCTAGTGATTATATGTATTGTTTGGCTTTCCAAGTCACGAGCTTTCTCAGTCATCATGGAATTCAATGAATGGAATATGAAATAGAAAGCTCGAGCTGCTCGTAACGTGACTGGCTCTCCAATGCTCCGTATTTATTCGCTTCACGGGACGACAGCGTGTGATATCTCGCATAAATCCAGTGGATTCCCTCGAAACCAAACCATTTTTTTGTCTGCTATGTTGATTGCAAATGCGCAATGCAGAACGTGACCATGAAAAAGTGGGTAACTGAATTATGTATCTTTGTTTTGGAATCCTTTCTCGTCCATATATACTACAAACAAACAGAGACGACAAAATGGTCGTTTACCATGCAACTGAAGTTGCAAGAAACATTGCAGCTCTGTCAGATTAAAACACAAAACAGTTAATGCCAACTCCGTGAACCTTCTTAGCGCACCACGTGAATTGCTCTAAAAATAATGTCATTTGTCCCACGTATAATTGATTCTTCAATCCAATTATCTGGTCGTTCTATTGATGGACCACTGAATGAATGTGATCACAAAATAATCTCCTACACAGTTTTTTCCCAGAAACATTTGTTTTTTTCTCTTTCATGATAGGAATGCCTTCAATGGCCGATTTTCTTATACTGAGATTATCACTACTTTTGCTTATTTTTGGGTGTGGAGGGTTGGAATTAGGTGAAGAGAAATCTAGTTACAGTTATGTCGATTCAACTATTTTCGACGTTTTTTCTTATGGAGCCAAGGGGATGGTGTAACGAACGACGTGAAGGTAACTTAACTTCGTTAACGTTACAGAGTTTAAAGACTTCAAGCTTCCACAATCCATAATGTTAAAAAATAGAGACTTTCAGAATGGGTTTTGGAACCAACTTGTAATTTTTTCGAAAGTCTCTATGTCAGAGATTGTAATTTAACATAGATTATTTTATGAAGCATGATAACAGGCATTCGAGGCTGCATGGCAAGCTGCCTGTAGCGTGGAGTCTGCAGTAGTTGTTGTTCCGGCTGAATTTCGGTTTCTGGTTGGGCCTATTTCGTTTTCTGGACCTTGTCAACCCAATATCATTTTCAGGTAACTCAGTAACTTTTGATATAAACAAATGTAACTATTTCAAGAGTAAGTTTATGGGAGCCCACTTTTCATTTGTTGTTAATTGATCAATGTTCAAGCAGTTTGTATATTTAGCACTTTTTGATATAGATGGGTATTAAATAGTGGACAGTCAACGAGAATATGTTATTTCATTCACGATCGAACAAGAACACTACATCTCTTAATGTAATTATCACGATTTCAGATACAAGGAACGATAATAGCACCAACAAGTCCTCGAACATGGAATGCTGGTTTGCTCCAGTGGATACAATTCACCAAATTGAACGGCATCACCATCCAGGGGTCTGGCACAATCGATGGTCAGGGATCTGTTTGGTGGGGACTTCCTGGTGAATACCACTATGACTATCAGGTACATTTTTCACCAATGAAAACTTTTTAAGCTCTTCCGATATAAGTGATGAATAGACCTATCTATATATTAAAGTATTCAATTAGAAAAAAAAATCAACCTTCCTAAAAATAATATAATTAAACTAATTTGTATCCATCTCAGCCTGAGATAAGTAGCATAATCTGCATCCAAAGTTACTTTGTTGTTTAGCATGCCTGGAATTTAGAACCACTACAATTAAATAAAATAAAACTTACGTTTTTGAATAGAAATGTTAGCACAGTTAAAATGCAATGTGCAAATAAACAACTAGCAGTGTTTTATCTATTTGTATGTATTAAATAAACAGGTATTCCAAAAAGTATGGTTAAAGGTTTTTTTAAGGATGTCAACTTTTACACACTCACATAAACAGGTGGTATGTTGGAGAATAAAATAGCATATTTCTGTTGACAGTCACCAGCTTAATATAAATTAACACTAAAAAAATATTGAATATATAAAGTTGTTAACATCTATAAGCTCTTCCAAATTTTACTTCTTCGTATAGATATATTAAATATATCTATCTTTCGTATACCACAATTATTAGTAACTACATTATTTCTTCATAAATTTCTCAATGAATAGGGATAGGTGGTGTCAATCTAATTATATTAGTGTATAAGACTAAAAACATATATCATGAGAAAAACGATTGAACTTCTAACTCAGATCTATATGGTCAAAGTCAAACTATTATAATTTCTCCATTACTAACAGTCAAATGGATGTCACATTTAAAATAAGAATTAAAAATAAACATATTCAAACATTACAACTCACCAACACCCATCTGCCTTTCAACATAAAAGTTAAACTACAGACCATCAAGCCCAAAAATTAACACTTTGTAACCTGTTTTTAGTGTTTCAAACAGTAAAAAAATTGTAAACCTTTAAATTTTCTGGTACATTTTCATCAAATACAGACAAACATGAGTTTTAATGACGAAGATTTGAATTTAAACACATCAAAACTTTCAAAGGGCAAGTTGCCCTAATATTTAGGGGCAATACTTCATTTCGAAGGACCATATTACGGTAGTTTTGCAAAACCATCTAGCTTCTCTGTTATCCCTATAAAACAAAGGCCATACATGATACCCAGCTATGCAATAAAATCTGAGCTTTTTGGAACACTTGAATAGCACCCATTTGCACATCATATGGGAACAATGCTGCCTTGAACCGCCACCAGTGTTTTTGGGCTTTGGCATCCTCTCCTCATTCTTCCTAATCTGCTGCTTCATTACTAGTTCTGAACATTCTCTCCAACTACTTGATATCAAGTCCAAAATTCTATCAACAAGTAAATCTGGACCTTGGGAAAGCTTAAATAGCATAATCTATTTCCGCACATATCAGAGAAATGCTGCCTTAAATCACCCCCACTTATTGGGGTTTGGCATCCATGTTTTGATTTTCTCCGTCATCTTCTCATTCTCCCACTGCTGTTTCATGATGAGTTCACCGCAGACTCTTCAACAACCTGATATCAATATGAGAGTCCAGTTGGCACTTAAAACCTGAACCATTGGAAAGCTTGAATAGCATCCATTTACACATCATATGGGAACGATGTTGCCATGAACCATCCACAGATTTTGGGGTTTGGCATCCATGCTTTGGTTTTCTTCATCCTCTTCTCATTCTTCCTATTCTGCTGTTTCATTACCATTTTACCGCGGACTCTCCAACTATATGATATCAAGCCCAAAGTCCTATTGGACATTAAAACCTGAACCTTTCAAAAGATCAAATAGTATAATCCATATACATATCATATCAGAGCCATATTTCCTTGAACTGCCCCAAATTTTGAGGTTCGACATCCATATTCTAGATTTTTCCACCATCATCTCATTCTTCCACACTGCTGTTTCATGACCAGTTCACCAGTCCTCAAATGATAGATACCAAGCAGAGAGTCCAATTGGACATTAAAATCTGAACATTTGGAATGCTCGAATAGCATCTATTTACACATCATATTGGAGCAATACTTCCTTGAACTGCCCCCAGATTTTGGGGTTGGCATTCATGTTTTGGTTTTCTCCATCCTTTTCTCATTCTTCCCACTCTGTTATTTCATGACCAGTTCACCCCCGTCCCTCGTTATCAAGCCTAGGGTCTAATCGGCGGTTACAAAGAAGGTTCACCCTAGTGTTTGGTCTATCAGTTAAATTAGTTTATCCTAGCTTCTTAACTTCTTAATTAGTTACGAGGTATAATGTTTCGACAATCCAACTACATGATTTTGGGATTTGGCATCCACAGATTTTGGGGTTTGGCATCCGTGCTTTGGTTTTCTTCATCCTCTTCTCATTCTTCATACTCTTCTGTTTCATTACCAGTTCACCGCAGTCTCTCCAACTACATGATATCAAGTCCAAAGTCCTAATGGACATTAAAACCTAAATCTTTCGGAAGATCAAATGGTATAATCCATATACATATCATATCCAAGCCATATTTCATTGAAGTACCCCAAATTTTGAGGTTCAGCATCCGTGTTTCAGCTTTCGCAACTATCATTTCATTCTTCCACACTGCTGTTTCATTACCAGTTCGCCGCAGTCCTCAAATGATAGATACCAAGCCAAGAGTCTAATTGACAGTTAAAATCTGAAAATTTGGAACGCTTGAATAACATCTATTTACACATCATATTGGAGTAATGCTGCCTTGAACTGCCCCAAGATTTTGGGATTGGCATTCATGTTTTGGTTTTCTCCATCCTCTTCTCATTCTTTCCACTTTGTTATTTCATGACCAGTTCACCCCATCCCTCCAACTACATGATATCAAGCCCAGGGTCTAATTGGCGGTATAATGTTAAGAGGCATAATGTTTCCACAATCCATATGATGAGAGCGAGCTTCTGTGTGAGGATTTTGAACTGACATTCTAGATCACACTTTGTGATCCATCATCAAGACTTGAAAAGAATTAGTTAGATAATCATCATCATTTTTAAATGACTAATTAGTTACCAACTTGGATGCAGATAAGCAGCAAGAAGACCAAGACCAGTAAAATGCCGAGCATTAAGCCCACTGTAAGTTTAAGGAAGCCCGCTCAAGCACTTGCAGATGTACATGCATTTCATTTTATTGATATTAATATTAGTAATGTGCAGGCTTTAAGATTTTATGGAAGTTATGACGTGAGTGTTGAAGGCATAACAATTAAAAACAGCGCACAGTGTCACCTTAAGCTTGACAGTTGCACTTCGGCCAAGATATTCAACGTCACAATATCTTCCCGTGTGAGAGCCCCAACACAGACGGAATACATTTACAAAATTCCCAAGATGTGGAAATACATCATTCCACAATGGCATGCGGTAACTCAACGTGAACTGAACTTGAATGGTTATAGGTATAAGAGAGAGAGTATTTCCACATTCCATTTAAGTTTCAAGTGAATGTTTTTGGATAAATCTGTCTCAGTAAACTAACTAGGGATGACAGTGAACGGTCCATGTTTCTTTTAATGATGGATCACAGGATAATTTGAAATGTCAATAAAAATTCTCTTGCAACTTTCTTAGAAAAATATTTTATCATACTATGGACTGTGAAAGCCTTAAATCTTTAATTATACAGTGGACTTGTTTGTAGCAGGCGACGACTGTATATCTATACAAACAGGATGTGCGAATATTCGTGTGCACAACATCGACTGTGGTCCTGGTCATGGTATCAGGTATTCTGTTCCACCACCACTCCTATCTATCACATATGTTAGCATTAGTTCCCATGGCCTAATCTAAATAGTTTAAACAGCCGATGTCAATGCATCAACTCCTACCTATCACTAAGTTAGCAGGGTTGATATGTTGATCAACTAATGGGCTATTTACTAATTTTTCATTTTTTAGTTAACATTTCAACTCGTTATGTTGATCAACTAATGGGCTATTTACTAATTTTTCATTTTTTAGTTAACATTTCAGCTCGTTAATATTTTGAAATTAATATTTTGAATTTTCTTTAGTGTAAACCAAGGCCATTTTGTGTACTTCTTGTACAGTGCACAGAAACAAAGCTCTCCTGTATTTTCGTTTCCCTCCAATTGTTGTCAAACTTTGTAAATAGTGCTACCTGGTAAGGACCTTTAATGGTCCATTATTTTCTTCCTAACAATTTATGGTTTGTAATTGCAGCATTGGAGGGCTTGGGAAAGACCAAACAAAAGCTTGTGTTTCAAATATCACAGTCTACGACAGCTATATTGAGAATGCATTAAACGGGGTTAGAATCAAGACATGGCAGGTGATTCAGAAAGACTTTAAATTGTCAATGAGTTGGTGTTGATTGGTTGTTAATATATAGATTGTCTAGTATTTTTGTGTAGTTGAGTGTTCAAATAATGTGTTCAATGTGATTGTCATTGTTTTTCTGTTGCGTGCTCTCCTAACACCTACTTTTAATGAATAATCTGTAATATTTCTTTGAAAGTAATATACATTTATTTCATATTACAACACAGGGAGGAGTGGGATCTGTGACAGGGGTTTCATTCTTCAACATACAAGTGTCGAACGTGAAAGTTCCAATTGTGATCGATCAATTTTACTGCGACAAAGGAAATGCTACAACCAAACATCAGCAGTGGCCATAGCAGGGGTGAAATACCAGAAAATAAGAGGTACATATGGGGTAAAAGCCCTTCATCTTGCTTGCAGTGACAATGTTCCATGCACGGACGTTACACTAACAGAAATCCATCTTCAACCTGTGACAAGGATTCTTCAGCAACCTTTTTGTTGGAAAACCTATGGCAAAACACAGACGCCCTCTATTCCACCTATATATTGCCTGCACACCGGGAACCCTTTCAAAAATGGTCAACTCCAATCCCATCATGATACATGCACCTGAAATCACAGGATTTTTCAGCAACCTTTCTGTTGGAAAACCTATGGCCAAATGCAGACACCCTCTATTTCTCCTATAACGTGCCTGCACACCGGCACTACAGGTAAACACAGATGCCCACTATTCCATCTATATCTTACCAGAACATGGGTAACCCTCTAATAAATGGTCGACTCCAATCTCATTGTGATACATGCACCTGGTGCATAAGGTTCACAATGGTCAAATTTGAAGGGCCAGTTTTAACTTCAAATTGAAACTTGTATATATTCACCCATTTCTTGCATAGTAATAATATTTCAGCTTAAAAGATTAAATTAAGTATGCACTTCATTTATTTTATTTATTGATGAAATAGATCTTATAATAAAACATCAAGTATTATGATACAAGATTATCCAAGAAAATAGGGTGGTATGGGAGCACGCCCCAAAGCCACGAAACAAACTAGGTCGAAAAAGGATCTATGAACAAAACAATGGAGCAAAGCCTAAAAGCATGATCTACTACATCAATAAGAATGATAGAAACAAAAAAAAAAAAGAGTAGTCACTGCAAATTGATACCTGCCGGGCGACGGATCTTGATCATGCACTGCCCAAATTTGGCAAGTCTTTTCTTGTGTCGAGAAGATTCCATCAGAGCCTCCATAGAGCCTTTCTTCTTGATCGCCTCTGTCGGGGCCTACGACGAAGAGATGACAAGTGCGGGTGGGGAATTTGTCCGTGGCGGGCAAGCTCCACCCATTGTGGGTGATGGCAAATTAAGGCCAATGAGGTGGGGGAAAGCCTCATCCCCGTATGTGTGGAGATGGAGGCGGAGTAGTGTCCCACGGTGGGTGACCAATCTTGAGAAGCGGCGAGTACAACTCTGGGGGCTGGAGCGGGAGCAGCTCCTACGCCTACCACCTCTTTGTGGACCTTTGTTGCTTCCAAAGGGTGGGGAGCGTGATTTGAGGACGGAGAAACACAAACAACGTTGCACGGTGCATCCCAGTGGCGCAAAAGAGTTTGGAGATGTTCCACCTCTAAGGCCACTTTGTTGGCTTGAACTTGAATTTGTAATAACACATTGGAGATGACCATGGATTTGTTATACATAGAGAAATATTGATCCATAATAGAATTAGTAAAAAATGAGCATTACTTTCTTTCCATATCTAAATAGAATTTCCCCTGTAAAAGCATGCCAAATTAGGGTAAAATTTAGTGGCATCATGGAGTTATCTCATAAAAACACATGTTGCCAAAAAAACCCTCTAACCGAAAGCGGGCGGAAAAATGAATGAATCCAAATCTAGGCATTTTGGGATTTGGAACAAAACCATAAAATGTGCAATAAGGTTTCCAAATGGCCACAAAAGGGACATTTCAAGTATCATTCATCTAATTTTTACAGATTTCATATTTTAGGATAGGTTTGAATCTATTAGGATAGATGATCAAACAAATTAAGTTTTAAAAAACTCCTAAAATTAAAATTTTGCATAACATTAATGTTTTTCAATCACAATCTTTATTTTCTACCCAAAATAACTTTGAGTTATTATTGGGATTATGTCATATTCAAAACAATCAAACATTCCAATCGCAATCTTTATTTTCTACCCAAAGTAACTCTCAATTATTATTGGGATTATGTCATATTCAAAACAATCAAACATTTTAGGTATTTTAATTAAATAATTTAAATTATAAAAAATAAAGATACTAGTGAAATATTTGAAAGCCGTTTGTGACTCTAGAAGGTTATAATTAGTCTTGATCAATAAATATCGTCAAGATATTTCCCTTATCAAATAGTAGCCATTTACTAAAAAAAAAAAATAAATTCTTGCACGAACATTATTTTACCACACATAATCACACATTTAACATAACACAATAAACAATTTAGTACCTAGATCAACAAAACAAATAACAAAATTCTTGTTTAGAATAGCTTGAAAAATACTTCCATTTGGCTTAACATCAGATTTAACATAATGTAAGCTGAAATACATATAAAATAATATTTTATATATAATAATATGACTATGAATTATGCATATGCCAACAAAAAAGTATGCTCTACAACGTACAACTACAATTTTAATAGTTGTTATGATCTTAATGTTACACGAGCGTAACAATTGATTTAAAGAAACTTAAATCTTTATCACATGATTGAGATCAAATGAACATAACAAGATAACAAACAAGCAAGTGTGTGAGATAATAAGAGTGATTTAGTTTGTATTGGTAGATTTGGGCTGATTTTTTGTTGGAAAATTACTAGAACGGGTTGGATATGGATTGTGTAAGCTTTTTATGGAAAACTTAGATCTGAAACCTCTTCGGACAAGACCGCATGAGATGAGGATAGGACCGCTCGAGCACCTTTGGTGTCTAAAATGGGCACTAGTGTCTAGGCAAAGCAACTCTTCTTTTGATCTATTCAAGGTCCGAACTTAGCTTCTTCCTTTATTCATTTGTCACATCCACTTCGTTCGAGGATTCATGTGTCACACATGTACCTACAAAAAAAAACCTAGCTACTTGCACAAGGCTCAAAAAAACATTAGATGGAATAAATAATGCATATACATGAGTCGAACTAACCTCGCGGTTTACCCCAATGTGATTTTTGCCAAGCATTGCACTACATTTCGAGACTCTATGTAGTTATCGTGTCTATCATGATTTGAATTGTGTCCCTTAAAGCTAGGTTTCCCTTGTGCGTCGCACCAATATAGTGGGCTACATCTACTTTACCCCTAAAATGACTGTGTGATATGGAATTCAAAAACATCCCCTCTTATGCAGTGAATGATGGAACCCGAATGCAGCCCTCGAATGTTGCTCTTTGCCCAAGTAGTAGATAGTAAGTATTAGTCTCAATTTCCTAGCCTCTAGTGATAGTAAATAAGTCATGTATATATATGTTTCCCTTGTTTGAATTTCATCATTAACAACAAGAAAATCTGACCGAAAGTAACAAGAAAGATATTATAAAAGGTATTAAACGATGTGACATTTGGAAATTAGGAAAAGGACAGAAGCACCCAAAGGGGACAATAGCACACAGGAACTCCCGACCCGAATGGGTAGTCTTGTTTGGGATTTTCGGAGAGGATATAACAGTAAATATAGAGTTGGGTCATATGTTTTCTAATGTCTAAGAGTAAAGTGTCCATTCTAGAAAAGTAAATAAGAAGAGTGTGTAAGAGGATAAAGCAATGTAAAATCAAAACACGTGTTGTTAACATCTAGTTTTCTCACTTAGGAATCATGCATATGACGACATAAATAGGGCCCTACTTTGTAAATATAAAGTGTGTGATTTCATGACTACATTTTCCCCCACTTTATGTTGGTGAATGAATATTTGGTAGCATAAAGTAAATAAGAAGAGTGTATCTTGTGGAGAGCTAAAGGGATTTTTAGAATCGATAGCGTGCTTGAAAGTAGGGTTCATTTTAAGAGACCTCTTGGAAATTGGAGGTGGAAAATACCTGGCGAATATCCCCAGACTGGTTTCACTGAAAGGTGAATTTACCAATTTTTCATAATTGAATTTTTGCCCGCTTTTTTTTTAGTTAGAGAGCTGCAAAGTTCTGAGACAACGGTGCATGTCAATGAGCCTTGTTGATGCACGTCAACAAGTCTTGTTGATGGGTGTCAACAAGGCTCGTTGACACACGTAAATAAGTGTCCATTGACGTGCGTCGATAAGGTCCATTGACACATGTCAATAAGGTTCGTTGACGCGTGTCAAAGAACCTTGTTGGCCGCGCGTCAACAAGATTCATTGGCGCACATCACATCAAGGCTCGTCGATGCGCGTCAACAAGGCTCGTTGGCGCTTGCGTCAACAAGGCTCGTCAACACGCGTCAAGCGAGCCTTCAAAACCCTAGTTTTGTCCTATAAATACCCTCCCACCGGTCATTTTCACGTTTACACTTTCCGGCTCTCAAATTTTCTTGTATACAGGAATCCATTATCCAGGTCAGGTACAATCAAGCTCAAGGACAACTACAATGGCGACTACAAGTGCATCCCAAGCTTAAGAAAAAAATCAAGAGGAAAATCCAGTCAACCCACAACCTCTATCCACGGGCAAGATACTCTACAGGAACCCTTTGTTCCCCACATCCAGATTGTTTTACAAATGAATTTGGAATACAAGGATTTGATCGATGCATGTGAGTTTGGTGGGCTCGTTAAGATGCCCCATTTCAAAACAAAGACCATGATATTTTGAACTACCTTCTCTCCTCATACAATACAGAGGATGGCTTGTTTAATGTTACTATGGATGACAGTCGAATGTTTCAATTCGGTATTGACCCAGCTGATATTCATTGGTTTACAGGCCTCCCATTCAAAAATTTACCCATTGTTACAACGAAGGCAACACTCGTCGAAGACGATAAGAAATACCTCGAATCGACTTTCGGTTTCCATGTTGATTATAAGTGTAAACTATTTTCATTCGTCATTTTGTATTCAGTTTTTGATTTTGATACAATTCAAATTTATATTAATTCAATAGTTTTTGGCATTTACAGCTCATGTCAATAAATCCAAACGTGGTGTGGATATGCGAGGAATTGCACACCACTTTCTTTTTGCCATGATTTCCTTCTTTCAATCAGAATAGTTTTGCGGGTAGGTCGGAAAACAAATATACCAAAGCCCCGGGCCATTGCATACATTCTTTGCAACTATCGTGAAGCAAAAATTTGATTGGTGCACCTTTTTTATAAAAAATAAAATAAGAACTAACATTACAAATGCAAAGCTTTCAGAAAAACTAGTCATTCATGCCACAAACTATCTCCTTGGCCTTTATTACAAGGCTCTTTTAAATTTAAAAGACAAACCAATTCCCACTTGCACGGACAAGGCATTGATGAATTTGTCAATTCCATTTCAAGAACAACAGGTATAAACTATAAATTTTGTATTTTGACATTAGACTAACAACAAGTATTAACTATTTACTATTTGTAGAGAGAAGATTTTGGAGGCCCTTCCCCAAAAAAAAAAAAAGGCGACATCAAGAGGAAGAGGCCAACAACACGCTGAGGCATCGAGAGATTCACAATCTGAAATGGAAGTTCACTCATCTCCGAACCGCCAACCGTTTGAATTCGTTAAACGCCTGAGAAGTAAATAACCTTACATGTATTATTTACAAATTCCAAATTTGTATTTTCATTTTCCCATTTAAATTTTACCATATTGAATTGACATACAATCATATATTGATGACATTGCGAGGACTTTGGACCATACACTGCTTCTCAAAGTCAACCATCTTCCCTAACTCACTTAGTTCACCACATGCATTTGTGTCTTCTTAACAACCACCTCAAGTAATCACAAGAGCAGATGACTCAAAAACCACCAATTCTTTTGCTCCAACACGGCCACCTCAAGTACCGTGACAAGCTACCCCTCAACAACAAGGTACAATTTTTGAATAGTACTTCGTTTAATTTCATAGTTTTTACATAGTTCTCTATTTTTTCGTATGATTTTTCTTTAACTTTTCAGCACATTGTAGTCCGTCGCCTCATACGTACAAACAGATAGCACCACCCCCTTCTCTACCAATAATATTCAAAATTCCAACCAGAGGATCAAGAAAAAAGAACATTGGTAAACGCATGCCAATTCCTCCGGCCCCTAGTGGGACACTAAACATTGCCTCCTCATTTTGAATTCCAACCCTCTCACTTGGTGGCTTGCCTAGCACAACATGGGCATATCGGTTTTAAATAATATAAATTTAGATGAAGATTACTTGGGCATTGATAGCAATGACCCAACAAGATTTTTCAATACATGTGAGATGATTCAAGGCCAACAGGTATACTTCTATTTCAACATAATTTATTCAACTTTCATTACATTTCACTTTAGATTTATTTTTCTGAATATTGATTTATTTTATCACAAACAAGATCAGGCCACCCAAAGGAAAAAACAAGTAGCGATCAATCAACCCAAAAGCCCCCATACCTCCCAACAAGATCATCTTCTTCAGATACAGATGGTGAATAGTTTCTACCTTTTCCTTTAGAGAAATTAATTGGTTATGATTTTCAATCCCATGTCGATGAGTTTATTCTACCTCATATCAGTCAGCTCATAGAATGGGAGAGAAGGACTAAAGTTCTTATCAATGAGATTATTAGTCGTTATAAAAATTATTGGCAAAGGGATAGTTTATACGCTGCAATCCAGAATCAACCTGCGAAGATGGATTCCTTACTTACCCAAGTAAGAAGTGGGATTGTCACGTATAACAACTATAAATAAGAAATTTTCGATAAGACATTAAACAAATTGGAAAATATTAGTCTTTGAGGCCGGGCATATTTTAACAAATGGTCTAAGGACAAGTATCAGTAGCGATTGCAAATGCCAAGAGAGATAGAGCAGTCATAAGTATTATCACTTTCAAACAATATTTTTTGTTAATTTGAAGTTTTCTTATTTTAGTAATATGTTGAATTGACATCACTTTTTTTGTGCAGTTGAAATATGAAAATTTGAAGAGTCAAGCAAAGGTTTTCCAAGTTCACTTGGAAAGCTGTGAAAAACGATTTATCTGCAACAAAGAATTTGAAGGAAAATATTGTTTTGGTTAACAAACAAAACAATACACTGAAGCGGATAATTAAAGAGCATGGCTTCAACCCTGAAATTTTATTCAAAACCAAGGCAACTGTTGATCCAAATTTGTTATCCCATGGAGATGCGACAAAGCAAGAAGAAAGAATTTTAAAGAATCTAGATAGTGTTGCGGAAGATCTCATAAGTTCTAGGATTATTTCTGCCATTGGGGAAAGGGGTACATGCGGAGAAGCCATTGGGGAAAGGAGTACAGGAGTGGAAAGGGGTACAAAAAATTGAGGGTTGAAAATTTTCATTATTGAGTGTGGAAACTTGAAAAATAGAATCTATATTTTAAAATTTGAAACATTGAATGTTATGGTCATGGCATTTGAATTTTATTATCTGGATTTGAAATTTGAAACTTGAATTTGATAGCCTTTGAAAATTTTAAATACTATATAATCTTTAATTTTATAACTTCCTATATATTATGTATAGAATTTCTAGATTGTATATGGTGTTTATGTTTCTTCTCTACTTGTAATGATGATTGCATTAGATGTGGATGATGATATTACAATAGAATCATAGTCTTATAGATATGGATTATCATGAATTGTATGTGGACGTAGATTTAGCTTCAAACACGACCATGGAATCGGATGATGATAATGGATAATTGTTTTAAGAAAATTTGGAATGTAGTACGACAGAGACATTTAAAAGTTCTCAAAATCTTCTTCTCTATACTTGTAATGATATGATGACATTAGAATGGATAAGATACATTTCTGCACATTTAAAATAGATAAATAATTGTTTTAATAATAATTGGAGTGTCAGGATTATGATAATGATATGATGAATTTAATAATAATTGGAGTGTCAGGATTATGATATGATATATATGGATGATGATGAATTTTATGTGGATGTAGATTTAGCTTCAAGCACGATCGTGGATGATGAATTGTATAATGGATCATGGATTATGAATTGTATAATATGGAAAAATCTTCCTCTCTTTGTAAAAATCGATTGTGTGATTTTATCCCACAAAGTTTAAAAATATATCAAAGCATTTTACAAATATAAAAATAAAATAAACATAATTGTAAAAAATCAAGAAATGTCATATGATAGGGTTTAAGTTACCTCTAGTGTTTTAGATGGCATGTGAAATGATCCTTCGTAGTGTGCTAGATCTTTGATTTAAGAAAACTCAACATGAGAAATGGATTAGTAGATAGATGGGTGAGTTGCCTGACATTGTCAGTCCGAGAAGTGCGAGCTTCCTTGGATGGATGTCAACCCACGTTTTCAAAAAAAAAAAAGATGAAATAATTGTATTTAAATAAATGTAAATATATATACATGTAACATCTTTAATGATAACAAGATTTGAAACAAAATTTAAGGTGACAAACAATAAAAGTAAGGTGAAGGAGATACCTATTTAAAGTTGAAACAATCCATTATCAATAGCTTCTTCAAACTTGATGTTCTCTTCTGTAGAGTGTGACGATGTGCTAATTCCACTCTCATCGTTGGGAACAGTTGTACTTATAGTTGTATTATTCACACCTCTTCTTTCGGAAAGGGAATTCTAATGTGTAATTGCTCTATTGAAAGGAAAGGTTTCCATGGAGTAGCGAGATACATAACACCTCATGCAACTTTCCAGATTTTTATCCAGCATGTTTCTCAGTTTTGATTTTATAAATGATAAAGCACTTGAAAACCCTTTCATCCTCCATAGACCCCAAAATCATTATTTGGCATAACTCATATAATCTGAAATATTCACTGATATCTTCTTATAAGATATGACTTTGATAGATTCCTCGTTATAGCCTTGTAATAGCACCACTTTCAGAAGGTTCGTCTAAATTTTTATATTGGTTCCTCATTGTTGTTGCAAAATTTGTTGATTGAAACTTTAATAAATCATCATTCAGTATACCTTTGATTTCCATACCCTTGAACTCTGAAGTCTTTGTGAAATGTTCCATTATTGTACCCATGAATTTATGGAAATGCTTTCTTACAATGTCTACACGACCACCTTCAGTATTCCAAAAATTAGGATTCATCACACCCATTGCTTCAAGAATTTTATCTTTGGAGAAACGTTCTCTAATTTCTTATGATAAGGATTATGAAATTTTTTTAAGCTTTATTCTTGTTTCAATTGTAACAAAATCAAAGAGATTACGTGTCATGGAAACATCTTCTCATTACGATCTGTAATATCTTGGACGTTTTTACAAAATGTGCGTGGTATGTCCCTCCCATTACAAAGTGATGCAGAGGTGATCATGGATATTAAATCTCAAATAGTTCTTTGGGATTTTTAAGATCTAATAAAGCTTTCAAATTCACGAACACATGTGTATCAAAACTATCTTGGGAACAGTACAATATATCAAGACTTTGACATACCATTTTCTCATCCGTATAAAATCAACAATATAGATTAATCTCCCCTGTGCATGATTCATCAGTGTATTGATCTCCTGCAACATTGGAAGAATACCAACCAATGTAAGCAATGTCTCTAAATCAGTTAAATGAAACAACAAGTCCCTCACCCTATCAACTTCATGACAATATTTGTGCATGAAACCAACCAACGAAGGATACTCCTCACGAACTCTGCATGTAGGTTCATACAAAGAGATCCATCTCGTCTCAACATCTTTCAAATTTTTTTGCCATTTGTAATTCCAATTGTGAATTTCTGGAACTCAAGAAATCACTTTGGGCTGCTTGCCATATAGGCATGAAGTTCTCTTATAAGGTCTTCTAATTTAGCAACATTTTCGTAGTTGTTTACCATTTTATACACTAAATTCATTCTGTGAACCATATAGTGAATTGGTAACATATATGGGGCCACTGTTGTTTGTAATCTAACACACAGCCCTATTCGGTGACCCTACATGACAGATGCACCATCTGCTCTGATGCATACCAACTTCATAGCAATTTCATAATCAATCATTCCAACAATATCTTTCAAATGAGAAACAACTATTTTATGTAGGTTTTCGACATTACAATTTTCAACCATTTTCATAACACCTAGTAGATGAGGTGTCCTTATATGATTTTCTAAAGTATAGACGTGGATACATACGCGTATGCGGTGTTGTCATCATTGTCACTTCATCAATCAAAGAGAGATAAACTCTTTTTTACATTCTCTTTCAAATCTTCATTCTCTATCATCAAAAGGCATTTTGTCATTTCTCATCCACTACTTTCAGACCAATGAGACTGAGGTACGTTCGGCATTCCATTATATTGATACAAAACTTTGAAATTGAAGAAATCTAAAATCACTCTTCCTTTCTTTAGTATGTGAAATAAAGTAGAGAACTGTATGAGTTTTACATGTAGATTTGTTTGATTCATCTTACCAATTTGCGATGTGATCATTCCTCCCTTTTCCATGAGATGTCTACATTTTTCGCTCTACTTCATAATCTACTACGTATTTAACATGCATGCATTCTTTTCAGTTTTCCACTGTGTGTTTTGATTTTCGGCCATCCACCCCTGTTATGATCAAATATTGTTTTTCACAATGTTTTTCTATAGTGTCAAACTTCATTTGCATTTTTGATTGCTTTCCCAATGTTCACGTACATATTGTACATGTACATGCAAATGGGATCTCTTCGAATTAGATGATTTTACACATTCAATAAATAGAAATTTGATAGCCCAATCAAACTTGTATGTCCTGCCAATGGTCCACATATTCTTTTTCATTTTCAATGTTTTACTTTTTTAGTAGAATTTTGAGCAATATCACAATCACCTAGTTTCCTCTTTCATGAACCAAAATTTGAATTTGATTTTTGTGTTCCATTTTTTTGAGTATTTGTATGTGTGATATCTTGATGCACTCCTAGTTGCACCCCAACAGGAAGAATATCTTCAGGATCTGGCATCTCAATAGTTATATCTTCAAGATTTGGCATATTATCATAGGTGTCATTTGTTTGATACTATGCAAAATGCATGTCCACCTCAATATTACCTTCCACATAGTCAGTATTTTGATTCTTTCTGGTGGCAGCTATATGGTTGTTGGTAGTTGTAATATTTGTATCAGCAGAGTTTCCAAAATACTTGAACAAGGACTTCTGAGATTTCTTAGTTACTTTTAGGGTCTTCGCATTCTGAGGACTAGCACCTTCCATTATTCTGAACAAAGTCTTGCATCAGCAAAAGAACCAAGTTACACGTCAGAGAAAAATTCCTATCGCACGTCAAGCAATACCTCTTTTTCACGCGTTAATTATGTCCCCGCCACGCATCAACAACTAACACCCTTGTCGCACGTCAATGTAACCCCCTTGTCGTGCATCTACAATACCTCCTTGTAACACGTCAACAACAAACCCCCTTTCCACACATCTACAATACCTCCTTTTCATGCATCAACTATATCCCTATCACACATTAACAACTAATAACCTTGTCGCGTATGTCCGTAATACCTCCTTTTCACGCGTTAATTATATCATTGTCACACGGCAACAACTAACCCCCTTATCATGTATCTGAAATACCTCCTTGTCGCATGTCAACAACAAACCCCCTTGTCACACGTTAGCAATACCTCCTTGTTGCGCGCGTCAACGCCTAACCCCTTATCGCGTGTCTACAATACCTCCTTGTCGTGCATCAACAACAAACCCCCTTGTCACACGTCTGCAATACCTCCTTGTCACACGTCAACAATGAACCCCCTTGTCGTAAATGCCGCAATACCTCTTTATCACGCGTCAACTATATCCCTGTCACATGTCAACAACTAACCCCTTTTTTTCGCGCGTCAACAGATATCATCATGTCACCCAAATCTAAACTACTAACAGGCTAACAATAATCTCTTGTGCTTAGAGTATGCGAGTTCATGGTATTGGTAAGCTACTTAGTGGTAGTATTGTAGTATACTACCCGACGAATCACCTAGGTTTTTATAGGATATGTTTTCAAATGTAGGCGAAGCCGACCCAAAAAAATATATATACTATAAATTTTAGGTGAACAGGACACCGACCCACTCCGAAAAAATCACCTTTTCAAATTTTCCTAAAATGAAAATTTCACCATATTATGAATATTCGCCACTAAAATTATCCCTAGCCGAAAGAGGAATATGCTTGATATTGTGTTGAATGGAGATTATGAAATGTTTATCGTGGAATCTAGAAGAGAGGATAAAGATCTTAGGGGTGACCTTATGTGCATAGTAGAAGTGATGTATGCATGTGTTCCTTGGATATTGTCTTTTCAGAGCATCATGTGTTTGAGATTATTCCTTGTTCCATTTGTGTGTTGCCTTTTTTGTTGGAGTAAGGTCGTACATGCAAAAGAAAATAAGTGTAGTCAATGCTCATGATAAATGAAATTGAACTTTAACTTAGTACATGTCAAAATATAAATGTGTATTGAAAAACAAGTGAATCAAGGATAGAATACACTTGTGTGCCGTGAGAGAAGAGATATAATTGTTCTGTATGTTTGCTACCTTGGAGATGGTTGGAATAGTACTAAGGATTCGGGCATCCTATTGCCTTGGTTTGTGTATTTAGGCGTTGTTTCATAAAACTAAGGATTTGAGAATCTTGTCACTAAACTAAGGATTTGAGCATCCTACCACCAAGGAAGAGTATTGGGAGAGTGGTCATCTTTTCTCTCCAACCCTTAACGCTTCCCACGGATAAGTTCCATTGCATATGGTCACAAACCCAATAGAAACTAGTCACCGATAAATACAAAGTAATTAGTTTCATTTCCCAAAGCTGTAGCGTTCCATGATTTTCTTCCTATTGTTCCTGATAGTAACCTATAACCAAGCATGTGTTGTTGGAAATTAGAAAATATTATCACTCAAAACCCGTTGATTATGCATTATAGTTATTTCTACCCTAGGATAGGAATGCAGGTGAGACATAGCACCCATCATTTCTATCTATTTTTGGCACTTTTGTCTTATACTAATTTTAGGCCCAATTTTGATTCGATCCAAAGTTGTTTATCCTAATGTTTTATTTACCGTTATGTATTTGGTATGTGAACTATTAAGAGGGTGAAGTAGACACTCGATTATTTCCCCCACTCATTTGGGGTGTGTGAGATGAACAAAAGTGAACATGGAACAAACGAGGAAAGATGAAATTGATGTGCACATCTGAAATAGAACTCATGTATGGGGAATATGGAATATACATGGTAACAACCATGGTATATGCAAACAAATGGGAAAAAGGTTAACCAAAATTGTTAGTCACAAATGATTATACACGATGCAATAGAAACAAGTTAAAACATACAATAATATGGAAAAACACATAACAAGTAGATGGTTGAATACATGGGACGCCACTCAAGATATCATAAGACACTTAAAGCCTTAAAAGAGATATAAGAAAACAAACAATTAAGCATAGGGCATTGCCCAGTAAATAATGACAATCAAGACATAAGAAAAGAAGACATAATATAAGGAAATAAGATAGCCATGGTTGGGAGTATACTGCAAGATAATTGTTACATGTGAAACACTCATTAGCATGTTAGAAAAATTGATAGTATGCCACAATGTATACATCTAGAAATAGGAATGAAAATAGTAGATATTGTAATGATATAACTGAATATAGAGGAATATTAAAGGTAGATTCCCCAAAGATCCTCATCGAGACTAGTATAGTACAGTTCCAAGCATCATACATTGTGTAGAAACCTATAAGTGATTTACATTCACCTCAAAAATTACCATGTGAATACGTATGTGTGTATGGAAAAATGATAAAACATACTATGAATCCAAGTAACATGATAAGTAATGTGCAACATATAATAGAATGAGCAAGCAAGGATACATCCAATCAAGATCTAAGCTAGTATTTTTGAATTTTTGCAAATATGTGAACATGAAATAGAACAACTAGGAGAGGGGAACAAGGTTGACCCCAAGTATATGTGTGTGCAAAGTTAGGTCGATGTCCTAAATTTTCCCTCAATAGTCTTGTTTGAAAATAGAACGAGAGTGTGTTATCGAGTAGTGAGAGGTGAGAATATTCCCCCAAATGTGAATGCCATGGTGATCTAAGTGATATCATTGAGAGAATCATCTAAATATGAAATATAGCCAACATGATTCATATTAGAGGCATAATATACAAAGTATTTTGTCCTATTATTGAAGAAACTTGTGAGTTGTAAGTCGTGCATGCCCATGACATATTATTCATTGATAAAGGTGTATCAGGGTGCTTATGTGCATTCCATTGTGACAAATTAGGAGTGTAATCAAGGAATGAATCATTACGAATAGCGATGGTCTTGGAGGCCATAGGATAAGTTAGAATAGTATTATGCATATCAATAGTACCACCAATGTAATCCAACCAAGATTGCCCAAGTGTAAGTGGAAAAGGTTGGGGATCAAGTGCAACCCAAACTGCATGTAAAAGACCCGTGTACTATAAGCTACTAGGAGAAATATATAGCCTTGATATTCACTATGTGGTGTGAGAAAAGGTATGATATTAGTAGGAGTGAGGCCCAAGTGGGTTAGAGCCTCATAGGTACATATGGTTTTAGAAATGAGGATCATAAGGTACATGCTGCCAATATTCTTGATTAATGTATAATGTGCAAGTAAATTGATCAAAAGAGGAGGGTAACCTAGAAGAAGAACTGTGAATAGGAGATGGAATGGGTTCAAGGGTGTGTACGGTATTATAATAAGGAATCAAAGTAGTAGTAGTAGCTGGTGGAGTGGGAGATTTAACCTGGTATTCACCATGACTTGTAGTAATGTAGTGTCCATGAAATAAGGATTCATCAAATTCCATGGGGGTAAAGTCCAGAGCATGAAGAGTGTCATCAGTAAGCTCAATAGTATCTTTTATTTCCCAATATTACACCCTAGGGGCCAAATAACAATGTTAAGGCAAGATGGATTTTAGAATGATAAATCTAAAGGGAAATGTCATTGTTAGCGGTATGTGTCTAACACTCTCATAAAACTAAGTTTGGGAAATTATTGGGAAACACCTTCACGAGAGAGGATGGTTAAACCTTGCTACTTTTAGCTATGCCTAAACCAAGGTGATAGAACCCAAGGGTGACATGAATGAGGGAGAGATATCATAATTAAGTCTTCTTCAAGGTGGGGGTAGGTCAATTTGAGCTAAGTATAGCCATGGATACAATACCCACTCATGCAAGAGTTGTCACACAGGTATTGCACATACTTAATGCATCAAACACATGTCACTAAAGATAGATAACAAATGATTCACATGCATCATCTCTACATAAGGAGCAAGTGAAGGATCTTGATGATGTTTGGAACACTAATCTTCACACATCAGGGAAATTGCATTCAAGATAAACAAAGGAAGTACAAATTGCAAACAAGCACATTTATGGTGAGAAAATTTCTCAAGGTGCTTGTAGGGGTAGGGTGGTAGGACACTTAGTTAGGAAAGAAGAATGGAGGATGGTTGATTTTGTAATAACAGTATATCAATGATTTCCATGATGGCACTGATATTTCCCCAAAATACAGAGAGCACATAATCAATTTAACACAACCTTTAAGAGAAAATTTACATTCATTGATACTCGATTCTCACAAATATTGCATAAAAATTTCAAGATTCCTAATGCAAACACTTGAGCAAACAACTCTAATGAATTATTTACTTCCTCTAATTCACACACCAAGATATTGTTAATGAATGAAAAAATGAATCCAAAGTAATCTTTCCACATGGGTTTTATAACTCCAAACCAAAATAATGCAAAGCATACACTACAAAAACAATATTCACGTAGTAACGAAAGAGATGCAATAACTAGAAGATGAATTTTTGTACTCCATAGATGTAATAAACATAAAATTGCAAAGTAAAATTATCTTGCCTTGATCATATATTCATATACACATAGTGGAAAACATGATTAAATCAAAGAATATTGTTCCATCAATATGAGTTTTAGTAAGGGGACATAAACAAATGCCCTCAAAACCTACTAATGGTTGTACAATGCAACCACCTTAGCATAATCTCAAAATTTGGAACAATTAACATTACCTAGCATATCAAAATTTGGAGCTAGAGAAAAACTATTAACAAAAACTACCAACCATTGACCCCTAGAATGAGGACATGCCCTCATTCTTATACAATAGTTCCCAAAGGGAATATAGAAAAATTCCCCAAAATTTCATGTGGAGAACAAAAATACATAACAAATGGCCCAAGGCTTTCCCTACTAAAAAGGGAGGAACACCAACCAAAATTATCATGTCTTTATTGGCCTAATCTGGATCAATTCCATCCTATGATTGTACTCGTGGTATTAAGAGAATATTCCTAGGCATAAACAAAAAAATGTCCTTTAACACCCATTCATCACCTGATGTGTGAAATACTTGAGAAGTTGTTACCTTCATGAAAACATTTGTGTTTATTTCTTCTCATGGTTCTATTATACGTACAATCATCTAGGTGGGATCTCCTTTTTCATCAAAATAATACAAAGATCGGGGCTTTCTTAAAGAAATAAATAATAGGGAAAGGATTGAATAATTATGTTGGGTCTACCTCAATCTACTTTCCCTTATATCTACCTTCCATCTTAGCCACATAAGCATCCAACTCTTTGAACATGTTGATGAGAGGCTTATCATCCGAAGTAGTATGGTAAAGAAATATAAGTTCTTGTTTTAATATAACTTCATCAAAATCATTGGTGATGAACCTTCTCTTCCTCGCCCTTTTGGCCAATTTTCTTGTAGCCCCCTCCATCTAACAAACATATGAATTGAGGCATAATTGAAAGTTGAGGAGGAAAAATCTGAATTCCCTTTGAAATGTTGGTGAAGGATCCCAATTAGACTTTCTACATCTTTTGCCCAAGGTTGAATGTACCTAGAATTAGAATCACCTTTTTAAGCCTTGAATAAAAATCATTGGTGTACTTTCTGTCTTTATCCCTCGTCTCATTTATTTTTTCAATGCAAACCCCAAGGTTCTCATTCTAAATTTTATTGACTTTGGAAACATATCTTGTTGCCCTTTACAATTTGGGGACACAATTCTTCACTCTTAACCAGCTGATCATCCAAATTACTTATTTCATCAAGTTTAGGTAAAATCCAGTTCCAATACTCTACCTCAATGTGAAATTTTTCAACTAAGTCCCTAGCATCTTCTATCTATTCTAACACTTGTTTATAACACTCAACAATGCTCCTAATAGTCCTACTACCTTTTCTCATTAATTCTTCCTCCCATTTGAGAGTTACCCCATTTATTGTAACAACATCATCATCATTTATCAATACCATGTTGGTGGCCTTAGAGGTGAGATCTTGTGTAGTTTGAGGAACTTGGACAAATTTCCTAAAAATGTTTGTCAGGGCCTCAACCTTCTCCCTTAGTTGTTCCTTTTTCTTCATGTCTTTTTCAACCTTTTTTATCACATCCTGGATTATCGTATTAAGATCATGTTTGAGCCCACGGTGGACTTCTTACCCAATGGGATGTGGGTAACTTGGAAATCAGCCATGGTTGCATTTTCTTTTAGAACTTCTCCCTGTGGAGTGGAAACCTCTAAATACCTTCTCCTTGACTTCCTACCAAAGTCCTAGACATAATTTTGTCCTTTTTGGGATGCCTTGAGGAACTTTGGGATGAATAGTTGATCAGATCATTAGTGTTTACTAACACCTTTACCTTTTTGCCTTAAAAGGGTTGCATTTGGAGATTTGGCAGCAAAAGCGGAGTCTAATACAACATCACCGCTCTTGACTAGGTATTGAATATAGTGTTTTAATCTTAAACACTTGCCGGTTTATGACCTTTTACGTGGTGAAAGATGCAAAATTCATTATCTCTAAACCATAACATGTTAGGTTCATTTTCCCCATAGGGTTTTGTTTTAGGGTATTTTACCATGTTTACGGCCTCTAACTATTTTAGTATGGACGATCTAGATTCAAATAGAGGATTAAAAGTATGACGTTTATACTCGGTAGGTGGATTTCCTTTGCAAGTTTCAAATGTGTGTGGTTCGAATTTCTTGCACTCGCTTAGAATCTACTATTCCATCATTAATGATGTTTTTGTTCTTATTCGAACAAACTTTGGCTTTTCGTTAGATTTAGAATCATTATGATCATGGGAGAAAGGTTTTAGAGTCCCCCTGGCTAACAATGTTTTTTCAATTTGACTCCCTTTTTCAATGACCTCTTCAAATGTGTTGCCACAATGCATTTGCAAGTGGAACATAATGTCTAGATAGATATTGTGAAAAAATATATTGATTAACTACTTTTCAAGTATGGAGCAAGGAAAGTGGCTAGCTAATCCTCTCGTCATTGTAAAAATGAAACGAAGTTTTCATTATTTTGTTGTTTGGCATTATAGAGATCTAACATGGTGACATCATTCTCAATATTGAATGAGAAGTGTCATACAAAGTGTTCAGCTAATTCCGGCCATGTAGATATAGATCCCTTGGGGATGCGCACAAACCACTCTAATGTATGTCCTCCTAAACTCCATGGGAAGAGACAGATAAGATAGTTGTCGCTATATGTGACTTCTTGGCATGCCATATAAAAATATTTTATATGGTCACAAGGGTCACCTTTTCCCTTATACTTTTCAAATTGTGGAAAATCAAAGTTTCGTGGGAAAGGTACCTATAGCATGGCCCTATCAAACGGATAAGGGCACAACTCATGAACTGGTATTTCTTACTCTTACCAGTTTTACCTTCTTGCAATGCTAGAAGGGAGGTCTTCATAGTGGACCATTCTTGATTAGGAGTGTATCTTGTGTGGGTGGAATTACTCTATACGTGGTATTAAATCTAGGTGTATTCCCACCCCTATTTACTATGATAATCTCTTCATAAGGATCTCTTTATGCCTCCCGTCAAGGAATATTTATTGGGAACTCATGAAATGAAGATTTAGGTTTTACCTTTGGTATGGCTTGTTTCAAAACTTTTGTCTGTTATTTTTGTATATGTGAAGCCAAACTTTCCAATTGGCGAGTAAGGGCTTGGACTGTTGTTCTAACATCACCTCTTGAATAGGTACTTCATTACGATTTTCGTTAGGAGGAGGTTGTGCATGATGAACATGTTCCTCATTGTCTTCATAACATATTCTAATAACAAGTACTCGGTAATATTCATCATTTTCAAAAGGTACCTCCTCATTATTTTGTGGTGTAGAAGTAGAGGCATGACCTGGATTTAAAATTTCATGAACAATACGATGGGGTTGGTCTACTTCTTCTTCTCCATGAACCATTCCAGAAATGAGAGAATGGTCCACTATGGAAGGTAACCTAGCTCCTAGTTCCATGAAACACATAAGAACCTCATGTTTGTTTTGAAAAATGTAATCATAAAAATTAGTGGGACGATGCTCTATATTCATACGAGGAGAATCCTCCTCTCGCCACAATGGTCAACCATGAGATTGTCCTCTAAAATAGGTTTGTCACCTCCAAATATATCGGCTTCTAAGATTTGGGATTCCATTCTTGTAGTAAGCATACTTGAAATAGGAGGTATAACGTGAAATAATTTCACTAAGGTTTATTGAAAAGGGACCTTTGTCAAATTTTGGCAACATAACAACGATAAGTCGTCACAAACAATGGTGACTATAAAATAGCCACAAATTCACTAGTTCTATGTGACTCTAAGAACCAAAGAATAAAGAATAAGCTAATCTCGCTAGGTAATATGTGACATAAGTTTTCTAGAACAATACAACAATGTATAATACTAAAAATTCAATCACAACAAATAATCTACTCCTTAAAACTTATCTAGATAGGTTTTGACACCAAATAGTGACAACACAATATCATTAGTTAGGTCAAGTTTGCAACAAACAAGACCTAAATGATAAGAGAATTTTGGCATGGTCTTCTAACAAGATATTCTAAAAATATTTTCTAAATACTAAAAAATTATAAGTCTTGTAAAATGGATGATAGTAATGTGAGCAGCGTAATGACACTATTTGGACACATTAACCAAGTTCTCGGAAAAGAAATATTTCATGTCAAAATGATGTTATCATGATGCTAGCAATGTATCCTCAATAATCATAAAACTCAAGACAAAGCTAGAATGTAAAAACTATGTCTAAGTATAACAAGAATTTTCTAAGTGTGCGAGCAACAGAATAATGCAATATAGAGATTTAGGCCAATTTTACGGTGGAAACAAGGCATAATTATCTCAATTGCATAGCTATAATGTGGGCATCTATTGTCCACTCAAAATTCCCCGCTTTTGAGAAGTTGAAAATTGAAAAATCTTGAGGTTAAATGTCTTTTCTATTGTCCTGGTAATATGAAAAGTCATGAAATTGGAAAAATCTACCTTTTTGGGTCATTTTGTGTGATTTTCGGAACTGTCGGACATTTTGTCCCAAGTGTCCCAAGTTCATTTGGGCTCTTTGTTCCCAATCGACCGCTTTACCCAAAGTGCATTCTTTTCGGGCCCGTCGGAACTTTTTGTCCCAAGTGTCCCAAGTTCACTCGGGCCCATTGTGCACTTTCTGTCCGTTTCGGCCGAATCGCGTCCTCCGCATACTTTCGTCCCTCATGTCCCAAAGGCATTTGTGCATACTTTTCCCGCATCGCCCGGATCAGCCGAATCGCGCTTTTGCGTCCCACGTGTCCCAAATGAACCAAAGGCTATTCGAGTTCATTTTTCCCGCTCTTCACAAATATCTTGTTTTCCAAGTTGGTAGGTGTGTATTTAATGTGCATTAAATACCTTTCTCTCTCCCAAACGGCTATATAATGAACTGCCCCCTTATGCGTTTTGCACACTGCTTTCTTGCTATCCTTTGCTCATACCTTTGCGATCAAGATTTCTACGCGCATACTTATTTCCCCTACAATTTCATCCCGAATTCAGATTGCAACCTTGGCTCCCCAAATTTCTAAGAACATGAAGATTAAATTCCAAGGCCAGGAGCAAGTCTCACCACTCGAGTCTGCTCGTTCCCGATATCGGGGACAGTGAGGTTCGCCACCTCGACTTTGGGGATTTTTGGACAAGGATGAAAGATGCAAATCCTTCTCCTATGGCTCAGATGATTCATGACAGTGGTTTGGCATTTACCGGTGGTTTCCCTATCTCGGTGCAATGCGTAGATATAGTGCTCTCCTGCGGTGCCCATTTCAATCCTGACTCGAGTGAATTGACAAACGTGCATGGGGAACTCATCGCCAAACTTGACACTGCCACCATTGGTGCTACCCTAAGGATTCCAGAAATGGACAATGCTATAGTTATTTCTCGTAACCTGCACGAGCCCTTATTAATCGGGACAGTGAAAAATATAAAGCACGGGTGGCGAAGTCCTGGTTAAAAAACCCTAAGAAAGGGGCGTCTTGTCTATCCAAGGTCCTTTTCCATGCTGATTTCAATGAGGAATTGTCAGATTTTATAATCCTACTGGCTTGGGTCATGGGCTTACCCTCTACCAATGAATTTCACTTCTGGATGTGCCCACTCATTAATATGGTGTGTGAAGGAACTCAAAATATCAATTGGGCAGAGATCATCAGTATGAACCTAGTGGAGCAACTGTCCAATGTACAGCAAACCAAGAAATTTTACATGACTTCATACTTGATGTATACTCTGGCAGCATCAAGGCAATGGTTTGGCTTCTCATACATTGACGCTCATAAGGGTGATCCCGTATATGCCTACTGCCCTCAGTTCACCTTGGAAACCAGCAACCACAATTTCAGAAGAGTGAATGACGCTTTCACCATGTACATTGTCAGGCTTCTTGAGAGCGACACAGCGAGGAGATTTTCTGATGAAGCCATGATTCTGATATCGCACTACGGTGCTTACTTCATCCAATCAGAAAATTTTTGTATATAAGGCTTGCAGTTATGAGAGCACTCCTCTCAAGCTCCCCATGTTCTCGTAATGATAAAATGGCCTTGATAGAGGTGTGCGTGAGCAATTGGATAAATTACACAGAACTTGCAGGGATAATAAAATTACTTGGCTTGCACTTCCTCATCACCTTGGGAAACTACACCGCAAAACAGCCCTAGATGCTCAAAATATAGAAAGAGCCCTAGCTCCCATTCATTATTCACTTCTTGGTGCCAAGAACTTGCTTTGACTTGAAAAAGTTTATTGAAAGCAGTAACATCAAGATCACTTATCATCATAGGAAGACACGAGAAGATTATTGGGTGTTGTGTTGATGATTTTGAAGCAAGAAGGAGGCATTATGGTAGATTTTCTCTTCAATTAATCCAAGAGCTTAACCTATACCAAGTTCCTGAAGGGCTCCAGGATGATAATTTTGACCTGTACTCATATGAGTATGAAAACGTGGTCAAACACACCCCCTTGGAAGACTTGGATTGGTTCAAAAAGGAAAAAGATGATTTGGCTGAAATCCTAGCCCCGGTCTTAGTAAGGACCAAGATCTGGTTTGATAAGAAAGTCCGTGAGCTTAGGAGGCACTCAGGGGAATCCTCCTCCAAGGATGCTTCAACACCAAGGAAGGAAGCATTGACACCGGATCGGAAGCACCTGTGCAAACCCCTCCTGCCTCGTCAACTCAAGGACCTACAGTCTCCACTCCTTCCTCATCCACCCAGGTATATCAAAAGAAAGTCAGAGAAGTCAAGAAAGAACCTATGGAGGAAGATCCCCTAAAGAAGAATTCAGAGTTGCCCTTAGTTCTAGAAAACATCATTGTTCTCGGTGAGAGTGAGGAGAGTGAAGTGTCAGTCTCCACAAGTGCTCCGAAGCCCCGTGGATAAAGAAAAGGAAGTCCAAAGCATTGAACTTTTGGGTGCGGTGACCCTCTCGTACTGCAAGCCTCAAGCGCCCCACTTATATCTCAATTAGAGGCAACAATAGTACAAACCTTGGGTGCCATGAGTTCTCTATCTCTTGGTCCTCTTGCCCCACCTTCTTCTTCCTCCTCCTCTTTTGCATGGGTGCAGCCTCTTGTTGACAGTAGGAAGAGAAAGTCTTCCTCCCAAATCTCAGGACCAAATTTTGATGTTGTGGCAGCCTTGTTAGGCACTACTCCTACTCACACCAAAAAATCTAGAACTACCTCCAGGATAGTGTCTGATGCTCAGGGCCAACAATTCCTGGAGATAGCCAAGCCTAAGGTAGACAAACCTGAGCAAGATTTGCAAGCATCCGACCTTGAACTCTCAAGAATTCCCATGGGAGAGTCTACCCCTGAAGGTGAGATCCACAATCTTCAGGAAACAGTCACTAGAGTCATTGGGAGGGTAGAGAAAGGGCAACAAACCATAGAGCAGTTGGAGGAGTAGGCCCAGATTCTCACAGGTTTTATTAAGTCACTGCTATCTAAAGATAAAGTTCTAGACCCTACCCCATTGACTACTCTTCCACCACCTGTAATTCTGAGCCAAGATGAAGTGCAGAGTATCAAAGACATGCACAAGTATTCCGTCTATGGAAGGGCTATGGAGGCCATGGTGGATGATATGCTTGTTGCAGGATTGAATTTCATTGATGAAGCCTTCAAACTCCACGGGAAGGTGAGCAACTTGCAACAGAAACTCTCCTCCACTATTGGGAGCATAGATAAAGAACTCAAACTTTGGAGCAGTTGCATAGTAGACCTTCGCCTCATGGGACAAATAGATGAAAATATTTTGATGGCAAGCAAGGTCTTCAAGGATGCAAAGGATAATTTGTCAAAGTCCTGGGTCTACAACATGGAATGGAAAATCAAGGTGCTGGAGGAGGCTTTGGGAGGGTTAAGAAATAGCTGGCAGAAGGGTGAGGCCTTCAAGACACTAGTTGTATCTGCCTTCAAGGATATACATTGCCATCTTCATGATGAGACTTACGGGTGTGCCTCTCTCTCTCTACAAGAAATCAAAGCTCAATTCGTGAGCTTTTGTCAAAGGTGATCTGTTCAAGGAAAGTTCCATTTTTAAGGAAAGGATGAAAGAGATATGCTCTCTTCAATCTGCTATAGAGGAAGCGAATAAAGATTATCATACTCATGTCGAATTCGACACAGAAATGGAGAAGTGCCTCGGTTTTTGGACTCAGTCCACTACCAACACATTAGTCCCACGAGGCAGAGACATAGCAGAGGCGTTGAAAAGATTCAGACAGCGGATCCTAAAGTCAGTGGGTCCCTCCCAGTCATGAACGCTTGTCTTCTTCTCCTGTTTCTTCTCTTCTCTTCCCTTCTTCATCCCGGATTTATTGTAATTAGTTGGGGTATTGCGATTAGCAGCCCTTTAACTAATCATTAGTTAAAAGAAGTAGTTACCAAAGAGTAACTAATTTGTAAACTATATAATGGCCTCTCCTCACCAGTTTTAGGTGGAGAACTTTGCTTATTTATAAAAGTGTAACGAAATCACTAAGAAATCAATACAGAAGGATTTACATTCTTTGTCTATCCGATTCCTTTTTATCATACGCTATCCGTTAAATATTGTTAGATCATTTATTTACAATATGCTTTGAGAAGCTTTGTATTCTTGTAGATGTTATTTATAGAAGTGTGTGTCTATTCAAATTTCATCTTATTAACGTAAGTACAAATGATCTTATTCCAATCCACTGTAATCCTACATGCATAAGGAATTATTCTGTCATCTATAATTCTGGATGGTGCATTTCTTCTTATTTCCACATTTTCATTCCTCTATCCTTTTGTAATTGGTAACCTATTTAGGAAACACTTTTATGATATCCAAGTTCCATAGTGAAACCATGCTTTGTATATGTGTAAATAGGTTCGTTTCTGAATAAGGGAACCTCTCCCATTAAAGTGGAGGGACTTCTTGTCCCCTGACTGTTGCTCTTCTTGAAGTTCCTTTTTGATGACCAACAAAGATCATCGTAACAACTCATAAGAAAGAAATGATGAAACCACCTAACTATGATGATAATAAGTCTCAATTATCAGTCTTTAAGACAAGGGGCCTACTAGATTGTGAGTATGTACCATGCACACTTTCAACACTTGTGCTTCGGCATTGTAACCTAGTCGCAAAAGTAGAATACAAAAGTGGTGGACACGTAATATTTAGCGGTATCTATATATGTTGTTTCCTTTTTTTCCAAAAATGGGAAACAAGAAAACAAGGGTGTAGACAAATGGTGTTGAAATAAACTTGGCTTTATTTTGGCAGATTTTCACCTTGTCTTAGGACAAGTGAAAAACTAGGACAAAATGACACTAAGTAGATTTCATGAAGAAATATCATGTGGTTTCAAATTTAGATTATTTCTCTTGTTTGGAAAGCAATAGTTTGAATCTAACAAATTTTTCACTTTGTGAGATCTCTCAAGTATAAAAACTAAGACAAAAACAAGGGCTCCAAGTTGGTGAAGCTTCCTAGGTGGTTCTCTCTCTATGTGTCACAAGTTTACTTTTACGAGATCGATTTACCAAGGATTCCCTAAGGAGTATCTTGAATTTACTTTACCCCCTTTTAATACAATGAGAAACTAGTGTGTTTAGTTGTATTATCACTTTGAGTCGCAATGGAAATAAATTTGACTCTAATCTCACCAAGGCATATTAATCAAGTCGATAGTGTGGAGCACTTTCCTATTTCGTTCACAAGGTTCTATCTTGCGTGAACTACTTTAGGGTTCCTAGAGCACCTTTGTTAGGCCCTGGAATTGAAAAATTCCCAAAAGAAGGCTAATGCACGTGGAAGGCAATGTAAGTGGAAGGCACTCGGGGAAAATTACTCAAGTGAAGGGTTTAGGGGTGTGCGGGAAACAGGCAAGGGTTTAAGAACTTATCCGTTTATGGTGTTATGGGGTCATATGAAGAACACGTGAGGCTTTGATAAGTGGATAAGGTTGTTACACAAACTAGAGGTGTAAGAAAATAATATTCCACAAGAAAGGATATAACAAGGGTAAGGAATCTTGATGATTACGGGTTGGAGCATGGAGGTTGTTATGGCTAGTTGGCATCTTCATGGCTTGGACACTCGAGTATGAAGGGGATGATGGAATTTTCCATGTAGGATTCTCTTGAGTAGCTTTGAGGTGAGAGGAAGGGAATATCACTCTATAAAAGAAGGTACGGATCAAGAGCAAGTGGTCGATTGGTGGTGTTTAGGTGGTTGATAACTGGTTAGGGTCTATTTTGGAGGTTTGTCATTGGTTCTATCTGTATGAATCTCAGGGCATATGGTCCTGTGAATTGAGTTGAATATAGAGATATGTTTAGGTGCTACTATTTTGGTCAATAACTCTCTGTGTAGAGTGGGAATTACATTTGTAGGGTTTAGTATAGTAACCATTGATAGATTTGACCTATTAATGGTCTTTATGATGTAATATGGCCGGTGTATGATCTATAAACTCTTAAACTTTGGAATCATCCACAAAATCACAAAAATAAGTGTTGATGTTCTACTTTCTATTAGAAAATGATAGAGATAGCTAGTGAATGAATGGTGCTTATGCTTAGAATCCACAATTGCAGGAAAGGAAAGAATTTAAGCTCATAAATTCTAACAAATTTTATCTTGGAAACCTCCAGAGGAGGAAAAACCAATCAAGAAGGGAAATTGTTATTTCTTCCCACTTTTATTGGCCAATTCAAAATAACAAGTACAAAATTTACAATAAGTATGAAAGAGAAGTAGATAATATCTCACACTTCCTCCCAAATACTTGCTTGCTCTGTCTCAACACTCCTTTCTTCTACAAAACACAATTCCAGCACTAAGAACTTCTTTCTCACTTGCTTTCATGCTTCGATGATCTTGTTCTCTTCTACAAACATGTATTTATAGCCTTTCTCATGTCCTCCCATGCCTTTGGAGAATGGGAAAGGTCATGGAGGAGAAGAGACACAAACAACCTTTCAAATTTTGAGGTTTTTCATTTCATATTTTATTTTTTCGATAGATCCATGACTGCCACCCAATGCAGACGGGAATTTTGTAACCGCCACTCTGCATAGAGTGGCACTCCAGTCTACTAAAAATACATAACCTCTGTATATTTATTTTCCTTCTTTGTATTGACTGATCGGATGAAGTAGAGTCATTTTAGATCCCTATGGATCACACCTCCCCTGCTTGGGAGGATTTTGGTCCCACAAAAGCTTAATGGGGGAGTAGATGAGGAAATAATTCCCTCACTTGCTCCTTCAAGTACCACCGGGCCTACCTTGGTGCCTTCCCTTTCAGTCCAATCTACCAAGACTCTGTGGACCTCTCCTTGTCTCTTTGACTTTATGTTATATTATACATCCTCCTCTAATTCGCCTCATGAGTCCAAGATGCAATCCTCAATGGAAGGTAGCAACTGTAGTCCTTCATCTTCATCTAGCATGGATGGCTCATATAGGTGCAAGTTCTCACAATTTACTACAGAGTACATCCTCATAAATGATGGAAAATCAAGTCGAAAGGCATTTTCTCCAACCTGCTCCAATATGGTGAAGGGCCCATATCGTAGTGGCTTGAGATTTTGTGCTTGACCTTGTAGTCTCTCCTTGCTCAAGTAAAGCCAAAATATATCTCCAACATGAAGTTTATGTTCCCTCCTATGCTGATCGTGCCTAGCTTTGTACTTGGCTTGATATTTCTCTAGTTGTTCTTTGACTTTGAGATGGATTTTCCGGATCCTCTCAATAAATTTTTTTTCTCTAGTCACCTATGTGTCTCGTGTCTCCTCTTCATCCTGCTGCCCAACTATTATGTCCAGCATATTTGTAGGTAGATATCCCAAGCATGCTTCAAATGATGACTTCATAGTGGATGCGTGTACTACCTGGTTATAGGAATGTTGAATGTAGGCTAAGGACTCATCCCAAGTCCTTGGATATTTGTTGTTATACCCTCTGATCAACTGTACCAAAGTCCTATTTACCACCTCTGTCTATCCATCTATCTGTGGATGGAAAGTTGTGCTCCTTTGTAACCTAGTATCCATCTTGTCCCACAAAGTAGTCCAAAACTTCCCTAAGAACCTGGAATCCCTATAAAAACAATAGACTTTGGCAAACCAAAATGCACCCATACATTAGCAAAGAAAAGATCTCCTATGTGGGTGGCCTAGACAACATGTCTACCACCAAATTTGTACTACCCTTCTTGTATTTGATCACTAGATGGAACTGTTGAAGGAACCCCATCCATTTGTAGTGCCTTGCCTGCTGCAATTTAGACTATGCTTGCAAATAATGGAGAGGTTTGTGGTCAGTGTGTAAAATAGTTTCTTTACCCAACAAATAATGCTTCCATTTTTTAATTACCTAAACTAGTGCATACATTTCCTTATCATATATTGAATATCCTTTAACTGTTGAAGTGAAAGTTTCATAATGATAGCATACGGGTTTACCTCCTTAAAGCAACACTACACCCATACTGTAATCACGGGCATCTGTCTCTACTTCAAAAGGTGATGCAAACTAGGAAGAGCAAGTAATGGAGCATAACTAATCTTGTATTTCAATAACTCAAAGGATTTGTCTTGTTCCTTACCCCAGTTAAAACCCTTACTCTTTACGGCCATTGTGTGTAGAGGTGTTGTAATTGCGAAGAAGCCCGGAATGAACTTCTGCATGTACTATACTTGCTCCCACAAAACTCCTAGTCTCCGATGACTTCCACCTTCTTTGGATCCACTCGTAGCTCTCCTCCTCCAACCACGTGCCCAAGATAGACAAGTGACTATTTGAAAAATTCACATTTCTTCATATTACAAAGCAATGATTTCTCGCTAAGAACTTGCAAGACTTGTTGTAAATGAGTTAGATGTTCTTTCGATGTGGCACTAAAAATCAATATATCGTCTAGATATATAATGACACATGAATCTATGAAATCCCGCAATACATCATTCATCAATCTCATAAATGTAGCGGGTGCATTACATAACCCAAAAGGAAGTACTAACCATTCATACAAATGTTGTTTTGTTTTGAAGGCAGTATTCCATATATCCTCCTCCTTCATTCTGACTTGGTGATAACCTGACTTGAGATCCAACCTCATGAATAATTTGGCATGTTGAAGCTGGTCTAAGAGATCATCTATGCAGGGAAGTGGATATTTGTTCGTTATGGTGATCTTGTTTAAAGCACGGTAGTCGATGCACATTCTCTAAGAACCATCCTTCTTTGGCACCATCACAATAAGAGAACCACATGGTGAGGTGCTTGGACATATCACCCCTTGGTCTAGTAGCTCCTGGAGTTGTTTCTTTACTTAATTAATCTCAAGCAAGGATTGTATATACAAATCTATGTTTGGTAGAGGGGACTCGGCAATAGCTAAATCTCATGCTCTACTTCTCGTTTTGGTGGTAACCCGCTAAGGGCCTGAAATACTTCTGAAAAAAGATCTGAATAATACTATCCAAATCATGCTTTCCTAGGCTAGAAATATTTAAAACTTCTACCCCATCGTGTTTATCCTTTAACAAAAGTAAACAAAATTGATTATGATTTTCCTTAATAAGTCATTTTTCTTAGTTAGCACTCACCATAGTAACTCGTGTCTTACGTTGGTTTCTTGGATGTTGTAGCTGATCCCATCCTTCACTCATCCGTCACTCGAGTTTTCCTTCTCATAAATATAGCATCCCTAATATACAAGTAAGGATTCTTGAATACAACATTAAAAGCATCAAGTGGAATAATGCTAGCTTCCAAAACATCAATATATTGGGAGTTTATCCCAAACTTGACCTTACATCTTCTTATTACGAGTTTCAACACCCTTCTTCACCCAACCCAAAGGATAAGGGTGTGGGTGCTCATAAGTCTCAAGACCAATCTTCTTTACAACAACTTCAGAAGTCAAGTTATATTGAGAACCGGTATCAACCAAAGCATTTACCTTAGTTCTCTTGATCTCGGATTTTGATCCGGAATAGTCTACTCGTCTCCTCTTCTTGGCTTTCCATGTTGGTGGTCATGCATCCAAGCCTTTCGTCTACATTAGATTCATCTTCGATTTCCACCTCCCTTTTATTTTTACAGCTGTCATGGACTTCTTTGAGTCCTTGGTTCGATTCTTCGGATGTAACTCCGGATGTAACTTCCAACATGTAGCATCAGTATGACCATTAATATCACAATTCTTGCAAAAATTATTGGGATCTTTACAAGTATTTAAAGTAGTGGCAGCTTGTTTACCTTTCCCTTTCCACTTACCCTTGTTACTTGTTTGCCCATACTCTTTTTTTTGCTGATTTGTCGACTACTTTTCCCTTGGCTCTACTTCCCCTTGCTTCTTTTCATCATCTATGTAGTATGCTTGCACACACGCCTCGTTGAGATCTTTGGGCTTGGTGGAGATGACTTTTCTTCAAAGGTGAGTGTGAATTCCTCCCAAGTAATTAGTTAGAATATCCTCATCCTCCAAGTCCATGTTTAGCAACATGTCCTGCCTCTGAAACTCCGTAGTATAGTCCTACACACTTTGACCATTGCTTTGTCTAAAATACTACCATTTAATCATTTGGTCAGTCTTGTGGCCAATAGGATAGAAGTTAGCTCTAAGTAATTCTTTAAATTCTTTCCAAGATTTCACAATAGGATGCTTCTTCTTTTCACAAGTGGTTAGATGGGTTTCCCACAAAACCAGAGCATGTACCTCCATTTTGACACGTGTAAAAGTTATCCTCTGTGCCTCATTGACATTAAGGATGCTAAAGTAGAATTTCAACTATTTTAACCATTTATCAAGCAACTCTGCATCTACTTTTCCTTCAAAGCTTTTAGTATCAACTTTCGACTCAACTTCAAAAGGAGTATGATCAGATTTTACCTTTTATCTTACATTTCAAG
Source organism: Taxus wallichiana var. yunnanensis (assembly GCA_018340775.1). Lineage (NCBI taxonomy): Eukaryota > Viridiplantae > Streptophyta > Pinopsida > Cupressales > Taxaceae > Taxus > Taxus wallichiana. The sequence continues at coordinate 1,036,788,569 of CM031240.1, read as the reverse complement.
TCTCTTCTTCATGCTCTTCCCCATAACTTTCCTCATGGTGGCTCCTTCCTATGCTAAATGTTTCAGCTAAGCCCTGAACAATTGAGTCCATGGATTCTTGCTTGACAGAAGTTGTCTTCTAAAAATCGGCAAGCTCTTCTTTCCTTCTAAACATCCTATCCATCATGGTCTTCATCATCTCAATTCTACGGACCAAGTTCTCTCTTCCTCCATTTGTCCCGAATTCTTTGTTTCCACTTCTTTGTAGAAATTTCTGGATCGCAAGGTAAAGCCTCTTCACCTTTAGATCTCGTCACTGTCATACAATTCTAAGAATGAATACCATAGTCATGGATACTTATTAGTTTTGATACCAAAATGATCTGTAAACTCTTCAACTTTGGAATTATCCACATAATCACAAAAATAATTGTTGTTGTTCTAATTTCTATTATAAAATGATAGAGATATCTAGTAAATGAATTATGCTTATGCTTAGAATCCACAATTGCTGGAAAGGAAAGAATTTAAGCTCATAAACACCAACAAATTTTATCCTGGAAACCTCCAGAGGAGGAAAAACTAGTCGAGAAGGGAAATTGCTCTTTCTTCCCACTTTTATTGGCCAATTCAAAATAACAAGTACAAAATTTACAATAAGTATGAAAGAGAAGTAGATAATATCTCACGCTTCCTCCAAAATACTTGTTTGTTCTTTCTCAACACTCCTTTCTACTACAAAACACAATTCCAAAGCACTAAGAACTTCTTTCTCACTTGCTTTCATGCTTTGATGATCTTTTTCTCTTCTACAAACAATTATTTATAACCTTTCTCATGTCCTCCCATGCACTGTAGAATGGGAAAGGTCATGGAGGAGAAGAGACATGAACAACCTTTTAAATTTTGAGGTTGTTCATTTCATATTTTATTTTCTGTCTGAAAGAGCTAGGACCGCACCCAATACGGACCGATGGTCCTAGGACCGCCACCCTAGTTGGGTGGATGTTCTCAGTAGCCACTACTCTACTGCATAGAGTGGCGAGTCTTGTTACTAAAAAAATAGAACCTCCGTATATTTATTTTCCTTCTTCGTGTTGGTGATCTGATGAGGTAGAGTCATTTTAGATCCCTATGGATCGAGTGTAAACTCCTTATAAATTTATACATGAAGATCTATTATGTATATATTTTCTTTGAGTGTAAACCCTCATGTGATTCATCTTATTATAACTCATATCTGGTTCTTTATGGTTAATGTGATTCTTAATTCCCTATTATGGTGCATTTATACTTAGACCTAGTGTTACGATTCAAGATCTAAAGTGAATATACATGGGTCTTTATTTATGCATTTGATCATTCATTAATGATGAAAATTTATTACAAATCTCACATAAAGGAGGAGATCGACACCCTTACATGCCTCGGGTGAGCACCCGGTGTTTCTTGGATGATAAGTCGGTGTGCATGGGGTTTGAAATAAGTTTCTAAGGTTAACACTATAGTGACTACATTTTTGTTCCATTGTCGGGACCTCTTTTCGAAGATGTTGTGAGAATGGTGCATGATGATGGAGTGCTTGACCTTGGATAGTGTCAAAGCATGGCTTAAAATCATAGAGGAAGAGTTTTATCGAGACATAACACTTGACTTGATTTTGGTGCACATAAATGGGTAGAAGAACACCTGTATCATGAGTTGTATGAGACCTTCTTTTGTTCTTTTCCAATGGAGTTGTATGAATGGATTTTAGCATATGCATCTAGGTCAATTTATTACTATAGACCTCGTGTATAGACTCAAGATGAATATTAGAGGCTACATGATGTCGATCTAACTTTGGACCCGTGTTGTTGATCACTTTGGTGGAGTAGAGTTTTGACTAGTTATACCTTGAAATACATTGTTTCAACGTATTATTTCTTGGAGATAATTGAGTTTGAGTTACTAAGGGATCCTAGAGGATTATTCTTGCATGTTATCCCTTTATCTATCAATATCCTAGTTATTACTTTGAGTTTGGAAGCCTTTCCTATAGCTAGATAAATTCCTGCTAGGCATGGGGTGCGGAACCCAGTGTGGTAAAAGATGGTGGATCCTATAGTGGAGAAGGAGAGAGAAGAGATGCAACTCAAGTATGATGAAGCACAAGAGAGGGATTTGAGGAGAAAATGTAAGGTTTTGGAGTGATGTAAATATAGAGACATACATTGTGGGAAGGAATTGAGGTTCGCACAGAGGGTGTGGGATCTAAGCGATCTGTCTATGCTACCCCATCCTAGAAGTGTGAGAGAGATACCCCTCGACTTTTGGTGAGAGTTTATCATTTGAATAAGGGAGAGCTGTAGACGTGCATCTTGGCCCACTTGGTAACCAAGCCCTAGCACTTATCCTTCCAATTTCGAGGAAAACTTTGTTTATTCGACTATTAATGGTGTTGATATTGGTGGTTGAGTGACATTTTGAGGTATAATTTTCATTTCCATTTATGGACACACAATTTTTTTCTGATGTTTGGAGGTATTTTTACGAAACAACATTTGGGAAAGGTATAGGTTCACAAGGTTTGGGTATCACGTCCTCGAAAGTGGTGTGGGAAACACATGCTGGGAGTGGCTCAAGTATCACAAACTGTTGGCGCAGATTTAGTACAACGGTGGGGATGCAAGGCGCATGAGAAATTCAAGCCCTTTACCTGCCACGGGAGTAGAACATGGTGGATCCAAAGGGATAAGAGCTAGTGGGTCTAGTGGATCTGGTGGTAGAGGCAATACGGGAGGAAATAAAGGCCTTAGAACTAGAGGGAAAGGACCTCAACCACCTCAAAGCAGGTGTTTTACGAGATGTCTCTAGACTTGCTTGATTACAATGGTGTGGAATATGTTACAGAGCATGTGTATAAATGTGAATGGTTATAGCATGTGAAGGGTGTCACCGCCTAGAGTGGAATGTGAGTCGGTTTGTAACCACGTTACAGGGTGCATGCATAGCTAGTATAGGAAGTATGATCCACACCAGATGGTGGTGGATTACATTGTGTTGTGTAATGCATTCTTGGAATAGTTCTACATTCCTAAGTTTGAACAAAAAAGCATCAACGCGTTGAAGGAGATTTAGCAAGTAATGGAAAAGTGTGTGCAAGAGCATGAAGCGTGCTTTAAGACTCTTCTTTCAAAATTGTCTTATGATATTCATCATTCTCATGCTCGGTGATTTGTTGGAGGGCTAATCACTTAGTTCGGAGAGGAGCTTTCACATAAGACCTTCACGAGATCCGTGTGAGGCCTTGTAGGCTTCCTTTTACACATTGAGGTCATGGGAAGCATGGATACCGGAGTCATCCATTTCTTGAAGCTCAAATAGTTTCCATGACAAAGCAAATTTGGAGAAATTGTTTGTGAACTCATTTTACCAAACTTGCGGTGGGCTATGGTGCACAAACTAAGAAGTAGAGGCGCATCTGATAGATGGGTTGCCCACGAAGATCAGTGCGCACCATTTCAATGGACTCTTAGATTTTCCATAGAGATCATGATGTGAGTAGGTGTCTTCTACTACAGCACGCGATCCGTAAGAATGTGTCTTGTTATTGCAAAATTTGCATCTCTACTACTCATAACACTAAGGATTATAGATTGATTGACCGAATACATGATGTCATTGATACTGGTGTGCCCTAGACTAGTATTGCAAGTAGATCCAAGGACACCATTCGTCATTATGAAGGGCGCACGAGATGGAGGAGGTCGAGGAAGAGGCTTTCGGGGAGGATTCAGAGGTCATGGAAATCATGGAGGAAGAAGTGAATTTCCTCATAGAACCTATTATAATTGTGGATCTACAGAACATTACAAATGTGATTTTCTTGATTTTCTACAATGCTCATGGTATGGAAAGAAGCAAAACTATGAAGAGTGCCTAGAATTAATTGAGCACATGAGCTAGAATAAGAAAAAGGATAGGGCGCGGGGATGGTAAGTGTGAAGTGTTTTGACCCACAATGGATGTCACGGATGGTGCATGAATCTGAATTAGAACCTATATTGGTGACGACGCGAGCTAAGGTTGCGCATGCCGGGAGATACCAAAGAAGAGACCACTTGTTACAAGAGAAGAGGTGATACGTGGGAAGTATCTAGACCTGACTCATCAGAAGGAAGTCTATAAAGAGACCATGGAGGTTATTAGGAGTTTTCAAGGGGAGATTCAGTGCTTGAAGGAGCAATCACGAGAGTTTACGCAGAATAAAATTGTTCAAGTCCCTCGGGTGGATATAGATGAAGTTAGGGAAGTGTGTAAGATGTTGTACTAAGAGAATATCATCCCTCTATTAGGAGAGTAGTTGAGGAAAATTACTAAACATCGGAGGAGAGCGTGAGAGGAAGGTTTTGCATGATAATCTTCCTCCTCACAGTCTTGATTATGATAAGGAGACTACCTTAAATGCAGTTGTTGATGGATGGCTCCTGAGTAATATTTTGATTGACACGAGCATGGAAGTTAATGTTATCACCTTGGACACATGGAATCAAATGGGAAGGCCCCCATTACAACCATCTTCAAATGTGTTGTATATGGATAACAAGAAAAAGGTGATGCCCATTGGTGTTTTAAAGGATGTTGTTATAACTATCCAAGGGGTGAAATTCATTGGAGACTTTGAAGTCTTATCACTTGCTAAAGTGGATAGCTTTCTGTGTTACTTGGGCACCCTTGGTGCTATAAGAATAATGCTGACTTAAAGTTCAATAAGGGGTATATAAGTTTTGAGAACAAGGAGGAACGTGTTATCATTCCCTTGATGGATGGAAAGTCAATGCCCTATATTGAGCCTTTGGGAGAAGAAGACCTTGACAAAATCTATGTATGCACTATTTGAGACCCTAAGGTTATGCATCCGACAAAAGAAGGCATTATTTAGTGGGAAGATTCTCATTCCATAAGTGATACAACTAGTGTGGCATGTGACAATTGGGCACATGTGACATATGAGTTAATCAGAAGGAAATTAAGAGGCTCTGTGACAAGAGTAACAAAGGCGCGCTCACTCCAACACCTAGGAGGAAAAAAATTGGCCAAGTTGTTGGAACATAATGATTAAGTGGTCTAGTCAACCCTTAATGTATATGGGTCCATCACTAATATATAGGTTAATATTTAATAATATGAAAATTTTATATTTCTATTATTAAATATGTTAACCTAGGTATATACTTTAGATTAAATATTTTATATCATGAAATGATTATATTTCTAATATTAAATATTATAAACCTAGGTGTATGTGTCAACCATTTTAGATTAAAAAGGTGGGTCGGGGAGACATACCCAATCACCTTATCTAAAAAGGACTTTAGGTCCTCATTTGATATATTCGGAAATATATCAAAGGTGTGCAAATAAGTGATTTGGTTTTACCCTTGGTAAATATGGTTTCAACGGAGGAGGTGATTTTCTTTGGATGTAAAATAAGTTCTCTCGAAGTAAAAGGTTATTTTCAAAGTGGTTTTACCCTATTAAGGTTTTCCACTATAAATATTGTGTCACATGTGTTATTTATTTCTGTAAGTATTTTTTTATTTACTTATGTTATGATGTAATCTTTATTTAAATATTTATTGTTACATTATGTAATATGTAAGTTGATTAAATCCGTATTTATTTGAATCCTCAAATTCTAACATGGTAACAAATCGAGGTAAATTAAATAAATTAAGATCAAATGTTTTGTATTTTATTTATACATTTTGTAAATTATATGGAATTAATGTTTGTTTCAAGATTGATGTGTGCATAGATGAAAGGAGCTTCAAATATTTATCTCGCGTGAAAATTACATACGAAAAAGAAAGGATTTATGATTATATAAAATAATTTTCATGTTTTCTATAATTTCACATGTTTGCATGACTTAAATATTTTGGAAGGTAAATTCATACCCGTGTTCTTTGGACCCCTAAAAGGATTCGATTTTAAAAATATAGTTTATAGTTAATCTATATCTATATCCTATATAATTTGAAAACTATATTATTATTTTTAAATAAAAATATATATAATATAGAATAAAGTTTATATAATAATTTATATAAACATCATATTAAAATTTATATAGTTTTGAAAAAAATATATATTAAAAGCCTTAAACTATATTAAAATTACATGGGATTGAGGGAAGAGTCAACAGACTATATTCTAAGCCTAAATTTAAAACTTATAAATCTAGGCATATATAGTTTTTTTAAAAAAGAAACAAACCTAAGTTTGAATCATATTTTAGATATGTGGTTAGTTTAAACCGCTTAAAATATAAATTTTATTAGATTTTATTTATATATGTTTTTAAAAAAAAACCTAAGTGTTTTTTTTTTTTTTTTTGTAAGGGCCCGTGTTTATTGTTTGGCCGTGAAGGAATTACTTTTAAATCTTAATACTTATTAAATAAAACCTAGCATGTGTCCCTAACCATTTATATTATCCATGTAAGGGTGGCCCCATTCATTTATATCTTATAGTTTATAAAAACTATATAAATAAACATATTTAAAGGTTTTCTTTTATATAAGAGTGGTCGTAGAGAATAAAATGGGAATTAAAAAAGACTAGTTTATTGGTGGCCCACATGAAATGTGATAAATATTTATTAAAATATTGGTAATTATAGCCACATAAAAGTTTTAAAGTTTTTAATTTGTAGGAATTATATAAAATATTTTACAATATTTTAATAGTTTTAAATGTGTCTTTGGGTAAAATTAAGAGTAAATGAAGGGAGGAGACAAGGTACATGAAAATGGTCGGGTGAAATTACGTGTCCCCTTTGTAAAATATGCGAGTTAATCTATACTCTCATAAATCTACTTTTTAGAGTAAAATTCTTTTAGCCTCGTCTATGTCCTTTAAACCCCTTTAATAAGGGTTATGTGTTTTTTATATAAACAATATACTATAGTTTATAATTTTTATGAACTATATGTTGTTTTTTATTTACATTCTATAAATTATATACATTTTTTTATAAAAAGTGTATATATTTTTACATTATAAATTATAATAGGTTATTATAATGTGTTAAAATATAACCTCCCTAATATTATACAGAAGAAGAAATTCTAGAATTTCACATTCTAAAAATACACAACAAGTTTTGGCTTCATTAAATTTGACGGTCAAATGACCGTCATGGTAAACTAAACACAAGACAATATGATGGTCATTTAGATGTCAAATTTAAGCTCGTAGGTTCTATAAACTTTAACTGTGTTAAAATTGATGATCAAATAACCGTCACGATAGATTAAAAAAACCATTATGATGGTCATTTAGACGTCAAATTTAAGTTGGATGGATTTTTGCCTACATTAATTTTTTTCATAAATTTGAGGTTGTTATACATTCTTATGGGTCTTGTCTTCACTTCTATATAGTCGGAAATATTTTTATATAAATCGGGGTATAATGCAGAGCCCTTTATATTGCAGGGTTATTATTTTGATCATGGGAGGTTAATTAGTATGCATTGTAATGAGAATTAATTATGATCAAATAGTTTCTTTAGATCTATAACATTTAGATCGATTCTATTAAAATTATTTTTTTATTATCGATAAATATGTATCTAAGTCTATGGTACATTGTATATTATAATAGGGTGTGTTTTACAAGTTTAGGAAAACAATGGCATACAACTATTTCTGTCTTGACAAAACTCAGATCCTGAATGAATCCAACTACAATATTTGGTTCAAAACAGAATTTATGGCGAGGAAACTCTGGAAGATTATTTCTGGATCTAAGGTTGCTCCCACCGGTCGTCAAACAATTGTAGATAACATGAATACATTTTTGCAACAAATGTAAGATGTTCTTTCTATAATTCTATGCAATGTGAACGATGAGTACCTTCTACACATTGGTGATATCGAACATCCGAAAGAGGTATGGACACAACTAGAATCTATGTATGAAGGATACTTGGTATATTAAGGATAGTAATGAGAGTATAATAGTGAAGGATTTCAAAAGAATGGTCTGTATATTTTTGATGATTTTTCTTCGCATCTTGTTTTATATCTCGAGTTTGAATAATTCAAAACTATGACATGAAAGGTTATGACATGTTAATTATCAAAGCTTATATGAAATGTATAGATATAATCTAGTGAAATGTTTGCATGTGTTATCTTCTTCTCTTGAAGTTACTTCATTAAATGCTTATAAATGATTGTTTTGATTTAGTAAATGGTCATGATGATGTTTTGATGTTATAGATGTTTTTAAACTCTTAACTTCCTAGATAAGAAATTAAATTGTGCTCAATCTATGTTAGAAATTTTAAATCCTATTAACCTTAGGAAAATAACCAAAAGCCATCATATATACCATGCATTAATTACCTTGTATGAACCTGAGCCGTAAAGTATTATAGGGTTTAGGTGGATATACAAAGTAAAATATAATGGTGATGGTAGTATTAACAAACATAAAGCTAGACTTGTTCTTTAGAGGTTTCACTCAGAAACCGATATTGATTATGTTGAGACATTTTCTATAGCTAAAATGAGTACTGTTAGGGCCTTATTTGCAATTGTCACTCAATTTGGGTGGGAAATCCACCAAATGGATAAGAAAAATACTTTTTGAATTGAAATTTAAAAGAAAAACTTTATATGTTTTAACCTAAAGGATTTGAAGAAACTGGTAAAGAAAACTATGTTTGTAAGTTGAGAAATCCTTGTATGGTTTAAAACAAGCTCTTAGAGCTTGATATGCGAAAATTGTTTCTTTCTTTAAACTGTTAGGTTTTGTTAATTGTTCTTCTAACAATGATATATTTATTAAGCAATAAGGCTCGCATATTATCATTATATGTATATATGTTGATGATTTGCTTATGTCTAAACAATGATTCGATATAATTCATAGGATTAAAGAGAAATTGAAGCAGTACTTTGAAATGAATGAGTTAGGTCTCTCACATCATGTTATTTATATGATTGTATTTCATTCTATTGTTATTTTTCAAAATATAATATGTAACCATTGTATTGAAAAAGTTTCTTATGATTGATTGAAAACCATTTTCTACTTGATGGAAGTTGGAATAAATATTGATCCTAAATCTGCATGTGAAAAAGTTTGATCCTATTTTATATACATTGTTAGTTGATAGTTTGATTTATTTAACTATAACTAGATCATATATTTCTTATATAGTAGGAATTATTTCAAGGTTTATGTAGGAGCCTTTTTTTGAGATCATTGGAATCTTGTAAAAGATTTTTAGATATTTGAAAGGAACAATCAGTTATGGGTTGCATTATAATAAGAATGAAAATGTTATCTTATACGGATTTTGTGATTCTAACCATACGATGTTGTGTTATAAAATATACTACATATGTGTTCATTTTTTTGGTGTATGAACCATTACTTAGAAAAAAATACAATCAATAATCTTCATTTCTTCTACCGAGGTAGAGAAGTACAATAGAGAAGTAAAGAAGACATGTGGCTGCAATGACTATTGGTAGAAATACACATGGAAGTTAAAGGAAGTATTTATCTTCTATGTGGTGGTCAGAGTTGTATTACCCTTGATTAAGAATTTAGTTCAACATCGGAAGATGAAGAATATTGAGATACATATATGCTTCACCCATGAGAAGGTGCAAAGTGATGAGATAAATCTTAAATTCATGTTGACTAAAGAGTAAGTTGCTGACATATTCACAAAGTCCCTGAGTGTTGCAAAGTTTTGTCACTTTCGTGAAAATCTTGGATTGTCAAAGTTGCTATTAAGGGGAATGTCCATGACAATGTCACCTCCTAATAGAACTTAGTTTTTGTAAAGAGACCTTTGGGAATTTGTAAAATACCTTCAGGAAAGTGTAAAAAAAAGACCTTAGGGCAAGTGTAAAAAGACCTTCGGGCATGTATAGCTCCTCAGATTCTTTTTTAGAAAGAAGTGTAGAAAGATGTTAAAGGTAGTCTTTAGTAAACTCTTTAGTGCTATTGAGTTTACTGGTAAACATCTAGTACAAGCATATTGTTAAGGAGGTCCTTGGCTGTAAAAGGCTCCTATATGCTTGGGTTCAATAACCTTTTAAGAGAACCTGTGAGAACATGTAAAATTCACAAATCATACTTAGCCACTTGATCATGGGATGATATTTGGGATTACAAATCATTTTGTACCAAAAGATAAATTGAGTATGATGAAGGTGATATAATTCCTTCAACCGATATGCTAGTCTAAAACCTTTATGGTTTGAGGATTGTAAATCTGTAGTGTACCATGGGCGAGGTAATTTATTAGCATATGTTATATTATCCCACTTAACATTAAGGGGTAGTGTTGGAACATAATGATTAAGTGGTGCAGCAAACCCCTAATGTATATGGGTTCATCACTAATATATAGGTTAATATTTAATAATATAAAATATTTATATTTCTATTATTAAATATGTTAACCTAGGTATATACTTTAGCTTAAATATTTAATATCATGAAATGATTATATTTCTAATATTAAATATTATAAACCTAGGTGTATGTGTCAACCATTTTAGGTTGAAAAGGTGGGTCAGGAGACATACCCGATCACCTTATATAAAAAGGATGTAGGTCTTCATTTGATATAATCGGGAAATATATCAAATGTGTGCAAATCAAGTGATTTGGTTTTACCCTTGGTACATAGGGTTTCAAATGAGGAGGTGATCTTATTGGATGTAAAATAAATTCTCGAAGTAAAAAGTTATTTTCAAAGTGGTTTTACCCTATTAGGGTTTTCCACTATAAATACTATGTCACTGTGTTATTTATTTCTTGTAAGTATTTCTTTATTTACTTATGTTATGATGTAATCTTTATTTAAATATTTATTGTAATATTATGTAATATGTAAGTTGATTGAATCCGTATTTATTATAATCTTAAAATTCTAACACAAGTTACACTAGGAAGGCAAACTGATGCTTTCCTACGAGAAATGGATACCTAGTGGAAATGTGAGATCAAAAGGATAAGTATGCTTATCTATACTTTTGAGGGACCGCAACACATTAATGGGTGACCCTCGAGATAATCTTCTAGAGTGGCACGAGGTGAGATTCATGTTCTCCGTTAGGTTCCTCTGCGAAGCAATGCACTCTACTATTATACAAGACTATCATGAAAAGGAATCCACTTCGTTTCATGTCCAAGCATGTGAGAAGACATGGATGGAAGGCAAGGAATCCCTACTACCATCGGTATGGGTGCATAATCTTTATTCGACCTTACAAGGTGTAGTCATTTTTGCACCCACCAAGAACAAGGGAACCTCATGCTCGTCGACCTATCACCCAGCGGGCACTTGGCGCTCACCTGAGGCGTGCGAGAGGGAGCCAAGTCTCTCTTTTATGTGAGTTCAGTGGAAGGCATACTTCATGATCTTGAATTAGTGATTTAAAAGAAATGAAGAAAATCTATAGAGCTTAGAATGGCTTTTATACCCCTTCGGTCATAATAAAAACAAAGTGCGCAATGTAATTACTAGAACTAGGAATTTGTAAACCCACAAATAAACTTAACATTCAAGTAAGATTAATGATTATATAAGATCAAAAGGATAGTAGAAACATGCAAGTAATACTGGAGAAAGGATCTTAACGCAATTGTCCTGGTAACCTTTCATGTTCATTTATATCATTACTTATAAAATATTACAAAAGGGAGACCGTAGTCATGCGCCATATCTGGATCCATACATGAATGCTCACAAAAAAAAAAAAAATAAATTCCCCATTCCTGTATTACATTCTTCCTATAATCATCTACCCATTTTTATCCCATAGTTCTCACAGTAATTCTGCAGAGCTCCGCTACCTCACTTGTGTCTCTGTTCTTTGCCAAGGGCACACGTATAAATAGGCATCTGAGCTCTAACAAACTCTTCTGCAACCTCAAATCTGGCCCCAAGTGTCAAGGTGTGGGTCACCCTAGGCGTATGCCTCTCCATGTCATGATTAACTTTTTGGATCTTCTTATCGCAAGGTATATTCCTTCCAGGACACCATGTTACAGGCTGGAACCTTATCCAAATGGAACACATTCTTCATGTGTCCTGCCCAAAAGGCCGAAAATGGCTAAGTCCCGAATTGTGTTTTGCGGGCATGCATCCTTGGTTCTCTAATAACCCTTTTCAAATTCTGCCTTGCGCACCTTCACTTGTGTGTTTCCTCCGGCCATGCGTGCCTACACGCCTTTAATATTTGTAAGCTATATTAGGGTCCCAACATTACCCCACACTTCACCTATTCTCCCCTCGGGAACCTTTTCAAAGAATGCAATACAAAAATGCAAGGCCTTGCCTTGGAAAAGAATGGAGGGAAAGAATAAAGAATGGGGGAGAGAAAGAATAGAGGGAAAACTGCCTAAAGAAGAAGAAGGGGAAAATTTTTCCGTAGGTTGGCTCCAACGTATTCCAAGCGCTGACTTCATCTTGCGCTCTTGTGTAAAGGTCGCCAACCAATGTGCTCACCTCGTCGAAGGTTAACCCTTCCCCTTTTGTATTAATGGTCTCCACTACAGTCTCCAGTTCCTTCACGTAATCTTCCAGGGCATCCATCTTACTTGTAATGACCTTGTAGAGCTCTTTTAGCGGGTTTGATTGAGACCCACAGGATCTCAATAGCTTTAGAATTCTTTTCCACTTCGGCTAGGATCTTTTCTCACTCGGCTCTATTGCCCTTATTCTTCTATCTGAATTCTTTTAGGTTGGCCTCATTGCTTTAGCAAAGCAGCATGCTTATCACCTTGTCTTGATCTGCGTAATGGTCATAAGTGACCCCCATAGTTTGTGCAGCTACTTTTACATCAGCAAGCACCTTGTTTTATTCAACCACGAGTGGGACAACCTTCAACTTGTCTTCCTTCTCTAAGCGCGTAGCCTACAGACTCCAAGGCCAAAGGTTTCCTTTCCATGGTGAGGATCCGAGTCAAGTCCTCTAGACACTCCAGGGAGGATCTATACTTTTACGGGAGGGTTAAGGTCCGAGTGCTTCGTGATAATCACTTGGGAGATGAGCTCCACCTTCTTGGAAACTTCACGTACTCTGGCCTTTTCCTCCTAAAGCTCCCTCTATAGTTGAGCACTGATTAGTTTCTCAAGGCTGAGGTCCTTTGTTAGCTTCACTACTTCTTCCTTCCTCTTCTCCAACAGGTCCTCCAAGACTTTAACCCTGTCATTCTAGCTAGAAGATCCTAGCCTCGATTTCCATGGAGACTTTGTTGAGTGCGTTACACACTTTCTCATCTGATAGTTGTTGTGTGTTTACAATGGGGTTATCCGCTTTGCCTCGAGACATCACTAGTATCTTTGCTCCTTGGTTAACCTCGAACTCAAGCTCATCGAGGTGGGAGTCGAATGCCCATGATAGCATCTTCCTCGTGCACGGGTATCCACCCTCAAGATCAAAGGACTCCATGGCGGTGAGCTCCTTGGTGGGCACGGTACTCTGGAAACATGCGTGTAAAACTTTGTTGGGGTCATCAATATATCCCATTATTATTCTTCCCCCTTCCACGCGTTTACTTCCCATGTGCATGCCCTTGGGAATAGTTACTAAAAGAGTTGGGCCTTTTGTGCTACCCACACTCTTCTCCCTCTGCTCTTCTTTGAATTCACCGAGTACGAGCTCCGCGCTGCGCTCCAACTCCTCTTCGACCAAGGTATTGATTATCTTCTCTGCCTCCCTTGTCGCTTTCTCATTCACCTCCTCCTGAGTGAGCTTGGGCATATCTAGCCCCTTAGTACTTGCCCCTTCACTCCTTTCCTCACTCTGCGCGCCTTCCTCTCCTTGGGTGCCCTTCCTCCTTACAAAGATGAAAGCATCATTTGTATCTTCTGCTCCTTCTTCCCCGAATCGTGGACATCAATCGGCTCCTGATCCACCTCCAACTCTCCCTCTTCATCATCATCCTTCTCACCTATATAGGCATTCGGGTCATCTGTATCTTCAGACTCTTGTTCTTCCATCCCCTTTTCTTCTTCTTCTGCTGAAAATTCTAGGGTCGGGGATGCGGTCTTCTCTTCATCTGAGGGCTCCTCAGGGGATGGTGGCTTCGTAGGTTCTGGGGTCTTCTCCCTGACCACTGTTCTTCTCTTCTTCCGGACGTAGGTACTCGGCCCCACGGTATCTACATTTTGTTTCCCCACCACCCTTTGTTCCTCTGTCTCTTCTCTCTCCTTGCACTTTGGCGTGGGCTTCTTCCTGCCAATAGGGTCATCTGGGATGGATATTTCATTTTCCACGTACGTGCCCTTTTCAAATTTTGGCCTTATGCGCAGGTAGATCCTAGCAGCATTGCTCCCAGAATAGGTAAGGTCAAAGGCCTTATAATATGCACATCCTATGACACGTATCTTTCAACATACGCATGCTTCTCCGGGTAGACCAGCTTCTTTCTCATCTCCTTGTGCTCTCTGTCAAGGGTGGACAACTCTAGGTTTAATTTCTTCGATTCCTTGTATCTATTTACCCCTGCTTGGAAAAATTGGGTAGTAAATGAGAATGGGAGTTTACACCAAGGAATCCAACTACCATCCACCAAAATGAACCTACCAATGCAGAAGTGCTGGTAGACCGCAAACTCTACTTCTCCTTCGGTCACTGTGGGGAGTTGTTTAGGAATCCACCATTCAGCCCCGAATGCGTTCCTAAGGCACGTATACCATTTGTCTAAGCGTGCCTTGTGTACCCCTGTCATTGATTCACATGTGTATTTCTGAAACCTCTCCGTGGGCGAAGGGTCTTCAGCAGGGTACTCCCACACAAATTTATCAGATGCATCCGCACCCCGATTTCTGAGAACATAATTATCAACAGAATGTTTCCAAAAAGGATTTTTCCTCCGTTCTCCGCATTGCTTATGATTTCATCTACTATGTATTGGGATATGTTGTATACGGTGCCTTCCATGACCTTCTTGCAAACATTCAGCCAGGGCTTTCTCACCTGGGTCCACCTTTCTTGTCCATTCAGCTTGGAGACAAGGTGCACGGCCATCTTCATCACCGGATCACTGATATCCAAGACGTCGTAGTACCTTGATCCCTTCTTCAATTCTTGGGATGCTATGGTTTCTTTAATTACCTCCTCATCCTAGAGGTCATCTATGAGCATGTCCCCTACACAGTTTAGGCCTGTGAAGTGTGAAATTAAGCGGGAGTTATGCACATTTTGTGCCCTGCAAAGTAGAAGAAGTCTTCGTGTACGCATGTCATCAACCATTGGTACAAGCACTCGGGCTTCCCGAAATATGGAAACTCGTAAAGTTAGAGAAGCCTTACCTTCTCCATTTTCACCTTGACCACGTTGTTATAGATTAGCAACCCATCAGGTGTTCATTTATTTGTGGGCGCACTAGCTCCAACACCATTTCCTTTGTGATTATGCTTGACCGGTGATTATAGTCGATCACGGTCATCTGTCTTATGTGGGACTCCCACTCTTTCCCTAGAAAAACCCCATCTGGGTATTACATCTCCGAATACCATTCTTCGTTCGTATCCAAGGGTATTTCCTCTTGTTTCTTCTTCCCTTTTCCTTTACCCTTTCCCTTCTTGGATTGTTCTGCAGTTTACCTATTGGTTTTGTGGCCATCATTGTACCCTTTGCTTTCATTCCAGGTTAACTTGTGAGTTTGTTTGAAAGTTTTCCTTGCACGCGCGTGCCCTAGAACACAAACCCTAATCTCTAATTTTCCTCCTTCGATCACGGTGCTTCTTCACAACGTTCCTCACACCCGTGAATCACTTCTGCTCTAGTTTGTAGATCTAACAACCGATTGCGCATAAGTTTTTGGGATTTTCCTTTGCACTGAGTCAGTTCTCAAAACCCTAGCTCATGAAAGAAAATTGCTCTTCTTGTTTTCGTAAAGTAAAATAATGAACTGCCCATTCTTGTATTTATAGCTTTTCCCGCTTTTACGCATTTAAGGCTAGGCTACCTACCACCGTATGACAATGTTTAATGTGGCATTTTCAAACAAAACTTGACTTCAGCGCTTCCTTACACGAAAACTTTTCCACCCACACCCAATCCTTGCGCGAAAATGTTTCCACCCTTCTAGCATGCAAACAATCCATCTTGACAGAAGACTCTTGCGCATGTGTTACCAATGCCAAAGGCACTTCTTCCATCCTCATGATTCTTGCTTTCACCTACCTCGTGTTTTTGCACTTTTTCTCCTTTGTACATGGATTTCCAATGTAACCTTATCTTGCCACCTATCTGCCTTATTTTCTCCTAATGCATCTTTTTAACCGGGCCAATTCAAACGGTCTACCAACCCAATCCTCTTGAGAATAACTCCATGCCTCTCTTTATCACCTCACCCCACACTAAAACGATGTGTGGTCCTCTATGCATTCATAAGTCAAAAAGTAATAAGGTTACCGGTGCCCAAGGTGCAAAACAAAACAACAACGTGAAAGGGAAATACAAGAAAGGAAAAGCATAAAAGGAAATTCTAAGCTAACTAGAAAAACTACCTTATTTACAAACACCAAGAAGCATTATTTATAGTAGGGCTTCAGCCTACTCCCATTGAAGTGTCCAGGTAATTTTGTTCCATCCAGCGCTTGTAACTGGCATGCACGAATCAAGGATGTATGAAATTACATAAGGACCCAACCAATGCACCTTCAACTTTCCAAGATGGCGTAGAAATTTTGAATCATATAGCAATACCATCTGGCCAACCTCAAACTGTTTGTTATTAATATGGTGGTCATGTCATGCCTTTTCTTTTCCTTCTCAGTTGTTTGGCTCCATCTTGCTAGTGAGTGCCTTTCATCCAACTTTATCAATTCATCAATTCATCAATTCTTTCATCCAACGCTTGCTTGTCATCCAACCCTCTGGCTGCGCGCTATACAGAGATGGTAGCATGAATTCCCTTTGGTAAAACTACTTCCACGCTAAACACCGGTTGAAATGATGTGGCCTTGTTCAATCTTTTATCCATTGTTCGTATGCCCAAAGAAGTGATGACACCTTATCATCTCGAATCTTTCCTACCCACGTCACATATCTTAATCAATGTGTGACTAGGGATTTTGTTGAATTCCTCTACTGAGTCCCATTTGCACGAGGATGATAAGGAGTAGTCTTGTGATGGGCTACCATGAATTTTGTCAATAGAATCCTAACGGTTTCATTTAAGAAGTGAGTGCCCCTATCACTTGTTAAACTTAATGGGCACCCATACCTGCTGATAATGTTTTCCCACAAAAATCTAGCAGTTGTGGCTACGGTGCAATCCTTAGTGGGTGCGGCCTCTACCCACCTTGTCAGATAATCAGTACAGGTAATGATATACCGTGAGTTAGTCCTTTGTGCAGCTGGTGAGATTGGTCCGACAAAATCTATTGCCCATTTCTCAAAAGGTTCCGTGCTGGTGATGGGGCACAAGGGCATCTCATCCCTTCTCCCAGGTTTTCCAAGGCACTGGCAGTGGTCACAAGCCTTGCAAAACTCAATGCAATCCTAGTGAATCATCTCCCACCATAGTCCAATGACTAGGATCTTATGCGCGGTTGCATTCCCCACATAGTGTCCTCCAACAATCCCACCATGGGCTTCTTCTATTATGGCCATGTGTTCATGTTCTAATACACACCGGCGCAAAACCTCATCACGACCCATTTTATACAAATCCCCATTGATCAACATGAAGGGTGTGGCACGTATGGCTAACCTTTTCCTTTCAGAGCATTCATCCCTTCGAGCGCCACACCTTCCTTGAGAAAAATAGCAATGTCTTCTAATTCCAAGGGCGCGCACCGCAACCTAAATAGTTGCACATCCGGCATGGTTTCCTCGATACTTTACACGTCCTCTCCGAATCAATCCTTGATAAATGATCCAGCCCACAATTGTTCTTTCCCAGTTTTACCACCACTTTGAATTCAAATTCCTGAAATAAAAGTACCCAACGGCATATGCGCCCTTGCAACACTGCTTTGTTTACTAGATACTTCAAGGCCATATGGTCAGTGTAGAATATGAAGGGAGTCACCAATAGATATTGTCTAAATTTGTGGAGCACGTAGATCATTGACAATGCCTCGTGCTCGGTCGTTGTATAATTTTGTTCTGCTGGTGTCAACTTTCTACTTGCAAAACACAAGGGATGATCAATAATCCCTCTCCTGGTTGAGCAAGAATGGCTCCCATTACTATACCAGAGGCATCCACGTGGACATGGAAAGGTTTATCCCATGATGGGAATCGTATAATAGGTGCAGTGATAATCCTTTCTTTTAGAGTGTCAAATGTCATCTGTTGTGCTTCTCCCCACTGAAAGGCACTCTTATGTGCGAACGAGCAATACTTCCAAAGCGCGGTGATCTTGGCATATTCCTTAATGAACTTTCTGTAGTACCTAGTGTGTCA
Organism: Taxus wallichiana var. yunnanensis; assembly: GCA_018340775.1. Lineage (NCBI taxonomy): Eukaryota > Viridiplantae > Streptophyta > Pinopsida > Cupressales > Taxaceae > Taxus > Taxus wallichiana. The sequence goes on along the minus strand of CM031240.1, from coordinate 1,036,770,138 downwards.
AGAAATCATGCATGGCACTTTGGGCAGTGGGCTCCGCTAATCCCACAATAAGCTACTGACTTTCGTGGGATCCACGGTAAGCCCTCTTTGCATATGATATGCCCTAACGGTGTTCCAAAAGGAGTTGCAAAGATATATTTCTTGATGTTGAGGGAAATCCTCAACTGCCGACATCTTTCAAACATCAATCTCAAGTTATCACAATGGTCCCTTACCAATCCATACACTGTCCAATCATCCAAATATACTTGAAGGAACTTGTGGATGAAGTCCTTAAATGCTTGTACCATTATGCGTAAAAATACAGGGCGTATTCCTCAATCCAAAGGGCATGACCATGTATGCAAAGCTTCCCCACTCGGTGGCAAAGTTTTATTTTCTTGGTCTTCCTTGGCAATCCTTACTTGGTGATATCCCGAGAATCCATCCGTAAAGGAATAGACCTTGTGCCCAGCAACTCCTTCCAAAATCTCTTCAGTGAAGGGGGTGGGAAAAGGATCTATGATACAAATAGCATTCAACTCCCTGTAATCCACACATATCCTAATCTGCCCATCCTTCTTTATGTTGATCACCATTGGACTTATCCATTTTGATTCCTCCATAGCCTCAATGATACCGGATGCTATCATTTTGTCTAGCTCTTCTTTAACCCTTACGCGCATGTTGGGATTCATCCTGTAAGGCCTCTTCCTGACCGGGTGTGCACCATCTTTCAACTTTATCCTCATTTCCCCCAATGAATGGTGGACACCTTTCAACTCATGGTATCCGCATGGGAATAAATCCTCAAATTCATGCAAGAGATCAATGATATTTGATACTTCCTTTTCGACCAGTAGTCCGCAATGATAGCTTCCTTGGGCTCCTTCTCCGAGCGATGTTAACTTTATTGGTTTTGAGTGGTTCATGATATGCACGCGCGTGCATGCATCCTGTTGTCAACTACCTCATACGTCCCAACCGAATGGTCGACATTTAGGCTCTCCATCTCCTCTCCATCAATAACATATACCATCTTTCCTTTCTCCTTTTCAAGACAAGCGCACTCGAGTTGTAGGTCTTGGTTCCTCCTCTTGAACCACACTTCCAAGCTAAGTCCACCAAGTAAGTTTACTAATCTATCTTTTGCCATGGCACAATCCCCCAAAGTGAGTCGCTTGATAGTCTACAACACCTCATCAACCGTTGCATGGTACTCTAGTACTCGAATGTGTGAACCCGGGTCACCACTAATTCCTTCCAAGATCCCGTTTGGTGGCGAGTTTCAGAATGGATGTACCAAGCGCGCGTGTAACCTTGTAGTGTTGAATACAACTTGTGCACCCAAAGGGAGGGTGGTAAAGCTTCCGTGCCTTCTCCCCAGACCCTCTCACATGCTTGGATGTGGGAAGAGGTGGGTCCATTGCCATTATAATCCTTGATAGCGGTGGGTATGTTGCTCTTTAAGAATCAGATAGTGAGCGCAATTCTAACTTTGCGCCATTCCAACAAGTTTTCACTATGCACGGCCCACCACCTTGCTGTTGTGCCTATCAAAACATAACCTAGCATACCTCATCACTCATCCTCCCTCCATTGAGCTTCTATTTCTCTTAAAAATACCTTAGGGTATGCATCCCCAAAATACTTGGTTATTTCCTTTCGTCTCGTGCACCGAACTATACGCGTGGCGTCGTTATTACCTTGGTCATTGATCCTTTCAAATATCATCTAATCATTTCATAAGTCCTATGCACCCAATTATCACATGCTATCTTGGTAGTATATCACTATGATTGAGCATCATCAAACTGGATGACTCCTTCTGTAGGGTGGATGGTCTCTAGATCTCTTATGGAGTGCACATATATTATGTCCAGGACTTCCTCTCCAAGGGGTTTAGTATAGGGTGTGGACTTCCCATCAGCAAGTGGTATAATCACCCTCTCTTCCTTGTTTTCAAATCTTATGTACCCCTTATTAAACCGAAGATATGAATTATTCTTATAGTACCACCTCGACAATGCGCTTAAGACTTCAAAATCCCCAGTGAACCTAGTCCCTTGAATGGTAATGGCCGCATCCTTCAAGACACCTATGGGCATTGCCTTTGTCTTATTTGCCATATACAACACATTTGAAGATGGTTGTAATGCAGGTCTTCCCATTTGATGTCAGGCATCTAGAGTGAGAACATTAACCTCCACACTGTGTCAATGAGGATGTTACTAAGCAACCATCCATCCACTACTACGTTCAAGGTGATTTCTTTGTCATAATCAAGGTTGTGAGGTGGGAGGTTTGCATGCAGGATCTACCTTTCGTGTTCTTCCCTGGCGCGTGGCACCTTTTCTCTCAACCATGCTCCTAGTAGGGGAATAATATTCTCCTGCCTCAGCAGTTTACACACCTCCTTAACCTCGTCCAAGTCATCCTTTGGTGCTTTTGCTGGTCTTCTTTGCTCATCTTTTCTAGTTTGCTCTTTTAAGCACCTTTGTATCTCCCCTTGTAAACTCCAAATTACATCCATGGTTTCCTCATAGACTTCCTTCTAGTGAGCCAGGTTTGGATACTTCCCATGTACTATTTCTTCCCTCAAAACCAAAGGTCTCTACCTAGGCACTTCCATTGTGCACATGGACTCCACCCTTGCTGTTACCATAATAGGCTCTAGTTCTGATTCACGTATTACTTGCGGGAGCCATTGCGCGTCGGCCTTCTTGACTCACCATGGTAGCGCCCTTATCATTCCAATATTTTTGACTCATATGTTCGTATAACTCGAGCACTCTTCGTACTTATGTTTTTATCACACGGGAGCATTGTAGAAGATCGGACATTCACACTTATAATGGTTTGTGGCTCCACAATTAAATCATGTTCCTGCTGGAACTCACTTCTTCCCCATGGTTACCATGACCATGAAATCCTCTGTGAAACCCTCTTCCACGTGCACCTCCATCTCCGTGCTCTTCATACCGATGTTCATCTCCTTTAGAACTACTGGCAATGCCAATCTGGCGCACACCAAGATCAATTGCCTCATGAATCTTGTCAATCAATCTACAATCCTTGGTGTCATGTGTGGTTGAGGTACATATCTTACAATAACAAGATACATTTTTGTGGATCGCACCTGTAGCAGGGGGCACTTACTTGCATCATGGTCCCCATGACATATTTTACAATTTACCGCTACGGCACGTACCACCTTTCAGTACATATCCCACCATTATCCTTTATGTGCCCTTCTACGTTACAATTTATGCACCACATCCCACCGCGAGTCTCTAGAACTATGTTGGCGAGATAATTTCTCCCAAGCTTAGCCATGGCAGCGATCGAGCCTCTAGAAATGGGCTAATACCAATGTCAACACTACCAACTACCTTAGCACGCAAAGCGGCTTCTAACACTTCGCGTGGGTCCATGAATGTTTTATGAGACAAAGCCCTCCTAAAGGGTGTGATCAACCCTCCGACAAACCACCGAGCATCGTTGTGAAGGGTGGATATCATAAGACAGTTTATATAAAAGAGTTTTAAAGTGCACATCATATTCTCGCATGCTCTCTGCCATTCCCTGATGGATTTCTTTGAGAGAGATGATGTTCTTTTTTTCAAACTTAGGTATGTGGAATTCCACCAAGAATGCATTTCTCAGCGTGGTATAATCCACAACTAGATCGATGAGGGTCATACTTTCTATACCAACTATGCGTGCATCCTTGTAAGGTCATCAAAAATTAAGCGCCTTTCGGTCTGGGTCATGATCCCCTTTGTGCGCCATAGCGAGCTCACATTTATGCACATGATCTCGTGGCATCTTCTATCTCACTGTAATTTGGTAAGTGTAGAGACATCTTGAAAAAGACTTGAGGAGGTGGTTGAGGCCCTTTTCCTCCTGATCCAGTCCCTTGGTTTCCTCTGGTGTTTCCTCCTCCACCGAGACCCACTAGATCCTAAGCCACCAACTCCACCACTTCCACCTCTAGATCCTCTGTGTTAGGTACGGGGATTGTGTTTTTGTGTCGAACGCTCCTGTCGTTCCTTTGAATTGCGCACTGACAGTTTGTGAACTAGTTCCATTCCCAATCATATTTCCTCCACCACTTCCTAATGCACTTCCAAAACCATCTGTATATGTGCCTTGTCCAAACATTCCACCAAATATTGGAATAGTGTGTGAAGCCATAGAAGTCCCAAATGAGAAGTTGTATCTTCTGGGTGCCGATCGGTTACCTCTACTGATATAAAATGGATCAACTGTACTTTTCCCTCATTCAAACAAACCAAGCACCAAGGTTCGGTTACTAGGTGGGTTCAGATGCGTGCCAACGACTCTTCTTTCTCTACGTGACAAATTCTCATTAGAAACCGCAAGGTTTTCTCTCCCACGCTTACCAAGATGGGGTATCACAAACTGTTTGAGTTCCACATCCTCCGGGTGAACCTCAACTCCTTTCCACTATGTATGGCTACATAACCCACTTGTAATCTCACATTATCTATCGATCTCTCTTTCATGTGCTTCGTTATACTTGAGCCATCTCTCCTCCCTTTCCTTTTCAGTCATTATATCAGCCATCCTTCCCCAACCTGGCTTCCTTGCCAAGCGCTCAGAGTGGTTTAGCCGGCCATAGGAAATGCCTCTAAACCCATGGTTACCATCAATATTTTGATTGCTAGGGGGATAGCACATAGAAATGATCCTCTGGGCTCCCGTAAAAACTCAAACTCAGCAACTTTGGGATAGGAATACGTGGAAATTGCATATTCCATAGTGTAGCTAGTCAATACTCCCTTCCACCAATGATCTATAGCATGGGTCCACATTAGATCCGCATCTTGCAAGTTCTTATATGTTTCTTGGGTCCAAGGGTGTGACTTATAATACCACCCCGATCTAGATGTATAAGCCAAGAGCCATTCAAATAACTCTACTGGGAAAGCAAAGAGAAGAAGGTTTCATGCAACTCATGATAAAGAGTGTCTTCCACCCATCTTTGTGTGTCAAACCTAGGTCCAGTATTGAATCTCTGAGTGAATTCATCCTCCATGCTTTTAAACCAACCTTCAACACCTTCTAGGGTTATTCTCTCTGCCATCACTCTTCACACAGATCATGATGTATGCCATTTTCCACTGACAACTTTGAAAATAGGTCCGGAAAGCAGAACCAAGATGTAGTCATTTTTGCACCCACCAAGAACAAGGGAACCTCATGTGCGCTTTCCTATCACCTAGCAAGCACTGGGCACTTACCCGAGGCACGCGAGAGGGAGCCGAGTCTCTCTTTTATGTGAGTTCAGTGGAAGGCATACTTCATGATCTTGACTTAGTGATTTAAAAGAAATGAAGAAAAGTTATAGATCTCAGAATGGCTTCTATACCCCTTCAGTCATAATAAAAGCAAAGTGTGCAACATAATTACTAGAACTAGGAATTTGTAAACCCACAAATAGACTTAACATTCAAGTAAGGTTCATGATTATATAAGATCAAAAGCATAGTAGAAACATGTAGGTAATACAGAGAAAGGATCTTAACATAATTGTCATGGTAACCTTTCATGTTCATTCATATCATTACTTATAAAATATTATAGAAGGGAGACCGTAGTCATGCACCATATCTAGATCCATACATGAATGCTCACAAAACAAAATTTCATTCCCCATTCCCGTATTACATTCTTCCTATAATCATCTACCCATTTTTATCCCATAGTTCTTGCGGTAAGAATCTCGCAAAGCTCGCTACCTAACTTGTGTCTCTGTTCTTTTCCAAGGGTGTGCATATAAATAGGCATCGAGCTCGAATAAACTGTTGCGACCTCATATCTGGCCCCAAGTGTCAAGGTGTGGGTCACCCTGGGCACATGCCTCTCCATGTCATGATTATATTTTTGGATCTTCTTGTCACACGGTATATTCCTTCCAAGAAACCCTGTTGCTAGATTGGAAGTTTATCCAAACGAAACACATTCTTCATGTGTCTTGCCCAAAAGGCTAAAAATGGCTAAGTCCCGAATTGTGCTTCACAGTGCGCGTCCTTGGTTCTCCAAGAACCCTTTTCGAATTATGCCTTGCGCGCTTCCTCCGGCCATGCACGCCTATGTGCATTTAATATTTGGAAGTTATATTAGGGTCCCAACACAAGGTTGCATACGTGCCTAGTACATTCATTCAAAATTGCACTATCAGACAGAAAGCGGTAAGAGTTGACGGTCAATCTTGTTCAAACCTTTGAGTATCAAAGTACAAAGACATCGGTGAATGAGGTGTTACTTTTTTTAAGCACATAACTATGAGAGATAGTGTTATGGGGGAGGATAGAATCTGAAGTTATTGGAAGAATCTAACTTGGAAGCATGATTTGATGAGAAAGAATCATAGGAAGTATAGCTTGAATGCAATTGCATGGAAAAGAGAAAGGAAATTTGGTTTATGTGATAGATGGTGAAGAAGTGGAGAACTTGGATGTTAACCATATTGTGGGTACATGCGAGGTTATGGATAGTGATGATGAGAAAGCTGCGCACCTACCATGAACCCCTAAAAACTAAGAAGGTTAACATTGGCTCGGAGGCGGAACCTAAGGAAGCTACTATTAGAGATTACTAGATAGAAAGGGAGGTTTCAAAGATTATTGATTTATTGCACAAATTTCAGGATTTTTTCCACGCGGGTACCATGAGCTTAAAGGATTTCACCACTCTTTAGGAGAGATGCAGATCAAATTGAAGGAGAGTGCATGCCTTATTCGGAAGAGACCTTATCGATTGAATCGAATACGTGTGTCAAGCTCAAGGAGGAGATTGACAAGATGATCGTATCAGGCATCATTAAGGTTATTGAGGAATCAAATTGGATAAGTTTGATGGTCATCAGTATTAATAAGGATGGGAGGATAAGGATTTACATTGATTACAAGGATTTGAATGCGGTGTGTGTCATTGATCCTTTTCCAACCCCTTCACCGAGGAGATCCTGAAAGTAGTAGCTAGGTGTGAGATCTATTCTTTTAGAGATGGATTCTTAGGATATCATTAGGTTAGAATTATAAAGGAGGACCAAGGAAATACAACTTTCTCCACTAAATGGGGAAGTTTTGCCTACATGGTCATGCCTTTTTGACTAAGAACGTGCCTATTGTATTTTTGTGCATTGTGGTTCAGGCGTTTCAGGACTTCATCCATAAGTTTCTTCAAGTCTACCTAGATGATTGGATGGTTTACGGACTAGTAAAAGACCATTGTGACAATATTTGGTTGATGTTTGAAAGATTTCATTAGTTGATTATATCTCTCAACATTAAGAAATGTGTTTTCGCTACTCCATTTGGAACCTTATTAGGACATATTATATGTAAAGAAGGCTTGTTAGTGGATCCTTCCAAAGTTATCATTATTGTGGGTTTGGAAGAGCCTACCAGCTAGAGTGTAGTGTGTGGATTCCTTAGGCATATAGGGTATTACCAAAAATGTATTAAGGGGTATGCAAGATCATCGCACCACTAGAAAAATTCTTGAAGCATAAAAGTGCATTTCATTGGGGAGAGGAGGAATCGATGGCGTTTGACACATTGAAGAATAGGCTTTTCATTGTGCCCATATTATGCTTTCCCTCTTGGGATAATCCATTCTAAGTACATGTTGATGTTTCAAGCATGAAAATTGGAGTAGTATTAGTACGGCTGGTGAGGGATTGTCGATCACCCTCATGTTTTGCAAGTAGGAAATTAACTTCAGCAGAGAGCACAACTAGACTACTACTGAGTGTGAGGCATTTTCAATGATCTACGTGCTACACAAATTTAGATAGTATTTTCTAGCAACACCTTTTATATTTTACATGGACCACATGGCATTAAATTACTTGGTGAACAATCCCATTTTATAAGGGTGCATATGCAGGTGGGTCCTATTGTTTCAAGAGTTTGAGTTTACGGTTGTTGTAAAACTAGGTAAGAGTAATTTGGGGCCTAACCATTTATCAAGGATTGACTCAGGAGAGGATGCACAGAGCATTGAG